>JAJSOF020000037.1:2397500-2570000 GCA_025594305.2 Periplaneta americana | reverse complement strand
TAGTAAACACAGAAAAGATTTTAAAGCAAGAATGTTGAAGATAGATATTTTTGTTTTACAAATTTTCCGTTATTGAACAGAAACCAAGATGGAGATTTCATTGCAACTAATTAGAAATTCCTCTTTCAGGTATGTAATAAACGATCTTCGCACAAAATAATGTACGATACACGAGCGGTATGTTTTCTTTCAATTCTCTCAACTACGTTTCGCTTTTTCAAACTTTTCCTCGAACATGAAAACTTCAACATACCGCTCTTGTAACGCATTTTACTATTAAAGGCAGGAATGCCGACGTGCTCCCAGTACCACTTTTGTTCATTATAAATTCCGCTTACTCTCTTACATTCGACGGAATCTTCATCAGGGTCTTCGGAGTGTATAGCCCACTCTCTTAATTTTTCTGCTAATGCTGCTTCTAATTTACACAACATTAAGTTAAGTCTTCACACAAGGAAGTTCAATCTTGACTTATTTAAATCTGAGTAGGAACTAAGAATGAGATTTAAGAATTGATACCGAAAAGACGAGTTCATTACAATACGCTAATATGACGAAATTGCTTCATTTTATAAATTTACACTAAATATATATTACCCGTATCCTCAAAGTGTATAAATCTCGAGGCTGCATTGCAAAAGCTATCTCGCTTTACTATTGACCATTCACGTTGCTTAAGTGCAGAATTGTAACTTATTGTGCACAGTTTTACCCTCAAGACTTTATATGGCAATTTTATGTGTTTAATTAGCTATTTCGAACCTAGGTTAATAGCAACATTAGATCCTAAATGGAAGGATGAAAGTTAATGTGAAGGTAAACGAAGAAGGTCAGCTGTTAGTGAATCATGACTGAGATTGCATTAATACAGGCTGTTTTTAATGCTGTGTTAACATTTTTGTAAGAAATTGGCAAATTGAGTTCGAATGAAAAATCTCATCTTTTCTTTATTCGAAATCAAATCAACGCACAATAGTAACAAAAGTTAAAGAGAATACTCAGTTCCCAAGTTAACTTTGATTAAGGTTTTGAGATTAAACTTAAAATATAGCAAAATATTTTTATTTTAATGGTAAGCCTATGTATCTTTACAATATGTTGCTATATACACATGTTTATTCACGAACTGTACTGAGTTAGGGACCTTGCATTATACTAACAATAGGTCTTACTTATTTACTCACTTATGGCTTTTAAGGAACCCGGAGGTTCATTGTCGCTCTCACATAAGCCCACCATCGGTCCCTATCCTGAGAAAGATTAATCCAGTCTCTACAATCAAACCCATTTTAATATTATCTTCCCATCTACGTTTCGACCTCCACAAAGGTCTTTTTTTCCTCTCACCTCCCAACTAACACTCTATATCCATTTCTGGATTCGCCCGTACGTGCTACATGTCCTGCTAATCTCAAACATCTGGATTTTATGTTCCTAATTATCAGGTGAAGAACACAATGCGTGCAGTTCTGTGTTGTGTAACTTTCTCCATTCTCCTGCAACTTCATCCCTCTTAGCCCCAAATATTTTACTAAGCACCTTATTCTCAAACACCCTTAACCTATGTTCCTCTCTCAAAGTGAGAGTCCAACTTTCACAACCATAAAAAAACAACCGGTAATATAATTGTTTTATAAATTCTAACTTTCAGAATTTTTGACAGCAGACTGGATGATAAAAGCTTCTCAACCGAATAATAACAGGCATTTTCCATATCTTTCTGCGTTTAATTTCCTCTCGAGTATCATTTATATTTGTTACTGTTGCTCCAGGATATTTGAATTTTTCCACTTCTTGAAAGGATTAATTTCCAAATTTTATATTTCAATTTCATACTATGTTCTGGTCTCGAGACATAATCATATACTTTGTCTTTTCGGGATTTTCTTCCAGATCTATCTCGTTACTTGCTTCAAGTAAAAGTCTCGTGTTTTCCATAATACTTTGTGGATTTTCACGTCAGCCGCATAAACAAGAAGCTGATGTAACCCGTTCAATTCCAAATCCTGTCTGTTATCCTGAACTTTCCTAATGACATATTCTAGAGCAAAAACAATAGGTCTATGATAACTGAAAGTCCACATAATTCATACTTTCGAAACACCATATATGTGTGTGCAGTAATAGGATCTGGGTGTTTCTTCCGTAGGACTGGAAATCAAACTCAAGTCGAATATATTTTGCATGAAATGTAACAAGTTCCATATTTTTCTCTTCCCTTATGTCTGCAGTAAAGTTGTAGTGGCATCAGCACTTTCTGCCCTTTTTTCGATACTCTTGGGTGTATTCACGCATTGCTTCTTTGCTGAGAGTAGCCATCCTCTAAATGCTGGCTTATTTGACCTATTAATTCATAACCTCACATTTCATATCGCTTCAAGCTTATCAGCTATTATTAATTAACAGGCCAAGAAGTCGGAAACTATTATAGGCAACTAAAATCTGATTGCAGATTCTGAAAGTTCGTGCTCTATTATGCATTTTCTCGCTTTATGGGATTTATATTTCATAGTTTGTAAATGGCAGACTTCTAAACATGTTAAAAGTTTAGAAAATTGTTGCATGTATTGGTAAAAATTGTAATAAAAGGATGTAATAATTATTATACAGTAAAACAAACTGCATAAATAGAAAACAATTTTTTAGGCTTCAATTTATGTTTGGGGTTGAATAGACTATTTCTTATATGGTCCGAATAATTTGTCTAATGGCAAGTACATGATATTTACTATCATTGACTGTGGGAAAAACAAGAAAGTGGTGAACGAAACTACGGATTAAGTAATTAAAAATATTCGGGCTCTGGCTTCCCAGTAGCGGTCGACTTCCTTGGAGGATTTCAGAGCTGGGCATTTTGCAAGATGTCTGTCCATATCTTCCTGTTGATGGCACAAAATGCAGGATGCTGATGGAAGGATGCCAAGACGATTGAGGTGTTTACCCAGGATGTCATATTCAGTGTTAAGCCAAAAGCTTGCAACTGCCAGTCTTCTGGGTTCAGGAGGCATATCCTTCAGTAATTTCCTACGTTGTTCGAAATGTTTATGTCCAGTTCTTGTTGGTGATTATTTTTTTTAAGTTGCTTGATATATTGTTTTACTGAGCTAAATGACAAAGGTTTCCGTGGGTTTATTTTGAGATTGGCACCCTTCTTAGCTAATGTGTCAGCCTGTTCATTCCCATGTAGATTAAAATGTCCTGGGATCCACTGTAACACAACTGTTTTGCCATGTTCTTTTAAAGTTGCAAGTATTTTTTGACAATTATTGATTTGTTCTGTGCAGGGGTGGTCAGTTTTATTTATGGAAAAAATGGCTGCTTTTGAGTCCGAGAGGATGACGGCGTTTGTGAATTTATTCATATGGAATAAAAGTTGATTTAAGGCAACATGTATAGCTTCAATTTCTCCATCATAGGCAGATAGATTATAACCAACCGGGAGATAGGAGCAAAAATAATTACTAAAAATACCAGCCCCTACATTTCCTTGAGGGTCTGTTTTCGAGCCATCGGTATAAATTCTTATCCAATAATCTTCCGGATATCTGATGTTGACGGTTTCGAGGGCCAATTGGTTTAAATTTTCTTTACTGTGTTGATTTTTGGTGATTTGTTCTAGGAGGTCTATTTCTGATTGAATTATATCTATCTGAAATGGGTTTTGTGGAAACATTTGAGGTTGAAGGAGATTGGGTATATTGAGTTCTTCTTTTAGTTTCTCTGCATATTGGATGAATCCGTGTTGCGTTTTCAGATACCTTCCTGTGTTAAGGTATGTGGACCAATAGTCGTCATTACTTCTGATCAGTTTTTAATAAAGAATAATGGCTCTTTCTTCTATTGTTGTTACAAGAGGTTTAATGTCTGTGAGGTAAAGCATACAGTTAATGGGAGTAGATTTGACTCCGAATAATTACTGTTCAATTTTTATACCCAAACTTGTACGCTTACACCTTAGTGTCCCACCGAGATAAACTTTTTTCACCGTTGAAAATTATATAAAAAATGTTATAACTAACTTGAATTTTCCCTGCATAAAATGTAATAAATATATAAGTAATAAAATACACTGTATAAATCAGTAATAATAATAATAATAATAATAATAATTATTATTATTATTATTATTTATTATTATTATTATTATTATTACTACTATTATTATAATCCGTGGCGCTACAGCCCGTGAAGGGCCTAGACCGACCAGCCGGCTGCTTGCCTCACGCCCACATGTCGAAGCAGAGGTGGACGATCATCCAAACAGTATGGAGGTATCGTGTGGTTAGCACGATGATCCTCCCAGCCGTTGTAACTGGCTTTCGCAACTGGATTTCGCTACCTATCGTAGCTCCCCAAGTGCATCACGATGCTGAGTGGGCACCGGTCCCATACACTGGCCGAAATTTCATTACAAAATTTCTTCCCCCATGAGAACTCGAACCAGCGCGCATTCCGTAACGCGAGTCCTAGGCAGGATGCCACGGAGCGGGACATAAATCAGTAATACACATTTATATTAGCTATCAGTATGGTATATTAGGTTGGGGAGGAATGGCAAAATCGACTCTCCATCCTTTAAATTTGCTCCAAAAAAGAGTATAAAAATTTGTCTATATAAACTTTTTGATTACCCTACAAAATTAATTTTTTCAGGAATTTGGTGTATCAAATCTGCAACAAATTTATAAACAAACATTGCTGATTTTCTTCCATAAAAATCGCAATAAATTTAAATTTGATCCTCATGAATACCATACGAGACAAAACTACAGTTTTTTTCTAAATACTCCCGAATGTCACACAACTGTGGATTAAAACACAGCAGAAATTTTGGACCCAAAATATATAATGCTTTAATTACAGCTTACCCTGAGCTAAGTACACTTAACACACATAGATTTAAGAAACAAATAAGATTTTAATTATTTAATTGTTTAAGCTAATTGAGTTAAAATTGATACTCTAATATTCATGTACTTTTGTACTTTCTATTTGTATATAGACCCTATTACTACATGCTGTATTATTTTACCATTTATTAATATTATTGTGCTCAATGAACTCTCTTAATTTTGTGATACATTTTGTATAACTGATCTGAACTACGCCCGAGCACGAGCTTCTGCTCTTTCGGGCTGCAATGCCTAGTGTAGCTCAAGTGTAAAGGATTAAATAGGTAGGTAGATAGATAGATAGATAGATAGATAGATAGATAGATAGATAGATAGATAGATAGATAGATAGATAGATAGATAGATAGATAGATAGATAGATAGATAGATAGATAGATAGATAGATAGATAGATAGATAGATAGATAGATAGATAGATAGATAGATAGATAGATAGATAGATAGATAGATAGATAGATAGATAGATAGATAGATAGATAGATAGATAGATAGATAGATAGATAGATAGATAGATAGATAGATAGATAGATAGATAGATAGATAGATAGATAGATAGATAGATAGATAGATAGATAGATAGATAGATAGATAGATAGATAGATAGATAGATAGATAGATAGATAGATAGATAGATAGATAGATAGATAGATAGATAGATAGATAGATAGATAGATAGATAGATAGATAGATAGATAGATAGATAGATAGATAGATAGATAGATAGATAGATAGATAGATAGATAGATAGATAGATAGATAGATAGATAGATAGATAGATAGATAGATAGATAGATAGATAGATAGATAGATAGATAGATAGATAGATAGATAGATAGATAGATAGATAGATAGATAGATAGATAGATAGATAGATAGATAGATAGATAGATAGATAGATAGATAGATAGATAGATAGATAGAGATAGATAGATAGATAGATAGATAGATAGATAGATAGATAGATAGATAGATAGATAGATAGATAGATAGATAGATAGATAGATAGATAGATAGATAGATAGATAGATAGATAGATAGATAGATAGATAGATAGATAGATAGATAGATAGATAGATAGATAGATAGATAGATAGATAGATAGATAGATAGATAGATAGATAGATAGATAGATAGATAGATAGATAGATAGATAGATAGATAGATAGATAGATAGATAGATAGATAGATAGATAGATAGATAGATAGATAGATAGATAGATAGATAGATAGATAGATAGATAGATAGATAGATAGATAGATAGATAGATAGATAGATAGATAGATAGATAGATAGATAGATAGATAGATAGATAGATAGATAGATAGATAGATAGATAGATAGATAGATAGATAGATAGATAGATAGATAGATAGATAGATAGATAGATAGATAGATAGATAGATAGATAGATAGATAGATAGATAGATAGATAGATAGATAGATAGATAGATAGATAGATAGATAGATAGATAGATAGATAGATAGATAGATAGATAGATAGATAGATAGATAGATAGATAGATAGATAGATAGATAGATAGATAGATAGATAGATAGATAGATAGATAGATAGATAGATAGATAGATAGATAGATAGATAGATAGATAGATAGATAGATAGATAGATAGATAGATAGATAGATAGATAGATAGATAGATAGATAGATAGATAGATAGATAGATAGATAGATAGATAGATAGATAGATAGATAGATAGATAGATAGATAGATAGATAGATAGATAGATAGATAGATAGATAGATAGATAGATAGATAGATAGATAGATAGATAGATAGATAGATAGATAGATAGATAGATAGATAGATAGAGATAGATAGATAGATAGATAGATAGATAGATAGATAGATAGATAGATAGATAGATAGATAGATAGATAGATAGATAGATAGATAGATAGATAGATAGATAGATAGATAGATAGATAGATAGATAGATAGATAGATAGATAGATAGATAGATAGATAGATAGATAGATAGATAGATAGATAGATAGATAGATAGATAGATAGATAGATAGATAGATAGATAGATAGATAGATAGATAGATAGATAGATAGATAGATAGATAGATAGATAGATAGATAGATAGATAGATAGATAGATAGATAGATAGATAGATAGATAGATAGATAGATAGATAGATAGATAGATAGATAGATAGATAGATAGATAGATAGATAGATAGATAGATAGATAGATAGATAGATAGATAGATAGATAGATAGATAGATAGATAGATAGATAGATAGATAGATAGATAGATAGATAGATAGATAGATAGATAGATAGATAGATAGATAGATAGATAGATAGATAGATAGATAGATAGATAGATAGATAGATAGATAGATAGATAGATAGATAGATAGATAGATAGATAGATAGATAGATAGATAGATAGATAGATAGATAGATAGATAGATAGATAGATAGATAGATAGATAGATAGATAGATAGATAGATAGATAGATAGATAGATAGATAGATAGATAGATAGATAGATAGATAGATAGATAGATAGATAGATAGATAGATAGATAGATAGATAGATAGATAGATAGATAGATAGATAGATAGATAGATAGATAGATAGATAGATAGATAGATAGATAGATAGATAGATAGATAGATAGATAGATAGATATAGATAGATAGATAGATAGATAGATAGATAGATAGATAGATAGATAGATAGATAGATAGATAGATAGATAGATAGATAGATAGATAGATAGATAGATAGATAGATAGATAGATAGATAGATAGATAGATAGATAGATAGATAGATAGATAGATAGATAGATAGATAGATAGATAGATAGATAGATAGATAGATAGATAGATAGATAGATAGATAGATAGATAGATAGATAGATAGATAGATAGATAGATAGATAGATAGATAAAGATAAGTTGAAGATAAGATTCGAGGCTATTCTGTTTCTCTCTTGTTAATTTCGAACTTCCAGTTTACTTTTACATTTCTCGTTTCACGTATCTGTGTAAACATCTGAGAATTTGGTAGAATTTTAGAAACGCAATAATTAGTGTTTCGCATTGAACAAATGTTAATTATGCATTTAGAGCCTGTAAGGTTCCAACCTTCTTCCTTAGTATTACACTATTATTATTTTTATATTTCCATTTGTTAACTAAATTCCTAATCAGCATAATGAAGCTGCTATAAACACTGTTTCACTTTGTGTGATAACATTTTTTGTACTACACTTAGCTGTTTCTGAATTTCGGAGAACTTCATGGTTATTTATATGAAACTTTTCAGAAATTCAGCATCACGTGACGATAAAATGTTTCGTGCTACACGTACAGTAGGTGATACATTGACTCGCTATTTCTCAATGTCAGACAACTTCAAAATTGTTTGTACAGAACTTTTCAGAAATTCTGTGTCATGTACGTTGGAATGTCTCATACTAGACTTGCATGTTATGTTGTATTACTATTTCTCCGCTTGTACAGGGGCATCATTTAATTTTGCTTCAATTTTTATTGTACCTGAGTTTTTAAATGTACTTCACTCCCACCCCTTCTACTAATGAAGTTCAACCGTCCTCCACACAGATCCAAGACCGCATATACAGACATAGTAGCCTTTCGGTCATAGTAAACAGTACGTTCCAAAAATATGTTCGCATTTTCCAGTGACGAAAGAGCTTTCAATATTGAATCATTTTCGCACAGGTACTGTCGTCCCTTTGCCTAGTCGTATCCCGGTTTCCCCCACCAGCTTTTATTCGCCACCTAGTGGCTGGGCTGTCTTAGCTCTTTTCTGAGAACATTAATTTCTGTTAGGAATTGGACGTCTACGTAATATTATACAACTGTTTAAAATAACTTAAATAAAAGTGCCTCGTTAAGTAATTAACTCTCACGTGATTTCCCCCCTTTCTACGATTCTACGACAAAACCACTTGGACGAACAGTAAGTTAGATAGCATGTCTGAGTAATTTTATCTGTGCGGGTCTGGCAGAAGTGAAGATTGAATTTACAGTACGTAAGGTACTCGTTTATAGAGTAGGTACAGAATTATTTCAACATGAGTTACTAGTACGAAGGACGAAACTGGTAATTGGGATTAGGTACAATAGTCTATAGTGCGATAATATGCACATTAGAACTGAAGCCTGTATCGAAATGAACCGCCACCATTTTGAAAAATGTGTTTAAATATCCATATTATGATTATTTTTCATTTTAACTTCATTCTCTATATTGTACACTAATGAGCTGTAGACAATATAATATACACTGCATAATGAATACGTCCAGATGGATAGCTCAGTTCGTGAGTAAAAACACTCATTGTTAATACTGTACTGTATTTTGATTAAACAAAAACCTAATGAAAATTATCGAACTCAAAAGCGCAATATTTCCTAGTTTATGTAAATGAATAAACTACTTTTCTTCCCTCCTATACCTAGTAAAGTGATTTGTTTGTATATTACGCCAGTATCATCGAACTCCAGTCGTGGAAGGAGGTAGCAAACGACGTTGATCCAGAGGTATAGGCAAGTTAATATTAAAAATGTTAGTAAAAATAAAATGATGTCCCTGTATAACTTCATAACTATTTATGCAAAACACTTGAGAAATTCTGTGTCACGTTCTACGATAAAATTCTTGATGCTGCACTTATGAGTGCATCGTGTTTTGATGGTTGGAAGATAAATAAAAGGAATCACTATCGTTGGGCAATATTTGAAGGAGATTCTGTAGCATTAGCTTTCCCACGCACCGTTATTATATGTAATTACTGTAGCCTTTATTGGGCAGCCTCGGTCCATTATTATGGATGTGCTCACGCTTGAACTTTGCGGCGGATTGCGTATGGATGAGTGACGACTCTGTTCAGGCGATTTAATTTCCGAACCTTGGACCCATATGGTGGGTGATGAACGGCAGGTGAGGTTGTCCGCTTTTGGCCACAATAGGCCATGAGATTGCCTCATCTTGTTAATCAGGAAGAGTGGCTGATCCGGGTGAAACAAGTATGCTCATTTCTGGTTGACCAAAGATTCATACTAAGAGCATATATTATGGAAGTATCATAGAAAACTGATGTCTCCCTAAGGGGTCTTAAAGGTTACCATTCTCGCCGTTGTATCCGAGGTTCAAACTCAGTCGATGGCAATGAATTTTAAAGGACATTAAAATTCTTCGTTTGGTTTCCATTCTTTGTACTTTGAATGTACTTTGCGCTGTTTATTACAGAATGTTTACTTAAACCCTCATTACCCATTTTTGACTTACACCACTTCTGCTGTCAACGGCCCATATACAGGGACATCATTTTATTTTTACTAACATTTCTAATATTAACCTAGCTATACCTTTGGATCGGCTGAAAACCGAAAACACTGTTTGCTACCCCCTTCCACGACTGGAGTTCGATGATACTGGAGTAAAATACAAACAAATCACTTTACTAGATATAGGAGGGAAAGAAAAGTAGTGCATCCATTTACGTAAACTAGGAAATATCACGATTTTGAGTTTGATAATTTTCATTAGGTTTTTGTTTAATCAAAATACAGTACAGTATTAACAATGAGTGTTTTTACTCACGAACTGAGCTGTCCATGTGTACGTATTCATTATGCAGTGTATATTACACTGTCTACAGCACATTAGCGTACAATATAGAGAATGAAGTTAAATTGAAAAATAATCATAATATGGATATTTAAACACATTCTTTAAAATGGTGACCGTTCATTTCGATACAGGCTTCAGTTCTAATGTGCATATTATCGCACTATAGACTATTGTACCTAATTCCAATTACCAGTTTCGTCCTTCGTACTAGTAACTCATGTTGAAATAATTCTGTACCTACTCTATAAAAGAGTACCTTAGGTACTGTAAATTCAATCTTCACTTCTGCCGATCCGAAAAGATAAAAATACTCAGACATGCTATCTGCTGTCTGTCCAGTTGGTCACGTCGCAGGGTCGTAAAAAGCGGGGAAATCACGTGACAGCTAATATATTTAACGAGGTCCTTTCTTAAGTTATTTTAAACGGTTATATAATATTACGTAGACGTCCAATTCCTAACAGAAATTAATGTTCTCAGAAAAGAGCTAAGACAGCCCAGCCACTAGCTGGCGAATAAAAGCTGGTGGGGAAACCGGGATGCGACGTAGGCAAATGGATGACAATACCTGTGCGAAAATGATTCAATATTGAAAGCTCTTTCGTCACTGGAAAACGCGAACATATATTTTTGGAACGTACTGTTTGCTATGACCGTAAGGCTAATAAAGTCTGTGTGATGTATCTTGTCTCACTGTGAAAAGAGAGAGAAAGTGGGGAAGTGGAACGATGCCGTCCATCCATCCAGTGGCGGAAGGGATTAGTTGATCATTCTGTAGCGCAAAATAAAATTACAAAATATCTCTCTGTGTAGTTCCGTCACTGAGCTTGTCTTTCAAGAAATTGAAGCTGTACAATAACAAGGTTTTGAAAGTAATCCTGAAAATTTACAACCCTCCTATAATCTCCACCCTCATTTGAAGGGACTTGGTTTTATTGCTACTGAAACAAGATAAACCTTACCAGGTATATGACTGTATATGCGGTCTTGGTTCTGTGTGGAGGACAGTTGAACTTCATTAGTAGAAGGGGTGGGAGTGAAGTACATTCAAAAACTCAGGTACAATAAAAATTGAAGTAAAAATAAAATGATGTCCCTGTATATCGAAGGAGACTTTACGAGAAGAAGTTTATGGATGCTGAGAACCGAAGAACTTCAGATGTCTTTATTAAACATGATGATGATGATGATGATGATGATGATGATGATCAAGTGATATCCATGAATAAACAGTTGCATCTATGCTAAATGTAGGAAACTAACAAACTCTCTTCCACATAACAAGACGCCGAGGTGCATTGAGATTTGTAGCAATGTTGGAGGATGAACTTGAATGAACTGAGAGAATCGTTTTGATTTCATTGGCCTCTCATCTCGGCGGATTAATCTAGTTACTCCGCACGTAGATGCCGGAATGCCCGAACTTGTCCAAGTCTCGGAGATGTGTTCCTGACCTCGCGGATGTGACGAGAAATCGAGATGATGGCACCTTGGCTGCCTGCCACTGAACTTGGAGACACAACAAGTGGGTCATTATCAGCCACGAGTACTCAATTTACAACAGTTCGTGAATTTGTTCCTCATTGGGGTTAATTATTTTGCCTCATAGACAATACCGGAACTTCTGAAACACGTGTCAGTAAAATAGGTACATGCTTGTTCGTGGTGATGGCTGTCGACCAGGAGCTTCTATTAATTATCATAGGTTGCGAGACTTGCTGCAAAGAGGATAGCAGAGCTGTATCTTCGTAATATAACGTTAACCGTTTAGCGGACAAAGAGGGTGCGAAAACTTTCTATTGGGAAATAACGTTAAATCCTGGTCACTAAAGCAATATCATTAAATAAGCGATGCTATTGGGCAATTATATAATTTCCGAAATCTCTTTGGTCAATCAAATAGTGTAAGTTCTCACAGTCAGTTACTTAACAATATTACATACATTGAACCTTTATGTTATTACATGAAGTAGTATTTACAAATTATGACAAACGTTTTCACCAATAAATTTGGCATCTTCAGGTCACATTAAAAACATATTAACATAAAATGAACACTTAAGATATTCCAGTTAAACACAATCGTTAAAAATTAAAAACTGGTATGAAAGGCAGTCTGAGTAATATGCCATTAAAATACGTGTAGCAAAACGATGTTACCAAGATGTCGCGGAATTCGCTGATAACACTGTATTAACATGGAAGTGTACGTAACGAAGACAGAAGGCATGACAATCTTCAAGTTTATGCAGGTGTAATTCCCAAAATGATGATATGCTACAATATATAGGACGATCGTGTTGCTGTTTATGGACGTATAGAATTAAAGCCCTGTAAAGTATAAAGAGTAGTGTGAAAGAATTTTTTTTAACAAAATTTTTTTTATAAAGGATATTAATTTATGTCGTGAATTTATATCCTTTCTAAAATTTGTGTATGTAAATATACAGACACACTAAAACACACCCCAAATCAAATTCTCAATACACACTATTTGACACAACTCTTCATCACACGAACGCAACCACACAACAGGCAGCGAAGTTGAGATAGCGCCAAGATCTAGTAGGCTCTGAGAATGGTGTCAAGTAGCACCGAAATAGCTACAAGCCACGCATGCTTACATAATTAACACGAGAAAGATCGCCATTTAATCAATTAAGAAATATGGCTTTAAAATGACAAAAAAGAAAGGGAATTTATTAGTAAGAAACACCTTAAAAAAAGGCAAAGATTAATCCAGTCTCTATCATCATATCCCACCTCCCTCAAATCCATTTTAATATTATCCTCCCATCTACGTCTCGACCTCCCTAAAGGTCTTTTCCCTCCGGTCTCCCAACTAACACTCTATATGCATTTCTGGATTCGCCCATACGTGCTACATGCCCTGCCCATCTCAAACGTCTGGATTTAATGTTCCTAATTATGTCAGGTGAAGAATACAATGCGTGTAGTTCTGTGTTGTGTAACTTTCTCCATTCTCCTGTAACTTCATCCCGCTTAGCCCCAAATATTTTCCTAAGCACCTTATTCTCAAACACCCTGAACCTATGTTCCTCTCTCAGAGTGAGAGTCCAAGTTTCACAACCATACAGAATAACCGGTAATATAACTGTTTTATAAATTCTAACTTTCAGATTTTTGGACAGCAGACTGGATGATAAGAGCTTCTCAACCGAATAATAACACGCATTTCCCATAATTATTCTGCGTTTAATTTCCTCCCGAGTGTCATTTATATTTGGTACTGTTGCTCCAAGATATTTCAATTTTTCCACCTCTTCGAAGGATAAATCTCCAATTTTTATATTTCCATTTCGTACAATATTCTGGTCACGAGACATAATCATATACTTTGTCTTTTCGGGATTCACTTCCAAACCGATCGCTCTACTTGCTTCAAGTAAAATTTCCGTGTTTTCCCTAATCGTTTGTGTATTTTCTCCTAACATATTCACGTCATCCGCATAGACAAGAAGCTGATGTAACCCGTTCAATTCCAAACCCTGCCTGTTATCCTGAACTTTCCTAATGGCATATTCTAGAACGAAGTTAAAAAGTAAAGGTGATAGTGCATCTCCCTGCTTTAGCCCGCAGTGAATTGGAAAAGCATCTGACAGAAACTGACCTATACTGACTCTGCTGTATGTTTCACTGAGACACATTTTAATTAATCGAACTAGTTTCTTGGGAATACCAAATTCAATAAGAATATCATATAATACTTCCCTCTTAACCGAGTCATATTTATATCTATGCAAATAATGATTTACTTCCACCTAGTAAAAAAGGCATTTTTTCAAATATCCAGGTCTACTGATGACAGAGCAGAGAAAATCAACCAAGAACGCAGGAGGTGAACTATCTGTATTGTATAATGCACGTGTCGTAGATACATGTACAGTAATGGCAAGAAAAAAAACCGGACCGACCCTTGTAGCTGATTTCAGAGCCTTGTTCACTCAGAGCACGATAGACTGGTAACTAAGACTTTCGTGTTTCGAATCCTGCCTGGGAAGGAAACTTTTTTTTTTTTGTTCCTTATTCAAATTTATTCCCAATGCTTTTCGATTGCAGCGATATTTTACTACTTAATTAACTTATCATTCCCAGAACATGAATTTTACCAGCAATCGAAAAGTATTGGGGATAAATTTGAATAAGGAACAAAAAAAACGTTTCCTTCCCGGGCAGGATTCGAACCACGAAAGTCTTAGTTACCAGTCTATCGTGCTCTGAGTGAACAAGGTTTTTGAAATCAGCTACAAGGGTCGGTCCGGTTTTTTTTTTGCTACTACTGTACGTGCATTTGTAATGAATTCAATATATTTTGTGCGAGATCGTGCGTATTTGCTTGGTTTCCGCATAAAACCAATCCGCGGAAAGTCTAAAATTGCACATTCAGTATTCCCAACCTATCACACATAACAATTTCCCTCTTCTTACCGCTTAAGTGACATATCGATTTTACTGCTTTAGGCTTTTAACATATTATTTTTAGAGACGTTCAATATAGTAATAATTATAAATTGGAAACTTACCACTGCAATTTCACCTAAATTGCACTGTTAATTATTGTTTTTAAATATTTGCAAAAATTAAGTAAACTCTACAACTCCACTACAGTTACTGCATTCGTGATGCAAGTAACATTAAGGAAGTCGTGAAAAAATCAACAAGATTCCAGACTCATCATAGACGGGGGGAAAAAAAGACAGACGTATATCGCGGCCTGCTGGAGTATAGTAAACACGGAAAACATTTTAAAGCAACAATGTTGAAGATAGATATTTTTGGTTTGCAAATTTGCCGTCATTGACCAGAAACCAAGATGGAGATTGCCTTGCAAGTAATTAGAAATTCCTCTTTCAGGTATGTAATAAACGATCTTCGCACAATAGTAATATACAATATATATAGTATGTTGACGTTTTCATGTTCGAGGAAAAGATTGAAAAAACGAAACGTAGTTGACTTTTTTAATTTCCGAGAACATGAAAACAAACATACCGCTCGTGTATCGTACATTATTTTATGCGAAGATCGTTTATTACATACCTGAAAGACGAATTTCTAATTAGTTGCAATGAAATCTCCATCTTGGTTTCTGTTTAATGACGACAACTTCGGAAAACCAAAATATCTTTCATCAACATTGTTGCTATAAAATATTTTCTGTGTTTACTATACTCCAGCAGGCCGTGATATACGTCTGTCTTTTTTCCCCCCCAGTCTATAAATGCGAACTTAAAACAAACGGTAAGGTTATGTAATGATTTATTTTTCATTTTAATATTTTAACAATATTATTTATATAACATATTGCAGTAATAACATCGGCATCTAGAATCTTGTTGATTTTTTCACGGCTTGCTTAATGTTACTTGTATCAGGAATGCAATACGTTTCGTGGAGTATTAGACTTTACTTAATTTTTGCAAATATTTAAAAACAACAATTAACATTGCAATTTAGGTGAAATTGCAGTGGTAAGTTTCCAATTTATAATTATTACTATGTTAAACGTCTCTAAAAATAATATGTTAAAAGCCTAAAGCAGTAAAATGAATGTCGCGCTTAAGCGGTAAGAAGAGAGAAATTGTTATGTGTGTTACGTTGGGAATACTGAATGTGGTATTTCACACTTACCGCGTATTGGTTCTGTGCGGAAAACAAGCAAATACGCACGATCTCGCACAAAATAATGTACGATACGCGAGCGGTATGTTTTCTTTCAATTCTCGGAAATTAAAAAAGCTCAACTACGTTTCGCTTTTTCAAACTTTTCCTCGAACATGAAAACTTCAACATACCGCTCTTGTAACGTATATTACTATTGTCTGACTTGACATCTGCAAGACGATGCGCCTAAGGAACAATTATTATTAAGACGTAAGATTCACAGAGGAAAAGATTAAAGTTGCTCCATACCATGAATATAATATAACAAGTAGTGAGGATAAATAAAATGTAGACGGTCATGTGACTGACTGGCTCAACGAGGGGTGTATGCAGTTCGATTACGATATTGCAAAATTCCGATCGCGTCTGATTCATCCCTACTCTCTGAGGATGTTGATGAGTTTTGAGATAGAGCCAAAAGAGGTTGAGGAGGGCTTTCATCCGTGTCGAGTGGAATTCAGACAAAAACAATGCCCTCTGTTTAGGTCAGGGCAAATCAGATGTGCGGCAGTCACAGTGTTGGGCGCGGAGGAATGTAGGCCCGCTCGTACAAGATGCAAATGTTCGTAAGTGAGCCAGGAAGCATTATCAGGCGGAAGCAACTTTCTTATTTCTTGGTGTGCAAAATCGTTAATTAATTGCATGCTACAACTTCAAAGTCACAAACGTCGTTTACTAGTGCCAGCTGCATATTTCTATTTCCTTTCTGTTTATTATTATTTTTTTTCCAAATTCATTTTCTTTTGTTATTTTGTCATTTGGTTTCTCCTTCCTTTTACTTAATTTCTTTCGTTTCTTACATTTTGATAATTTCTGCACGCTTTTCATTTTTATTTTACCTGCTTTTGTGCTCTATCCCCCCACTTTCCCCTTCATTTTATAAGAAACTAGTGGCTTGTGCAGCAAATGCTGCAAACTAAATTCATTACACGTTGAAATAAATATTTTCAGATTTATTTTCAATGAAGAATACCAGACATTCGGAAAGTTATTTGCTTCCATAATAATGAAAGATACTTTCTCTCGAGCCAATACTGAAGAGAACCACGTATATAAATATCTACACCACACCGCCATTAAATATATCAAAAAGACCCAACCCCACTTGATTAATAACTATAAAACTATTTGATTTTTAACAATATTATTAGCTTACGTAAGTTTTATAGCTTTCAGTAACATATACTATATAGCCGCCACTCAGTAAAATATAGAAATGAAAATCTAATTTAAGTTATTCACTACATCTACTCATATAACTCCAAACCGTTTCACTTTCATAATCATCAATATAGAATTAATATATATATATATATATAATTAATGAAAAATAGTCACATCATGGCATTAACTACAATAATATTTCATTTCTAATGATAATAATGTCATCAAACCACCTCAAGGTTTGTAGTTTTTAATATCCAATATATAGCTCCACCCAGAAAATTACACACCACAGAATCGAACCTGTAAATTATTTTTAGTAAGTTAAGTTTTTAATAACCAATTTAATTTGAGCTCTAAATATTTCAGCATTCTTGCAGATCATGGCCTTCGTGTAATATTGTTTACTGTAGTGTGTGTTTTGTTTTATTCTGAAATGCAATTAGCTAGTTCTCAAAACTGACGACAGATGGATTTTGGGAAATAGGAAAATTATTTTAAAAAGTTGACATTTCACTGAAAACTACTATTTTTCTGGAAAACTTTGAGTTCCAAGCTTCAAAATGAGGGGTCATTTATTAAAATCCGTTCAGCCGTTTTCCCGTAATTTCAATTACCAGTTCAAATTATATCGCTTTCAGTAATTTATTTCAATTCATTCCTTTCCTTCTCACAATATAATTTTCCCTTTACTTCTCCAACATTTTCTTCCTCATTCAATTTTCCCTATTTTTTCCTTTATTTTTCCCACTTTTTTTTCTTCTTATAATGTTCCTACATCTTTCTATCAATAACTACCCTCCTTCCTTCTTCCTTCTCTCTGTAATCATCCTCCTTCATTTTCCCTGTGATTGTACTCATTCCTTCTCTCTGCGATTATTCTCATTCATTCTCTGTCATTATTCTCATTCCTTGTCTCTGTGATTATTCTCATTCCTTCTCTGTCATTATTCTCATTCCTTCTCTCTGTGATTATTCTCATTCCTTTTCTCTGTGAATATTCTTATTCCTTCTCTCTGTGATTATTCTCATTCCTTCTGTCTGTCATTATTCTCGTTCCTTATCTGTCATTATTCTCGTTCCTTATCTGTCATTTTTCTTATTCCTTTTCTCTGTGATTATTCTCATTCCCTCTCTGTCATTATTCTCGTTCCTTATGTCATTATTCTCATTCCTTCTCTCTGTGATTATTCTCATTCCTTCTGTCATTATTCTCGTTCCTTATCTGAGATTATTCTCATTCCTTCTCTCTGTGATTATTCTCATTCCTTCTCTGTCATTATTCCCGTTCCTTCTCTCTGTGATTATTCTCATTCCTTCTCTGTCATTATTCTCGTTCCTTCTCTCTGTGATTATTCTCGTTCCTTCTCTCTGTGATTATTCTCATTCCGTCTCTGTCATTATTCCCGTTCCTTCTCTCTGTGATTATACTCATTCCTTCTCTGTCATTATTCTCATTCCTTCTCTGTCATTAATTTCATTCCTTCTCTGTCATTATTCTCGTTCCTTCTCTCTGTGATTATTCTCATTCCTTCTCTGTCATTATTCCCGTTCCTTCTCCCTGTGATTATTCCCGCTCCTTCTCCCTGTGATTATTCCCGTTCCTTCTCCGTGTGATTATTCTCATTCCTTCTCTGTCATTATTCTCATTCCTTCACTGTGATTATTCTCGTTCCTTCTCTCTGTGATTATTCTCATTCCTTCTCTGTCATTATTCCCGTTCCTTCTCTCTGTGATTATTCTCATTTCTTCTCTGTCATTATTCCCGTTCCTTCTCCCTGTGATTATTCTCATTCCTTCTCTGTCATTATTCTCATTCCTTCTCTGTCATTATTCCCGTTCCTTCTCTCTGTGATTATTCTCATTTCTTCTGTCATTATTCCCGTTCCTTCTCCCTGTGATTATTCTCATTCCTTCTCTGTCATTATTCTCATTCCTTCTCTGTCATTATTCCCGTTCCTTCTCTCTGTGATTATTCTCATTCCTTCTCTGTCATTATTCTCGTTCCTTCTCTCAGTGATTATTCTCATTCCTTCTCTGTCATTATTCCCGTTCCTTCTCCCTGTGATTATTCTCATTCCTTCTCTCTGTGATTATTCTCATTCCTTCTCTGTGATTATTCTCATTCCTTCTCTGTCATTATTCTCATTCCTTCTCTCTGTGACTATTCTCATTCCTTCTCTGTCATTATTCTCGTTCCTTCTCTCTGTGATTATTCTCATTCCTTCTCTGTCATTATTCCCGTTCCTTCTCTCTGTGACTATTCTCATTCGTTCTCTGTCATTATTGTCGTTCCTTCTCTCTGTGATTATTCTCGTTCCTTTTCCCTGTGATTATTCTCATTCCTTCTCTCTGTGACTATTCTCATTCCTTCTCTGTCATTATTCTCGTTCCTTCTCTCTGTGATTATACTCATTCCTTCTCTCTGTGATTATTCTTGTTCCTTCTCTCTGTGATTATTCTCATTCCTTCTCTCTGTGATTATTCTTGTTCCTTCTCTCTGTGATTATTTTCATTCCTTCTCCCTGTGATTATTTTCATTCCTTCTCCCTGTGATTATTCTCATTCCTTCTCCTTGTGATTATTCTCATTCCTTCTGTCTGTGATTATTGTAGTTCCTTCTCTCTGTGATTATTCTCATTCCTTCTGTCTGTGATTATTGTAGTTCCTTCTCTCTGTGATTATTCTCATTCCTTCTCTCTGTGACTATTCCCATTCCTTCTCTGTCATTATTCTCGTTCCTTCTCTCTGTGATTATTCTCGTTCCTTTTGCCTTGTGATTATTCTCATTCCTTCTCTCTGTGATTATTCTCGTTCCTTCTGTCTGTGATTATTGTAGTTCCTTCTCTCTGCCGGTTTCATCTTTTCTCTCTCTTCATTTGCTTTATTTTTCTGTCACATTTTATTGTTTCTCTATTTTTCTCTTTTTTCTGTTACGTTACTTTTTCTTTTTTCGTTCCTTTTGTTCCTTTTTAACTTTCCTTTTCATTTCCCTCTTTGTTTTTCTCTTTTCTTTTGTCTTCCCTTTTCTGTGTCATTTTTGAATTTACACTTTTATCTCTCCTTTCCCTCTCTCATGCTTCTTTCTTTCTTTCTTTCTTTCTTTCGTTTCATTTATCTCTTCGTTTTTTTCCTCGTACCTTTCTTCCTTCAACAGTTACACAATAATTTCAGCAGTACGTAATGCTCCAATTTCGTACCTCGTTATAATGATCAAGTACTTGTCAGTTCCAATTGTAAGGTCACCAGATACATATCAGACGTTATTATATCGAAAAGGGAAGACGATCTATTCTTATTTCTCTCCGTGTGTCAGATTAAATTGTTTTCTCAGGCAAATATCAAGGCCGTCGACATTCTCAAACTTTTAAGTTGGCTAATCTGCCTTGAATCATTCCATTCCTAGTGGGCAGTTATTCTGTTTTTGTGTGGGGTTTTAACTCTTCCTTAATGGTTCTTCATAGTGGTTAAGCACTATTCATCTTGTTCATTTCTGTTTTAAATGCACGTCGTACGTAGAGCGTATATTTTGTGATGCAACTATCCTATTCTGAAAATAACATGTTATTATTTATTACAAAGCCAGGTTGAGTGCATTACGTACAAAATATTCCCTTACCAGCGTTTCAAGCATAATTAACAAATATTTATCCAAGTAGTCATATTGCGTTGGCAGAGGTTTTCACTTGAGTAAAATATATTAATATATTATGCATTATACTTAAATCGGCTTATTTAGGTACATTAATATCGACGTCCTATTTCTAAGAGCTGGTAAGCACCATTATAAATTTTAAGATAATTGGATCGGTGTCTGGTTGAGTTCCCGGGTAGCTCAGTTGGTAGAGTGTTGGTACGATTAACCAAAGGTCCCGGGTTCGATACCTGGCCCCGGAACAAATTTCCCTCGAAATTGTTCATTCGCCTTATGGTTGGAGAAAACCTTGGAAAGAATCCAACCAGATAATCTGTCCAAGCGAGAATCGAACCCACACCCAAGTCTAACTCCTAATCAGCTAATTTTTGTTGGTAAGATGTGAAACAAGAAGACTAATATGAAATGTAGAGTGTTGTATGAAGGCGTTGATAACGTTGAACAAAAGGGAATTCACCGGAACCCTAAAACCTGCTGGTTGAAACGACACATGGATCATCACTCAGCTGAGTCACGATATTTATAAAAGCGCGACTGTCCGGACCTTAAAATCATTCGCAGTATAGGAGCGGTAGGATACAAAAACCAAGTATAGGGTGCAGTGCTAACCTTCGGGTCCCTCTTCCGTACCGAAAGAAAGAGTAAAAATTGTGATATTGTGGCAGTATTCGTAGGGACATGAACAAGTACACTCTCGTCTACAACAAATTCAGGATGGAAGTAATTTGCCATTCGACTAAAGATATGTCTTATATTTTTCTTTTAGTGAAAGGAAGTGATATTCCTGTGTTAAAATTCTTTGCTTGGTGACGAAATCACTTG
The DNA here is from genome assembly GCA_025594305.2 of Periplaneta americana. Lineage (NCBI taxonomy): Eukaryota > Metazoa > Arthropoda > Insecta > Blattodea > Blattidae > Periplaneta > Periplaneta americana. Next base: position 2,548,118 of record JAJSOF020000037.1, on the reverse strand, counting down.
CCGCAACTATCACGGGAAGTTCTCCAAATTACTGAGGTATAGGTATAGGGTGTTATTATATCGGTTACATAAAATATAGAAATTGATTTGATATACATTGGTTATAATTTGCTCTTAATTAACCAATTTTCTGTACTTTCGACTCGCACTTCACATTTACCTTGGGGACTGTAGACTTACTCTCTTTTCTTGTTTGCAGTAGAGGAAATGTCAAATCAATTGTTTCCTGCGTCGTTTGTCGGCGACATTGAACTTGTTTTTGTGTCGATCTTTCAGGGCAGACGCTGGCTAGACTAGACAGCGAATGAAATTCTTTTCATATAAATACTAGTTTACTGAGTCTTCATTATACAGTAACGATGGAGAAGAATGTGACGTCTTTACGTTCTTGAATTGTGCAGCAGTATTATCTGTATCTGTTTTGTTTTGTACGGAATAAAACTGAATTACATGAGTCGTAGCGGTATGACTAGAACAATGCTTCTCATATTAAATGCATGAAGAAGTATCACTTACTTAGGTTCATTGACGTGTGTAATATACAGTAAAATTATCTGAATTTACGATTGTTCGTATGACATATTTTAAAGAGAAAAATCTACTTTAAAATGTAAAATAAAAGAGCCCATATTAATAACTTGATTTCATGTTACATGTTTTCCAAGAAAGAATAAAATTTGAGAATAATATTTATCTTTTAACTATGTAAATTTATTTAATTTTTTTTTTGTCAACTCTAAAACATCTTGGTGCTCCGAAAACTAGAAGTCTGTTTTGTAAATAAAAACAGAAATTGAAGTAATTGATTAGTAATTAAATGTTTAGTGAAGTTAGTTTCCATTGACTAACAATTAGAAATTGCTTCCAACTGCAGTAAAACGTTGCTCCGAAAGTTGCTTCTGACCCTAATAAAAAGTTTTTCCGACTCCAGTAAAAAGTTTCTTCAGACTCCAATAAAAAGTTCCTTCAGACTCCAAAAAAATTCTTCAGACTCCAATAAAAAGTTTCTTCCGACTCCAATAAAAAGTTTCTTCCGACTCCAATAAAAAGTTTCTTCCGGCTCCAATAAAAAGTTTCTTCCGGCTCCAATAAAAAGTTTCTTCCGACTCGAATAAAAAGTTTCTTCAGACTACAATAAAAAGTTTCTTCCGACTACAATAAAAAGTTTCTTCCGACTCAAATAAAAAGTTTCTTCAGACTACCATAAAAAGTTTCTTCCGACTACAATAAAAAGTTTCTTCCGACTACAATAAAAAGTTTCTTCCGACTACAATAAAAAGTTTCTTCAGACTACAATAAAAAGTTTCTTCAGACTACAATAAAAAGTTTTTTCAGACTCCAATATAAAGTTTCTTCCGACTTCAAACCAAAAGTTTAATCCTACTCCAATAAAAAGTTTATTCTTACTCCACCGACTCCAATAAAAAGTTTATCATAAGCTGAGACTAAGAGGCAGAAAATAGGAAAGATTGGTGAACGCTGAGTTTGCAGTGAAAGATCTGCCCTTGGACAGAACACTACGAATGTATATGTTCTTTTTCATTAAAATGTTTATTACTACTCCATTAAAAATTGCTTCCGACCACAATAAAAAGTTCCTTCCGTCTCAAATAAAAAATTGCTTTCGACTACAATAAAAAGTCGATTCCCACTCCGGTGAGGAGCGGCTTCCAACTCCCATAAGAGTTGTTTCCAGTTTGACTGTCCGAAATGTTATTCCCACCCTATCCAAAATTTTCTTCCAACTCTCCGATATATTTTGTGGCAGAAGAAGCTTGAGTTTGGACCCCTTCCAAACTTACCTGAATTATGTTTAAAATTTCTAAATAATGACTTTTGTGTCTTTGTGTTTCTGACCTCTCCTTGCACGTTTACTGTAATTAGCGTTCGTACAAAAGAAATGTAATGCGATTTTTATTAATTTTAATAATTCCGCCATAAATTTGATAAATATCTAATATTATTAGAAAGATTCTGAATTTCTATCATATACAATGATTGTTCAAGTTCGACAGGTGCCCTGGGTGACATTCGTAAATCCGATGCTGACAGGTGGGCCATCCTACTTCGACTTTTGATAGAGCCAGGTCCCATATCAGCATCGGAAACCGGCATTACTCCCAAAAATTCTTCTCAGCCTATTTGTACTATTGTAGAAAATAGATGAAATGAGGGGAAGGCGGAGACTGTTAGTGGAAAGATAGAGGGAGACTGTGGAACCCCGAGAAAACTGTCTGTAAAGTCCCAACGTGGGAACAGAGTTCAATGGTCCATATGTGACAATTATGCCGTGTTATCTTGTTGTTAAAAAGAAGATATTTTATTTCATTTTCATTTTTTTTTACCAAAGTCTGCACACGAATTTATTAGACATTCAAATGATCTCTTTGATCATATCCACTCACGTATTATTTCATTTTTTCCTGAATAAATGACGTAATTACTTTATGGACGCTCTCTGTATATTCAGACATATCGTTTTATGACATACAAAGCGTACGTTATTCATTTATTTCCTTACTTTCTATTAAGGCCCATTCACAATGAAAATTAAACATAACCGTAACATAAACACAGAAGTTTGCGCCCAGGCTACCAAATGGGATCATTCACAATGATTCACATAAGCATTGACATAACCATTGCCGTAAGACGTTAACATGGAAGTTTGCAAACTCCAAACTTTCATGCTTATGCTTACGTGATTTGCAAACAGAACACAATCGTGGAGCGCTGAAGTATACGACAGAATATGAGGAAATGGCGTCGTTGTTATGTTTCCATGGTTACCAAGTATGTTTGCTGTTAAGTTTATATTCCCATCGTGAATGATGGTATGACTTCTTGATTTTACTGTAACGTTAAGTTAACGCTTACGTTATGTTTAATTTTCATTGTGAATGAGCCATTTTACGACAATGCATTTCCTTACATAAAACTGAATTTGTTTAATTACACGTAAAACCTCGTGTGCTGAAACCTCGTGGCTACGTTGTAAGGTATACTGAATTCAGCGTCGTTATTTATTGCCCATCTTACTTCAGCCTCTTCAGCAGGTAATATAATCCCGTACACACGACTGGGTGAAAGTGCACATACCGCGGGTGGCACGTAGACAACATAATTTTTTACAGGCGCTATAGAAATTCTTACAATTTTTCTTGTGACAGTATTATTAGTTGTTATCTGATAATAAGCTATTCTGGCTTTCATCGTTTGCAATAGAGATTCATTTATGATGTGACGAATACAACAGCGTAGGATATATTTTTGTCTTATGAAGTTGTACTTGCAGTATGTATTTATCTTTTAACTTGGTTTTATTTCAATCCAATCCATGAAAAGAATCGTGTTTACTCTAGAGCAGCGTTTCTCAAACTGTGGTCCGCGGACAACCTGTGGTCATCGAGGTCTGTCCTTGTGGTCCTTAAAAAAAAAGACAGTAGAAAAAATAAAATTGAAACGAATTGCGTATCACACTACAGCTGAAAATCTCAGAGTTTGGAAATGACACATGGCAATCGCCTTTCACTTCTTCTCCAAGTACTAACATTTTATGAAATTTCTTACCCTACCCGTCTACCCACTTCTCACTGTACTCTCAACAACAAAAGAGAGATTTGAAGCACTATGAACGTTTCTCGCCATCTTTTCCCTGCATATCTGGTGCCGAGCCTGTAACCCTGCCAGGGACCACCCGAATCCTTAACAGAGGACCAAAATACCGAACCTTTTCAAGTATTTATGACTTTCTTTAATAGTTTTGCCGACACTCAGTCGTACACCAACGAGCCAAATTGCATCTTTACTTGTTGAAAATCGGACATGTTTCTGCATTAATTTTTTTATTTTTGTTTTTCCAGATGACGACATAAAAAATTTTTCCGCCTATTTTAAAATCCGACAGGTTTACTTTTTACACTTGCGTGTTTCGTCTCTAAGTGCCGTTTCAATTTCGCGGGTTTCATACACTCGTTTGAAAGCACTTCGTAACAAACAACGCACCGAGGTTTTGGTTCACTCTCGTTGCCACACCAACTAAATCCATAACTCTTGTCATATTTACGAAAGTATTTTCTTTGAATAGCTACTAGTAGGACTAGATATTTCTTTAATGGCACTATAATTAATATATTTCTTCACACACAGCTTCTGAACTATTAGCACTGCCTAAATGAAGTGTATCATCATGTTCCTTTCTTTTCAAAGATCCGGATCAAAGCCAGTTTTCCATTATTTATTATTTACAATGGGTACTATTTAACAGAGACATGGACAACTACTAGCGTGTACCACATAAGAAGGATTTCAAACAACTAACTACTAACAGGCAAGCGATGAATCAACAATGCACATAATTTGTTATAAGTTACTTGTGATTGGCCACAAAAATATAATTAGAAAAGTATTATATTAATTAATCCTATTTTAAAATATAAGTATAGTATACTGGTATTAAAATATGCTACAAAAATGATAAATTTGCTTTCGAAGGGAACAAGAGTAAGGTGGTCCACGGAACTGTTCTGACTGAAAAAAGTGGTCCCCACTTCAAAAAAGTTTGAGAAACGCTGCTCTAGAGTACTAGAGCTGGTTCATTCACACAAGAAATTTGTCTTTGCTCTGCCTTCCCGAATGGCTGTATCTCTCGCCGCTGTTCTTCCCCGGAAGTAAAGATGCTGTAACGAGATTATAAATCAGAATGAAACCGTCTGTCCGGCATGAAGCATGTAGCTTTTCAATAATGAACATTTTCACCTCAGCTGCGTTAGGAGCATCGCGCAAGGCGGCAAAAATGAAATTTCTATGTAGTGTTGCTGGTTATAGGAGCTGGTAAGAAAATAACCGCAGACATTGGGGAATAACTATAGTAAAGGCACATTCACAATTAAAATTAAACATAACGTAAGCGTTAACTTAACGTTACGGTAAAATCAAGAAGTCATACCATCATTCACGATGGGAACAAAAACGTAACAGCAAAGATACTTGGTAACCATGGAAACATAACAACGACGCCATTTCCTCATATTCTGTCGTATACTTCAGCGCTCCACGATTGTGTTCTGTTTGCAAATCACGTAAATAAACTATAAACTATAAAATTAAAAATTACAGTGAATTTATTTTGCTATGGGCGCTCGCGGAAGCTTCATTACTAGGCTTACTTCTACGCACTGAGATACCGCAACTACTTTCTCAGCATACTAAGCTTTTAAATTTAAAAAGTTGGCAACCACTAAGCGTTTTATAACTTGGTTTTGACATAGGTACTTCGCTTCACATTACCAAGTTACCATTCGACTTCCTGTCATGACTCATTGTCTAGTAAGCATATAGATGAAGATATAGATGCTTATCGCCAGGACATGGAACATCTCTAAGCCTTCAGACCAAGTAGGCTTTTTGTGCATATGTTATGGAATGAGTTTCACGTCGATTCTGTTTCCTATCTATGACTCCACTATCCTCCGCACCATGCATCCTTCTTCAGCCAATAAATTCGTGTATAATATCTTTGGTGATGGTCTGCCGTACCTATCACTAAATATGAGTCATGTCCCCGTCAGAAAGGACAATAAAAATCATGGGGGGCTCAGTTTCTTTGTTGCAGATCTAAGAGTAATTAGAATCCATCACCACTGCCATCTATCAATATTTGGACAAACTGCGAGGAATCCCCATTACGGTGGATGATCGATTTGATGACATATAAACACAAGTGGTGCCCTATTTTTCCAAACGGAGTTAATGTGTGGAGAGTATTGGTGGAATGACGAGGGAAAAATAGAAGAATCCCAAGGAAAACCTTCTTAACCTTGGCATTTTTCAACACAAATACGACTTCACCATCACCGGGATTAGAACTCCAGACCACTGTCGTATTAAGCCAGTACTTTACCTTCTGAGCTATCAAGGCTGCTTAATATGTACATACCTTGCCTTGTTTCTGTCGTGTATAGTATGAAATGATTAGGATTATTTGTCAAAATAGTTCTGCTGTTCGTGAATGTATAGTGGTGGCTGACAAAGGATGCCAACTTTGGAAAACAATAATGGTGAAAGAGCCTTTCAGCAGAAATTGTTATTCATGGCGTATATGTCGACTATGAAGCAGAAATCCATTTTCCTTTACAGTCAGAATGGTCATTTGTTACTGAAATATTGTAGGCCTACTGTACATACTTGCTGATTGTTCGTTATTCAGAGCTGTTCTGAGGAAAGCTCGGTTCTATGTCGCATTGTGGTAGCGGTAGTAATGTTAGTTTACAGGAAAGATAGACTTTGCTCATATTCCACAGAAACTAGGGTTACCACGTAGAAGAAGCCTTTCAGGAGTTCTACGTACCAGCTACATCAAGTTTTGAGATTTTTTTGTTACATGAATTTTATTGTTTAACGTATCTCAGGTCATACCTCAAGTCATACATTAACGTATCTTGTTTGTAAAAAAAATCGCCATTGGCGAGGACGGTTTAGTTATAAAATGTAAGACAACTGAAGGTGAAAAGCGGTAGGAACCAGAGCTCTGCATCGGACGTTTTCACTCGGGCGCCAAGTAGTTCATAGCATAATCCGATAGGTAGCGCTCATGCATGATGGGTAAAATTGTCACGAGCGATAAATCCTCGAACGGTATAAGCCGAGCGTTAGACATTCGTTCTTGTTACAGCGATGAACTGTGTAGTAACATCATAGATGTTTATCATTTCAAACTTTGCAGTGTTTAACTAACCTCTCCAAAGTACAACTACAAAACTTGCTTTAAAATGTAGTATAAATGTTTTTTTTTTTTTCCCCCACACAGGAGTGATTTTGTTTTTGCCACATCTGATAGATGTTATTGGATGTAAATATAATTATTATAAACGGAGAACACAATCACGATAATGCAAGAACTGTATCAAGTTTTCTAGTAAAAATAATAATAATAATAATAATAATAATAATAATAATAATAATAATAATAATATTATTATTATTATTATTATTATTATTATTATTATTATTATTATAATTAGTGTATCAATGTTTGCGTCTGTAACAGTTGTGCAGCATGATTATTCGTTTTATTATATTTTCTGTGACGTTATCTCTATACTAATATCGTTATTAATCTACTGCTATATCAATAATATTTTGTAAAACTTTTCTACATTGTCGCAGTATATAGGCGGAACACTATGTATGGACCTATCATATTATATATGTGGTAAATCAAATATTGAATAATTATTAATTAGCAATAATAGCTGTATATCGAAGTTTTTCATACTATTTTATTTACAACTTCATGTTCCTGTTTTGGTACGTTCCATTGACTGTTCCATTAAACGTTTGTCATAAACGCAGAAAATAAAGCCTTATTTTTACCGTGTGAGCAAAACATATGTGTATCTTATCTGTCGCCTTCCATACAAGATAAGACATGTCGGTGAGATGACCTTGTACTGTGCTTCTATTTATTACGAACGTATCACAACCGATCGTATCTCACTCGAGGGTGCGACACTCGACCGAGTTCAAGCGAGCGATTTAACTCCAATGCAGCACTCTGGTAGGAACCTTCAGAAATTGTCGACTCCATAGGTCATTCTTTCTCTCCCACAATGTTTGGTCATGGATTTTACCATTCACGTGCCTTATTAGATTTACAATGAGGTACGTTGTTATGTTGTGTCTCTCCTAGAAGAAATATCGTCGCTGTTCGATTCTGTTGCAGTGCATTCGATAGATTGTTAATGTGACGTCTGTTTGCAGACAAGAAGAGATCCGATAGATGCATGCTGTATGAATGGGCAGACGTACGTCTAGGCAGGTACCGGTTTATGAACAATAGACTGGTTTGTAGAACTTACCGCTCTCCGCCTATCTGTTGACTATGATGAAAACAGTGACTGACGAGTCCAACTTCGGTTATCCTTGAAGATATGCTGCAATCAGCGCAGCAGCCACCTGCTGACCCAGTATTCTCACTCGCTCACCGCTTATTTTTAATGCATGGGGGAGGACGACTTGACGAGAATGATGAAATTTTCTCTCTCCTGAAAAGAAAACTGTTGCATGACAATAGTAATATACGTTACAAGAGCGATATGTTGACGTTTTCATGGTCGAGGAAAAGATTGAAAAAGCGAAACGTAGTTGAGCTTTTTTAATTTCCGAGAACATGAAAACAAACATACCGCTCGTGTATCGTACATTATTTTGTGCGAAGATCGTTTATTAAATACCTGAAAGACGAATTTCTAATTAGTTGCAATAAAATCTCCATGTTGGTTTCTGTTTAATGACGCCAACTTCGGAAAACCAAAATATCTTTCTTCAGCATTGTTGCTGTAAAATGTTTTCTGTGTTTACTATACTCCAGCAGGCCGTGATATACTTCTGTCTTTTTCTCCCCCAGTCTATAAATGCGAACTTAAAACAAACGGTAAGGTTATGTAATGATTTATTTTTCATTTTAATATTTTGACAATATTATTTATATAACATATTGCAGTAATAACATCGGCATCTGGAATCTTGTTGATTTTTTCACGGCTTCCTTAATGTTACTTGTATCAGAAATGCAATAAGTTTCGTGGAGTAGTAGACTTTACTTAATTTTTGCAAATATTTAAAAACAATAATTAACATTGCAATTTAGGTGAAATTGCAGTGGTAAGTTTCCAATTTATAATTATTACTATGTTAAACGTCTCTAAAAATAATATGTTAAAAGCCTAAAGCAGTAAAATGAATGTCGCGCTTAAGCGGTAAGAAGAGGGAAATTGTTATGCGTGTTACGTTGGGAATACTGAATGTGATATTTCACACTTACCGCGTATTGGTTCTGTGCGGAAAACAAGCAAATACGCACGATCTCGCACAAAAATAATTACACATCTTGATTACACAATTTTTAACACTGTATAACTTCGGAATATGTATGATAAGATTTCTTGTGTTAAGTTCTAACGTACCTTGTTTACATGTTTCGACCTATTTATGGGTCATCTTCAGAACTGGTCGTTGTTGGTCTTGGCGCCTCTTGTTTCCTGTGTGGGTGCGTTCGTAGTGTAGAGTCAAAGAGTGTGTGTGTTTTGAAATTGAGTTGTGTGTTGAGAATATCGTTGGGGTGTGTTTTCGTGTGTCTATATATTTCATATTATATCAGCCAAAGTATTCGTGACAATACTTACTTACTTATTGGCTTTTAAGGAACCCGGAGGTTCATTGCCGCCCTCACATAAGCCCGCCATCGGTCCCTATCCTGAGCAAGATTAATCCAGTCCCTACCATCATATCCGATCTCCCTCAAATCCATTTTAATATTATCTTCCCATCCACGTCTCGGCCTCCCCAAGGTCTTTTTCCCTCCGGCCTCCCAACTAACACTCTATATGCATTTCTGGATTCGCCCATACGTGCTACATGCCCTGCCCATCTCAAACGTCTGGATTTAATGTTCCTAATTATGTCAGGTGAAGAATACAATGCATGCAGTTCTGTGTTGTGTAACTTTCTCCATTCTCCTGTAACTTCATACCATCATTCACGATGGGAACATAAACATAACGGCAAACATACTTGGTAACCATGGAAACATAACAACGACGCCATTTCCTCATATTCTGTCGTATACATCAGCGCTCCACGATTGTGTTCTGTTTGCAAATCACGTAAGCATAAGCATGAAAGTTTGGAGTTTGCAAACTTTCATGTTAACGTCTTACGGTAATGTTTATGTCAATGTTTATGTGAATCAATGTGAATGATCCCATTTGGTAGCCTGGGCGCAAACTTCTGTGTTTATGTTACGGTTATGTTTAACTTTCATTGTGAATGGGCCTTAACACTATCACAAGTTTGTTACGACCTCCGTGAGTTCCCTCACGATATCGCAATTCATTTTCATTACAGCACAATTCAGCCATATCGAAACGAAATTACAGCCCTGCAAAGGTCTGCCGTGTTATATGGAAAATAAATATATTACGGAGCACCAGGCAAGTCATCAAAATGGCATTTGGGCTCCAGGGTGTATCGAAAACAAGTAGACGACCCAGAAGTGAGCTTTTCGTGTCAGGGTTAATCATGTTTATCCAAGCGGACACTGGATAACAGTTGATGAGAACAAGTTTGAGGCCTGCATGATGAATGGATTCGTGAGGCATGAAGGGAACCACGTAATGGTTTCAACATATCTTACAGTTTTTTTGTTACTTTGCAGGCGGCTCTAGATTTCAAACGATAATCGTGAAGTCTCTAAAAAAATGTTTTCCTAGTTGGCAAGAAGTACTTGCAATGATGAAAGTACTGATCTGTTATCCGAGGTGAGCAAATAAACACATCTATGTTAGTCAGATAACGAGATTTCATCAGGAGCTTCGGATTAGATTCTTGAAAGATTCTCCATGTTTTCTTTGGGGGGAACAAAAGTTAGCCAGTCAGGGTTTTCCTTAAACTATTTCCCCAATATTATCTGTACATGTAGAACAGCCGTGGCGAGAACGTGACTCGCGAGACATTGTGGTTCGCAGTGATAGCTGTGCATTTCGCTTGCTTCTAACCTCCGCCAACCCCCTCCCCCTTTCACTCACTGGAGTCAAACTCCGTTCCATTTGTATTTGTCTCTGACCTGCGAGTGGCATATGTCTCTCTCGAAACCACGTACGAAAGTTCCAAGTAGGATGGGAGGACGCATTTTTTTGCTGTCAATATGATGAGAATATTAAATGTATGATTTCTTTACAAGTGTTACGAGGAAAATGGTTGTATAACATAAAACGGCATTATACTACATGTTACTGATGAAACATCAAAAGGTTAAGTGTCATCATCATCATCATCATCATCATCATCTATGTACGTCGACCCTTTTTCAGCAGATGTACGAATAATGCGGTTAGCTCTTCAATTTGAACTCAGTGATTTACTAAGTAATGTTAAATGAAAGCTAGATGTAAGGACTTGACAAATGTTGAACTTTCAAATCTTTGCCAAAAAATAAATATCCGAAGCTTCGTTCTTTCGCATGCTCTGTTGAAGCCATGTTCTCTACAACTTCAGTTTGTAAAAAAATATTTTCAACAATGAAAATAGTAAAAACCAAATTTAGATCACGACTGACAGACAAATACCTTCGTGATCAACTATGACTGGCAGTAAGTGACATAATTCCTGATTTTGAAACTTTGTCGCAGAGACATTCTGAAGACAGTTAATTTTAGGTTGTGATAATGTGTCCTATGTTTTATTGTTCATTTCTTTCTTCGTTACACGTACTAAACATTAGTTTGTAGCCTTGTACTGTATAAAATTATATTTCAGTGCTTTACGTAAGGAAAATGAAAATCCGTTAATAAGTCAGACAGTTGTTTCACTTCCCCTTCGGGTGTCCGCCTCCCTCCATAGGTGCTATGCACGTTGCAGGTTACACAGTGGCTCGGCGCACGATCACATTTTCGCCACCGCTGATGTAGTGTGTTCGAAAGCACGACAAACAGATCAAGAAATATGAATGAGGACACGAACTTACCCCTTAATTCGCAATTTTATCCAGAAGTCAAATTGACCACATCGTATTTCTGTAAGTAAACGTCATTTATCTGTCTTGTAGTTAGGGCACTTTTGACCTGTTTCAACCTCACTTTTCCAAAACTCTTCCCATAGGACTTCCCCCTCTCCTCACTCTTTTTCGTACACAGCTTCATGAACTTTTGGCAGTCATTTTCTTGTCATTGTGATAACATGTTGAAGCCATTTTCTTTTATAATTTTGGATCTCTTCTAATACAGGAACTATTTCAATTTTTCTACAAACTGTAATATAATTTTGTGACTCATCCCATGGTAACCTGCTGTTTCCACATGTATTTCATATACTGCTTTTATTCTTCATATCCCTGCTGCTGTCGTTGTCCAGTTTTTAATGCAAGAAATGAGGGAGAGCTAATGTATTTTATAATTTCAATATAGTCTTGCTTACAGTTTTCTGCGGTTTAAAGACACAGTTTATTATGCCCGCCATTTTTAGTAATTCTTTAGTTCATGTCTGATTTTTCTTGTTCCCTATATACAATCAGATTTCGTAAATAATTCACTTGTTTGTTATTGATAACTGCAGTATTTTGTTTCTTCACGTACTCGGCCCTTTAAATGTCTGTGATTATGTTTCCTTACCAAGGTTGTTAGTCCTTGTTGTCCACACCAGTGGAGTAACGGTGAGCGCGTCTGGCCGCGAAATCAGGTGGCCCGGGTTCGATTCCCTGTCGGGGCAAGTTACCTGGTTTAGGTTTTTTCCGGGGTTTTCCCTCAACCAACTTTCGGTGCTGGACCCCGGACTCATTTCACCGGCATTATCACTATTTCATTCAGACGCTAAGTAACCTAGATGTTGATACAGCGTCGTAAAATAACCCAATAAAATAAAAATAAATTAATCCTTGTTCTGTTACATTTTTTTATTAATCTGAAAGTAACTCTAATCAAATTATCAAATAATAGGCAGGGTAATAAATTGTACATTTGTAGAGAACGGAATAACTTATACTTCATCGTTCTACTACTCAGTTTAAATGTGACCCTAAATGCCCGAAGGTTGTCCCTTACTCTATCTAAAATCTTTTGTGCGAGATCGTGCGTATTTGCTTGTTTTCCGCACAGAACCAATACGCGGTAAGTGTGAAATACCACATTCAGTATTCCCAACGTAACACACATAACAATTTCCCTCTTCTTACCGCTTAAGCGCGACATTCATTTTACTGCTTTAGGCTTTTAACATATTATTTTTAGAGGCGTTTAATATAGTAATAATTATAAATTGGAAACTTTCCACTGCAATCTCACCTAAATTGCAATGTTAATTATTGTTTTTAAATATTTGCAAAAATTAACTAAAGTGTACTAGTCCACAAAACTTATTGCATTCCTGATACAGGTAACATTAAGGAAGCCGTGAAAAAATCAACAAGATTCCAGATGCTGATGTTATTACTGCAATATGTTATATAAATTAAAATATTAAAATGAAAAATAAATCATTATATAGCCTTACCGTTTGTTTTAAGTTCGCATTTATAGACTGGGGGGGGGGGGGAAGACAGACGTATATCATGGCCTGCTGGAGTATAGTAAACACAGAAAACATTTTATAGCAACAATGTTGAAGAAAGATATTTTGGTTTTCCGAAGTTGCCGTCATTAAACAGAAACCAAGATGGAGATTTCATTGCAACTAATTAGAAATTCGTCTTTCAGGTATGTAATAAACGATCTTCGCACAAAGTAATGTACGATACACGAACGGTATGTTTGTTTTTATGTTCTCGGCAATTAAAAAAGCTCAACTACGTTTCGCTTTTTCAATCTTTTCCTCGAACATGAAAACGTCAACATACCGCTCTTGTAACGCATATTACTATTCTATAATCTTAGAAGTCATTATTCAGGAGTGAAACACTAGAAACCCGCGTACTAAATTGTAGAAACTGACGCAAGAACAAGGAACAACAGTGTGTGCTCTACTGAAGTAAATTACCTCCACATCAAATAGGTAACCTTAAAAGATTTAAAGGTGCTATAAAAAAAATCTGGTCAGTTTTCATTTCTAAAACCGCAGTTGAAATGTAATGACTCATTTCGAACGATATTAAATAAGTCAATGAAATTCATATACGACATTCACTTTTCTTTAGTTCTTTTGCCTTGTATGGAATGGGTTTTCATTCATAAATTTAAGTGTTACTGAAAATTCTTGACCTCAATTTAAAATTTCTTAATATTAGCAAGAAAGCTTACATGAAATATCACGTATTTCCTGTCACCAATTATTTTTCTCAATGCCGGCCATGGTGCACCGATAGCTCTTACAAAAAGCTGCTTTGACCATTGTTGTGGTTAAACAAAACACTGCGTGAAAATTACAGATTTACTCATTATACATTGTGGAAGAAAAGATGTTACATGAATTCACACGAGCTGCAGATTAGGTCATTTTGTACATTTCATACACCAGTAATAATCAATTCAGGAATTTTTATTTTTTCGAGAAAATTAAATCCAACATGTAGCAACGTTGTAGAACATAAACAGCAGAACATACTCCTTCACTGTACTAACTTGCAGAGAGTGGATGTAATTAATCGATACTTACACTTTTCATGACTGAATTACTACCTGCAGTGAAAGTTTAAAAACAATGTAATTTTTTTTTTCAAAAAATTTTGTAAGAAACAATGTTTTTATATTTTCTGTTCGTCACGCTTCTAGGAATAATATCTGAGAAGGAATTAAGTACGTTCCTTTCCACCCTGGATGTGTGTCTTGAGTTGAGAGACGATCTTTGAATGATACAGAAGTTTGCCCACGAATATCTTCATGTGCTCTGGATTTCAACTCCGTCTCTTTCTTGACTCGTATGCTACAACTCTTTGTCCATGATGCTTAGGTGGTTCTTTAGATACAGAATCACAAGGAATTATTTCAAATATTCTTTCCAGTTTTGTTCTTTATATTTTGTTTAATTGAAAATAACTTGGATTGTTTTTGTCTCCTTAATTTAAGAACGTAACTTTTCTTTGGCAATATTAATGCTGGGTTTGCAGTGAAAGATCTGCTCTTTCGCAGACACTATGAATGAATAAATGTTTGTTAGAAATTTCATTTTTGTTAAAGTGATTTTATTTATGCCTTCCTCGGTTTGACTATGTTCCTCAGAAGAAGTATTAAAAAAAAATCTTGAACGTTCGAAACTTCCTATGAATTTAGAGTAAAATGATGTCTTCTTTCGTTTCAACTTCTTTTTACGTCATATTTTATGTTGCCTTTTCAGTTATTATAATTAAAAGTGGCATCACATTTTAAGTAAATAATGTTTTTAATTTTATCAATAATAATATTATATAATATTTGAAGTGTTATATCAGTGAAGAAGTGTGTTGTGTCAGTGAAGTGTGTTTCTGTCAGTGAAGCTTTATAGTTTACAGTGCAAAGTATTTGAACAGCGAAATGTTTTTGAAGTGTTAATGAAATCAGGATAGTATCAGTGAAATGTGTCGTAGTTCCAGTGCAGTGAGTGAGTTGACAGCGAAATGAGTGTAGTGCTGAAAGGTACTTGTGCAGATATGAACATATCATACTCGTGGCTTTTAGTTCGAAATTAGGTTTAAGATACAAATTAGATTTACTTTAAATGTTATTTTAAGTGATCGTGCTTCATTTAATTTAGGATGCTCCTGTTATTATTATTATTATTATTATTATTATTATTATTATTATTATTATTATTATTATTAATTTATTATTAATCGTGTTTATTATTGTCATTATTGAGTGTAATTAGTTACCACTGCCAGCGGGTATATAGCCTTTGCAGTGTGAATAAATACATACACATTATATATGTGTATTATTTTTAATCACACTGTATTCTTCATGAAATATGAATGCCTCATTTTTCTTAACTAATCCTGTGAAAATTATACTTATTTCTTATGTGTGTTTCAATATCATTATTTTATTATCAGATGACAAAATCGCCACCGGCGTAGCTCAGTCGGCTGAGGCGCTTGCCTGTCATTCGGGAGTTGCGCTCGAACGTAGGTTCGATTCCCGCTTGGACTGATTACCTGGTTGGGTTTTTTTCGAGGTTTTACCCAACTGTAAGGAAAATGTCGGGTAACCTACGGCAAATCCTCGGCCTCATCTCGCTATCACCAGTCCTATCGACGCTAAATAACCTAGTAGTTGATACAGCGTCGTTAAATAACCCACAAAAAAAGGTAAAATGTATGTAATGTGTAGATATGTTCAATGACAAATGGGCGTGTTAAAATTTAAGAAAATTGTTACTTGATTACCATCTTCAAATCTTTCACAAGATCTCTATGGCAACACCTTAATTAAAACAGAGAATTAAACGACCAGTTTATATGCTTTCATAATCACCAAGGTCGCGGAAAAGAAACTGTGGGAGACGTGAACCGTGTAAGAAGGTTAAATACCGCTATTTGTTTTGTTCCAGAGAATGATGATGCTAATGATTTCACGGTGAAGAGAGTCGAAAAGTAAAAGCTTTCTCATTCGTAGAATCTCTCCTCGCTGTATAACATGAGGTTCACAAAAAAAGTACCTATATCTTTATCCGAGGTCAGCGGGTAGGTACACTTGCTACTGTTGTCCAGACCGGATTCAAACAAAAGACAGTCTGACGGGAAACAAAACAAATGCCGATGACTGCATTAGGTAACACGTCGCCGTGGCTACAGACACTTCATCAATGGGCAACGAGACCGTTTGTCAGTACCGGAGCAGCATGTTCCACTGGTGTTGGGAAAAGAGTTCTATTTTATGATCCTGCATGTGAATGGTCATAAATGGTCATATTAGAGGACGTAGAGGCGTGACGTGAAAACGTACTTCAAAGTAGGGTCAATGTAGAGTATCCACCGGCCACTGAATGAATATTTCACACTTCTATCACTGCCAATGCTGCGCTATAAACCAATTTTCGGCAATCTAATGTAAAAGACTGCCTACAGATATTTGGAAAGTTTCAGAGAAAATACACAAATTCAATCTTCTAACACGATTTTTTTGTTTTTATGAATTAAGTAATTTGCTGGGAGGCATCGTTAGATATAGACCACTCTTACACTAAACCTGAGAATATGAGCTTATTAATCAGATATGATTCTACTTACTGTTTCTTATATGCTCACCTGTATGTAATTTCTATTTTATACATATTTCATTGTTATTTTCCATCCAAAGATCATTAAGAACGATGAATATTACTTAATATCTCCTATCGATCTTCAAATAGTGTTTATATGCCATGTTGATTTTCATTTGTTTTCATAAGTTAACAATGATGCACATTGGGAGCAACATATAAGAAATTATTGTCCTACACAATCCACGCTATATTCACGTTGTTTTGAAATGATTAATCGAAGATGGTTTGCTTATTGTTTATTACACGCACATTTGTATGTAATTTCTATTCTGTACGTTTTTTTCTATCCCAAGATCATTAAGAACGCTGAATATTACTTAATATCTCCTATCTTTCTTCAAATAGTGTTTATATGCCATGTTAATTTTCATTTGTTTTCATAAGTTAACAATGATGCACATTGGGAGCAACATATAAGAAATTATTGTCCTACACAATCCACGCTATATTCACGTTGTTTTGAAATGATTAATCGAAGATGGTTTGCTTATTGTTTATTACACGCACATTTGTATGTAATTTCTATTCTGTACGTTTTTTTCTATCCCAAGATCATTAAGAACGCTGAATATTACTTAATATCTCCTATCTTTCTTCAAATAGTGTTTATATGCCATGTTAATTTTCATTTGTTTTCATAAGTTAACAATGATGCACATTGGGAGCAACATATAAGAAATTATTGTCCTACACAATGCACGCTATATTCACGTTGTTTTGAAATGATTAATCGAAGATGGTTTGCGTATTGTTTATTACACGCACATTTGTATGTAATTTCTATTCCATACTTTTTTCTATCCCAAGATCATTAAGAATGGTGAATATTATTCATGCTTGTTTCCTGTATTTCTTAAAATAATGTTATGTGGCATGTTAGTTTTTATTTGTCGTTATTTACGTAAAAATGATGCGCCAAAAAATAATAATAATTTAGAAACATGTTACATAAATCATCCTTGTGCCAAAAGAGAATGCTCCCTGGACCAAATTGTCGTATTTTGCAGTGGTCGTCAGTACTCGCTGAAATGGGCAATAATATAATATAATTATGTTGTATGTAGCAAGATCGATTATTCAATTGATAGGATATTTTATGAAGTTATGACTGAGGTATCTATTATCAATTGCTTTTATTTGTCAGTAGGCCTTGACTGACGGGTATATAAGGACTGGTGCTCTAACGGGTCGAGGTCGGGGTTTGGGATGGTTCACAAGCAACAAATTATACTAAATATGTTTAGGATTAGTGTAAAACTGGCCTATGTCTCCTATAGTGGGCGGGACATAAGTAACATTCACCCAAATTAGACCTAAAGGCAAGGTTTTGTTAAGGTTCAACGCTTATAAAACTTTTACACACCAAAATCACTGCAAAAGATGTTAAAAATACCTCCATTTACCTGTGCACAAAGGTTGTATCAGCGAGACAAGGATTCTAACGTGGTGAAAGACTTCAGGATTATAGTTTATTTCCCCTGCTGTAGCGAATATTCGGGCTACCAGACCGTCTTCTGATTCAGTTGGGTTTGTTTAAACAAGATTACACATCTGTTCCCACAAAAAAAAAAAAACCAGAGAAGTCAAATCAGGAGAACGAGGAGGTCAAGGTATAGAACAGCCTCTGCCAATCCACTTCCCTGGAATTTGTTCATGTAGTCACGCACACGATGTGAATTTGTAGAGTAGTCATGAACTGAAGAACGCATACGTCCTCTGTGGGTTTAATAAAACCTCTGAAGAAAATATTACAGAAAACCGTTTATTTTAGTGTCCCATATAACCTCCCGGAGTTTGTCGGTTTAATTACTTTTTACCCAGTACAGTAAATAATCGTACCTATCTTTAAGAAGGGAGACAAGACTAACTGTAGTAACTTTCCAGGAATATCACCTTTTGTTGACGTACAAAATTTTGTCCAATAATCTTTTGAAAAGATTGACTTCATATGTAGATGAAATTATTGGGGATCATCAGTGTGGTTTAAGGTGTAATAGATCAGCTAGTGATAAGATATTTTGTATTCGACAGATAATGGAGAAAAAATGGGAGTATAAGGTTACAGTGCATCAGTTATTCATAGATTTCAAAAAGGCATATGACTCGGTTAAGAGAGAAGTTTTACATGATATTTTATTGAATTTGGTATTCCCAAGAAACTAGTTCGATTAATTAAAATGTGTCTCAGTGAAACGTACAGCAGAGTCCGTATAGGTTAGTTTCTGTCTGATGCGTTTCCAATTCACTGTGGGCTAAAGCAAAGAGATGCACTATCACCTTTACTTTTTAACTTCGCTCTAGAGTATGCCATTAGGAAAGTCCAGGATAACAGAGAGGGTTTGGAATTGAACGGGTTACATCAGCTGCTTGTCTATGCAGATGACGTGAATATGTTAGGAGAAAATCCACAAACGATTAGGGAAAATACGGTAATTTTACTGGAAGCAAGTAAAGAGATAGGTTTGGAAGTAAATCCCGGAAAGACTAAGTATATGATTATTTCTCGTGACGAGAATATTGTACGAAATGGAAATATAGAAATTAGAAATTTGTCCTTTGAGGAGGTGGAAAAGTTCAAATACCTGGGAGCAACGGTAACAAATATAAATGATACTCGGGAGGAAATTAAACACAGAATAAATATGGGAAATGCCTGTTATTATTCGGTTGAGAAGCTTTTATCATCCAGTCTGCTGTCAAAAGATCTGAAAGTTAGAATTTATAAAACAGTTATATTACCGGTTGTTCTGTATGGTTGTGAAACTTGGACTCTCACTTTGAGAGAGGAATATAGGTTAAGGGTGTTTGAGAATAAGGTGCTTAGGAAAATATTTTGGGCTAAGAGGGATGAAGTTACAGGAGAATGGAGAAAGTTACACAACACAGAACTGCACGCATTGTATTCTTCACCTGACATAATTAGGAACATTAAATCCAGACGTTTGAGATGGGCAGGACATGTAGCACGTATGGGTGAATCCAGAAATGCATATAGAGTGTTAGTTGGGAGGCCGGAGGGAAAAAGATCTTTGGGGAGGCGGAGACGTAGATGGGAAGATAATATTAAAATGGATTTGAGGGAGGTGGGATATGATGATAGAGACTGGATTAATCTTGCTCAGGATAGGGACCAATGGCGGGCTTATGTGAGGGCGGCAATGAACCTCCGGTTCCTTAAAAGCCAGTAAGTAGTAGGAGTAGTAGTAGTAGTATAGATATAGATATAGACATAGATATAGAAGAAGAATCAGGATGATTAAAGAGAATTCCACTCCGCTTCCATAACTCGGATTTACATGGCGTGCACGTGTATATAAATAGGTTAACCTCCTTAAATACATCCGCCTGGTTTGAGCGGAGATCACGTGTCCACTGCTTTTAAACTTAACCTTGCTCTTCTGTCCTTGCATACCTAAATGCCGCTACTGTAACAACAGCAATTGAGTGAGATATAAACTGTTCTAAAATTCTAATGTCCGTGCTCTCGTTCATTTTTTGTTTCTCCGTTAATAGGGGGCAGGTCGAGGTGTGGGCGAGTCATGCCACATATTTGATGACTGGTATCAGGGAACTAGCAAGGCCGGCCCGGATGCACTAACTTGCTACTTTATATTCAGCGAGGAGTAAAGTGATTTCAACCATATTTCATTTTCAGATCCTGGCAGGTAATGGGGAGAAAATTACGTCAGACTAATGAGACAAGGGTGGCAAACTGAATTGCAGACAAAAGCTACCACTTTTCTTTGCCTTAGGTTATTTTCTGGTGAAGACTCACTACTTACAGTAACCCTTTCTTACTTAGAGATGTAAATCATTAGAATACTGTTGACTACATAGAGCAGGCCTGCACAAGGTTTGCTCTCTCTGAGCCGGCTCACAGCTCGTGAGCGGAGGCAGATATTAGCTGCGCTCTGTATAAGGATGGACTGGAAAAACGGGTGATCTGGTACAAAATGTGCACAAAAGAAAATACTGTTACGAGTGTTTATGAAATGAATTCCCGTTGAGTGTTTGCAAAACTATCTTGGACTATTATTAATTAGTAAAGAAATATTAGCTACTTAAATGTACAATATCATTTTGTTATATTTTTATTCATCAGTACATCAAAACGAGGTTTTATGCTGTTGGCAGCTGAAAGGAACAGTAGCCTACTGATCGTAATGAAACATCAGTTACAGATGTTCGATATTTGCCTTTATTAAAGTTGATTATAGAAAACAGTTGCTCACAAATATAAATGTTGAGACAAACATAGCAATCATTTTCACAGCCAGCCTGTGTAGTCGTGGTTATTATTGCTAATGTTTAGTCTTGTAAAACTCAACCAGGCTGGTATTATTATTCAAACGATCTTTAGCCCTTAGGCCACATTGAAGATCAATAAGTTCGAGCTGTAAATCGTTAAATGTTAAATGTTATGTTCCGTCTTTTAGATTCCTCCATACTGTACTGTAGCAGTAGGTAAGCAACGTGAAACAGTTACTGAGAATAGGCCTACATACTGCACTCCGCTAGATAACCGAGTGGTATTTCCCTCTCCTCTACCTATAGCAAGTCTATGTCATTCTGACGTATCTTCCTCTCCGTTTCGACGAGCGGTAAACATGGCTCCCCCGCTCCGAAGGAGCGCGCGCGCTCGTTGAGTGCTGTTTGTGCAGGTATGACATAGAGGAATATTTCATAACATTATAAACAAATAATTACTCTTATTCTTTAGAGTTAAAAGATTGGATTTAAGCCCGTTCCGATGCAAAGAAATTTATTGAAATCGCTACGTCCACCTCTTTCTTGCCCGTCCTTTATGCAGTCTTCCAGCAGGATTACAAAATAGTGCTTGCCTCGGTAGGCTATGAGATGGTCTGTCTGTATGTAAAGAAATATATTAATTATAGTGCCATTAAAGAAATATCTAGTCCTAGTGGTAGCTATTCAAAGGAAAAATACTTTCGTAAATATGACAAGAGTTATTTGGAACTTGGATTCACTTGGTGTGGCAATGAAAGTGAACCAAAACCTCGGTGCGTTGTTTGTTACGAAGTGCTTTCAAACGAGTGTATGAAACCCGCGAAATTGAAACGACACTTAGAGGCGATACACGAAGTGTGTAAAGTAAACGTGTCGGATTTTAAAGTAGGCGAAGTCTAAAATTTCTTATATTGTCATCTGGAAAAACAAATAACAAAATTAATGCAGAAACATGCATGATTTTCAACAAGTAAAGATGCAGTTTGGAACTTTCCATTATTGGTGTAGGATGTACAGTACGTGCCCATTTCAATGCTTAGACTGGGTGTCGGTAAAACTATTACGAAAGTCATCAATACATGAAAAGGTTCGGTACTTTGGTCCTCTGTTATGAATTCGGGTGGTCCCTGGCTGGGTTACAGGCGCGGCGCCAGATATGCAGGAAAAAAAATGGCGAGAAATGCCACGTTCACAGTGCTTTAAATCCATCTTTTGTTGCTGAGAGTAAAGTGGGAAGTGGGTAGACGGGTAGGGTAAGAAATTTCATAAAATATTAGTACTGGAAGAAAAAGTGAAAGGCGATTGCCATTTGTCATTTCCAAACTCTGAGATTTCCAGCTATAGTGTGGTAGGCCTACGCAATTAGTTTGAATTTTATTTTTTCTTCTGTCTTTTATGAAGGACCTGCAGACTTACTAAAGGCTTTACCAATAACCAAAAATGTATTTAAAAATAGGGTTGACTTTACTAATAGACGGTAGTATATTATACACACTACTTAAAATGTGTAATTGTTATCTTGTTATTTGAAGTGTTCTGTCAGTGAGGAAGTGTGTTGTGTCAGTGAAGTGTGTAGTGTCAGTGAAGACTATTGTGCAAGTGAAGTGTGTTGGTGTCAGTGAAGTGGCTGTGCAAAGTATTTGAACAGTGAAATGGTTAAAAGTGTTAGTGAAATCAGATAGAATCAGTGCAGTGAGTGAGTTGACAGCGAAATAAGTGTAGTGCCGAAAGGTACTTGTGCAGGTATGAACCTGTCACACTCGTGGGTCTTAGTTCGAACTTAGGGTTAAGATACAAATTAGATTTACTTTAAATGTTATTTTAAGTGACCATGCTTCATTTAATTTAGGATGCTCCTTGTTGTTATTATTATCATTATTATTATTATTTATTGTTTTTTTATTAGCTGTGCTTAATATTAATTGTCATTATTGAGTGTAATTAGTTACCACTGCCACCGGCTATACCCATTTGCAGTGTGAATAAATACATACACATACACAAGGTCAGAACTCGAGGATCACAGGTGATCCGCGGACCATAGTTTGAGAAACGCTGAAATCAAAACCTCTAGCGAGATTACTATAGACAAAGTTTTCATGAAAACGTACATTTTTTAAGCGCGAATATAAAAAAAAGATCAAATTTGTCAAAATACGACTATTTTCACTAGCGCATCGCCATGAAAAATTGGACATTAAATACGATGGCCAAAGTACCGTGAAGACACAAATATGATTGGACGTTCTGTCTTGGAGCAGTCTGAGCATTTAATTCCTCTCTAAGGCTGTGACTTCTTATTTTGTCTATAAGAACCAACCCCAAGAGTGATCTCTGAACCTCATTTCTTGAGCTTCCATTCGTTGGACATCTCTTTCCATCACTATTCAGGTTTCCCTGTCGTATAATAAAATTTGTTTTGCTGCAATATTATGAAGCCGTAATTTTATATCTTTTCTCAGTTTTTATTCCAGGTAGGCTATGCTGTATTACAAACATTCGCTTCAATATGGTTTCCTATATATTCGATATTTCCATTCATTTTTTGTATTGAGACGGCACATCCCAAGTATCTTAAGCAGCTTAAGAACATTTTCTGAATCTGCAAAGAGCACCTGATCATCAGCGAACAAAACTGTATTAATACATTTTTCTTATATACGAAAGTAAACAAAAATTAAAATTTATCAGAGCTTTGTACAAAGTATTCTATCATATGGAAGTGAAACATGGTCATTACTTACTTATGGCTTTTAGAGAATCCGGAGGTTCATTGCTGCTGTCACATAAGCCCGCCATCAGTCCCTATCCTGAGCAACACTCCAGTCTCTACCATTATATCCCACCTCCCTCCAGTAGCGGTTCGTCGTAAAAAAGTAGGTGAAGTGTTGTTCACATACACAACTGAATGAAAAGCTTTACCAATATAACGAGTAGGCTTACAATTCGTAAATTAAGTACAATTTTACTAGTTCTAGAACATATGCAAACAGGAAAATTAATTTATTTCAGGACTCGCCCAATTTCTTGCATACCAAGTCAGTCCTCTATCTTTTAAAGCCGCAAACCTGTCGATAATGTCTTCATAAAATGTGTGAGTTTAACCGTCGGTGGAGAGTATATCTCTATGCAAAGTTATGTGGAGTGTATTCCTGATAAAATAACATAAAGCCAGCTAATTTACCGTTGCAGGGGTGGCTGCTTGGACACAAGGAATGAGGATACTATTCTCGAGTCAGGTAGTACATAGTACTGTAAAAATTTCACAGCCCTTAATAATAGCCCCCGGCCTTGGAGACCACCTTCAACCCTTCTCTATTATTAGTACCGTTAGATCTGCAAACTGGTTACTCCACCTACAAGTCTGACAGTTCTCCGTAACTGAAAGACTTAGGCCCGATTGTATAAACCATTTAATCTTAGATCAGAGGTTAAATTGATCCTTGTTTCAGCTGAACTTGGAATTTTGTGTTGTATAAAGTCTAATCTGAGATTAATTTGTCTCAAACTAAAGTCAACTTTGACTGAAGAAATTTCTCCGATTAAGTTAGATGATCCAAGTTCAGTTATTTCTTTTCTGTTTGAAATATACGAGTGACAGATTGTGCAAATAAAATATCCATTATTATTAATATTAATAGATATGATAGGTACATTTATATATATTTCTTTCAATTTCTTGCCTTAATACACAAACAATCTTATATTTTATAAGGCTCTATCGTGTTCAGCAGTATCAAATAACATAACCTATAATTATATTATGTTTATAACAACCATTAATTATTAACGGATATGATAGGTACATTCATAAATTTTCAATTAACTGTATTACTAAACGAAAATTGTCGTTTTATAAAGCTTTATTATGTTTAGCAGTATCAAACACCATAACATGATAACAACTCGGAGAACAGTAACCTTCTTCTTATTGTCCGCCATTATTTACATTGCACAAAAAACCAGTGTCTCCAACAGAGTGTACGGAAAGTCGCCAAAAAGTAGTTGTAAAGTCGCTTGATTTCTCATTATCGACAAAGAAAGATTAAATTTTGTCACTATGGGGTGCTAAAAAGGTCGCTAAATTCCTATTTAAGCAATATAAAAGTTAAAAGAAATTGTTGTTGAAAAAGAGTTAAAGTCGCTAGATTGGCAACACTGAACAAACCTGTCCGCGCATCACGTTTTTCACCTGTTTATGCGATGTTGCCAAACCCTTTTCACGTGAACTTACATTGCATTTGAACCAAGGTAATTTGATCGCAGGAAAGTTTTATACAATAGAAGAAGTGTCTGAACTCGGTTCACTTTTCGATCTTCGATCAAAGTTGATCTTTAGTCAGGGAGATTTATACAATTGAGCCTTAGAAACGCACTTCACTCATACAATCTTTCTTTAGTGCGTGACGTCTCGTTACCAGAGAAACCAAATGCTGTATGAGAATGGGAGCGAAATAATTTCACCTCTACAATACTGAAAGTTCCAATAGACACCGCTTGGCGCTCGTAACAGTTAACCCTTTCTTACCTATAGATATCATATGGCAATAATTAACTTTATAGCATTTATATACTTGTGTGTTACATATGAAGGTAAATTTCGCTGGATAACTTATATTTCAATACATTTTCATCAATATAGTTTTGTTTCAAATGTTGCCACTTCCGTAACTTGTTCACTGAATTGGTCCTAATACAGCTATTTGTTTCAACATGGATTGCTTGTAAATTTAATTTGGGATAGAAAGGGTTAACATGATTCTATTCAGTGGACGGTTACAGGTACTATTTATACAACTAAACACTGTTCATGACGACTGAAAAGAAAACTTTTTTTTTATTTTAGAAATATGGTACCGGTAATAACTAGAATTAATTATTAATAAGAGATAAAATTTTGTTTTACATGTAAATAGGTGAAGTGGCACTTCACCTACTTCACCTGAATAACAGCCCCTGCCTCCCTCAAATCCATTTTTATATTATCCTATTTATTAGGGGTTTTTATGGTATGAATATCAATTTCATCAAAAGATGTCTGGAATGTGTGATAGAGATGGACACCACTTTGAACAACTCTTATAATTATGTGTGCCATAGTTACATGATTAAAATTACACAGGGGGTTACGGATAGGTAATGACGCAACCTACGTCGGCTATGCAGGCATGTCTGATACGCGTGTTTCATACCGGAAATGTCTTGTAAAACAATTTCTGGCATTTTGCTATAGTGAAAGATTAAAAGATGTGTAATAGTCATTCAGGTATTTAGACTGTTAAAATGATTGATACTTACTTACTGGCTTTTAAGGAACCCGGAGGTTCATTGCCGCTCTCACATAAGCCCGCCATTGGTCCCTATCCTGAGCAAGATATTCCTCTACTGTGTTTGTGGCAGAGAATCAGTCCCATTTCGAGGCTTATTTTGAGGTTTCGTAACGAGCTTTTTTTTTACGGTGATGAGTTGTTAGCCCTTCGCCCAACCCCCAAACTGGAGGACCACTCCTCATCGGCTCTCCGTGACTGCTTATTCAATATATTCACAGCTAACCTCCATATCTGGAGGCCGTCTCCTCGATCCGCAACCTGAGGACGAGCCATGCCGTGGTTTTTTTAGTAGGTTATTTTACGACGCTTTATCAACATCTTCGGTTATTTAGCGTCTGAATGAGATGAAGGTGATAATGCCGGTGAAATGAGTCCGGGGTCCAACACCGAAAGTTACCCAGCATTTGCTCAATTAGATTGAGGGAAAACCCCGCAAAAACCTAAACCAGGTAACTTGCCCCGACCGGGCCATGCCGTGGTGATAGGGACCCACAATACATGGTGATTGATACTAAAAGAAAAATGTAATTAGAATTGAAGATGATTTTCATTGTAGGGAGACAGTACGCTATATTCTGATGAATTTTTGTTTTTAGAAACATAGCTCCTTAAGGGGGAGAGGATGGTATTTTTTTAACTTTTTTCCTATTTGGTGTAAATTATTAATTTTTTGTATGTAGAGAGCTCATAGCTGTGGCAAGTCAACCAAATAAAAATATTTGGAAAAAAAAAATATTTGGGGGCCCAAATTTGAAAAAAATATACCCAATGCAGCATTGTACTAAAACCGATAGGCTATATCTAAACCGATTTTAAAGATAGATTCAAACAGTTTTTGCAATGTATTTGCAAAAGAATGTTCTACAAACTGTCTGTAACATAATTTTGATATTAGTCCCTAAGTTTGCAAAATAAAATTTAATAACAATTTTCTGATTTCCTTTCTTGCAAACAAACGGACGTATTTTTAAAATGAAATCAATTAACAAAATTCTGTTACAGAGAAAAGTTTCCTAATAGTCCAAAGAATGTGTGTTCTAAATTTCATGCATGTATCTTTAATAGTTCAGAAATTATATCCATTTTTGTCTGCCAATGTAGCAAAAAAAATGAAGTTACTGTAAACCGATAAAAGCGGGCGAGTGATTTAAAAATCTATAGCGCAGGAAGTTTAAAAATGACGTCTCAACAACCGAAAAGGGTACAAATACCCACAAAATGTTATGCAATGTAATACACATATATCAAAGGGTATTTTAAAGAAATTTTTTTTTGAAAATTTAATTTACCGGAAACAACAATAAAAGTGGGCGAATGATTTAAAAATTCATAATGCAGGAAGTTTAAAAATGGCGATCCACACATATCACAGGGTATTTTAAAGAATTTTTTTTTTAAATTTAGTCATTTTTCATGAAAAATACCATCCTCTCCCCTTAACCCTAGCACTACTAAGCTTCGATCTGTCACGTGGATGGCTAAGGGGGGGCAAAAATTGCCCGCGCTTTGTTTTGATTTTTTAATAGACTAAGAATTACTTTACTATGTTACTACACGATTTTCTATATCAGGAACATTAAAAAAGACACACATATAAGTATTTATGAAAATAGTCTTATAAAAACGTATATTTCTCACATAGGCTAATGCTTTGGATATTTAAACTTCAGACTTTTCTGTACTAAGTAATGAACAAAACATTATTTTAATATTTAGCCTACTACACAATTGTCTATATCAGGAACATTCTAAAAGACACATACAGTATATGAGTTTTTGAAAATAGTCTTATAAAAACGTATATTTCTCATATAGGCTAATGCTTTGACTTTTTAAACTTCAGGCTTTTCTGTACTAAGTAATCAACAAAACTATTGTAGACCACAAATAACAAAACTAAAAATCAAAGTCACAAATTGCTCAATTGTCAATAGCTTTTTTTTCACTCACTTTCACTTTCATTTTCACAATTGGTGCATATGATTGTTTTTGCAGAATGAGTGGAACAAACATATTTACAGCACCTGCAACAAACTATAGATACTTTTGTCATTTTGTCTTTTTCCCTTTTAGAGCTTTTTGTCTTCAAGCAGAGATGACATCTTCCCCGTGAATATGATGCACCAGAAGGAACAACTACACTAGTAATGAGAAGCGTTTTCTCTAGAACACTTTCTATTGCAGAGATGATAGGCTTTTGCAAACCTATAATATTCTTGGCTCTCTCTTCCCAACTCCAGCATATAGAGCCTTCTTACATTATGCTTCTTCTTATTCCAGTCGGGGTTGTTTTTCATGAAAATTGTTCCACCATTGAGACATGCATTATCTATCAAGGTGAAAAATATAGATAGTGGCCACCTTCTAGTCCCCGCTTCACAGAGTGATGTCGCGTCATTTGATCAATGCTGTCTATACCTCCTTTTGTTTCATTATAGTAGAGATTAACATCTGTTTTCTTTTTCTCTGTCGACTCATCCACTTTTCTATCATTATGTTGTGTGGATAGAAGTAGGAGATTCTTAGTGGGCTTGAGTCTGGTGATGTATGAAACCAAGGTAACTGGTGCCTTGCCTGTTTTCGGGTCTGTGAATAAGAATCTAGAGGAACATAGCTCTCGACCCTGCGTCTTCTTTAGCTCTTCCGGTATGTGCTTTCTGTTACTCTTCAAGTCCCCACCAAAGTCAGCTTATCATTGTAAAGTTCCTCCGCTAGCTCGATGGATGTATAATAACGATCCGTTGTTACATTTCTTCCGGTTCCTTCCAGCGGCTTCACTAGGCGTCTAACAACTGCCTTTGCACTCCGTTCCTCGGCGGGTCGCTCGTCCTTTCCTGCATAGACCTCCATTTTCAGAATGTACCGGGTGTGTGCATCCGATAACATCCTAATCAATATGCCATATTTGCCTGGCTTGTCTTTCATAAAGACTTTAAATGGACATCTTCCTCGAAAGAGCGAGAGCATTTCGTCGATTGTTAGATGTGCACTAGGTATGTAGTATTTTACAAACAATTCGTCAATCTTATAGAAAACTTCACGAATGGGGCAAAACTTATCTTGCTTTTGTCTTTCAGTTCTTGTTTGCTTATCATCAAATCTAATCAAAGACAGAAGTTCTCCAAATCGAATACGACTCATTGTAGCTGTGTAGATGTTTTTGCCCAGTACTTTTCCCCATAAATCATCAATTGGCAGTTCACTGTCATTATTTGCACCATGAGTATCAAAATACCAATGAAGGTATATAATTCTTCTGTGTTTGTAAGTTTTAGATTCCTAATACTAGCTTCTTCGTTAGTATGATGCACAATAATGTTCACTATTTTTTAAAGATTCTGACGCATTAGAGGTCAAACCTTCATGGAAACTCACTATATTCTGTACTGACCTACCACTTCTTGCTATAACAGCGATGTTAGAAGTAGAAGCGTGCTGCTGATCAGGGGATGAACTTCGCGAACTTGAGTCACTTTCAATTTCTCTGTGATATTCAGTGTCACTGTCGTATGTCACAACATTATCACCTTCTTCTGGATCACTTGCATCATCTATATTATCTTCATTTACCATAGCTGTCACCTCTTTTTCTGTGAGAAAACTCCGAGACATTTTGGCACTCTGATTATTACTAGACATTTCACACAACTAATTTCCAACTGTTCCAGTTTGAATAACAAGACAGTTACTTATTACTTTAAAAGCAACAATGACAACATAATTTGAATTAAATTTGTATATCCAGTGGTACTAACAATCAAACAATGTATAATAATCTGATTATTGATCAATATATTCAGACAGAAAAATTGTCACACCCATGTCTAAGGGGGGGCAAAAATTGCCCGCACTGTAAATGAAGATGGTAGGCAGATTTAAATAAATCATAAAAATTATAAGTCCATGTCATTATATACTTGAGATATTAATCTACAACTACCTACAATCTTGTTTCTTCAGGTCAACAATTACATATTCTACACAAATAAAACAAATAGTGCGGGCAATTTTTGCCCCCCCTTAGCAGTGCTAGGGTTAATACTAGTTTGATGCGCGGTGTACTCGTAAATGTAAGTAAGTGAGAATATACGTAATATACTTACGCTACTCTATAATTTTTACTGTTATAATATTTCTATCTGAAGTAGAATCCTAGAACTTCACAAAAGAAATCCCTTCAATAAGCAACCATCTATTAATTATTGTTGTCTTAAATTTTTATACATGATCTGACACAATCAGGGGCGGTTTAGCTCCATGCACAACAGCGATATTCTGTAGAATAATGTGGACTGGTAAAACATTGCTGTATGTTTGCATAAGACTCATAAACAGTCAAATGCATTATGCAAGAGAAAATGGAAACTACCAAATTTATAGTGAAGCAAAAGTCAATATTAAATTACTGGTATTTGTTAACTGGTTCATATTACGACGCTGTGTCAACTGAAGTGGTTAGTTAGTATTATTAGGAAATAGTATAGCCTATTGTTTACAGATGTCGTGCTGTTGCGGTATATTATAGTGAAATTCATGATTGTACCGGTACTGCACTTTCCTTTATATTAAAATTCAAATATTAACATTAGCACTTGGCTATCATTCTTCCAGCGAAGGATTGTGATTCAGAGCTTACAATTCACTTGAAGTGAGTGTAACAAGTCCCTGACAAACAATCGACGGTGCAAGTACTATACTTTCACTCTTATTTACTTTGTCAATCAATAGACACTGTTACAAGCATAATGCAATGGGTTTGAAAGCTTCATTATTGCAACTCCATATTAATTTTCGTGAAGACAAACAAAGTGCAATTTACCCATTAGTTCACCTCGCCTATTATACAGTGTACTCACATAATCCACTACTCTGATTTACATCTTAAACACTTATAATAAAATGAATGTCACAAATATGACGCATGCGCTTCAGTGACCCTTTTATGGATTTTACAACAGCTCAGTTCTTTGTCATATTGTCAGTGATATTTTCATCTATTGCTATATGTGAAATGTCACTATTATCATTATTATTATCATCATCGTCACCGTCGTCATCATCAATACGGTTTAGATGATTTTTGACCAGTTCCAAGTCGTCTGTTTATCGTTTCCTCGAACATCTACGTCTTTCTGCCTGTATGTAGGTTGCTATGGTTACAATTTAGGTAATTTTATACTTTGTAGACTCTATAAATATTCCTACCACCTCTTCTTGCATTCTTCTATTACGAGTTCAATTGTGTTATTTGTAGTTCTTGTTACAGGGGGACAAGGAATATCACTTTTGTTGACATCGTACAAAATTTTGTCCAATATTCTTTTGAGAAGATTAACTTCATATGTAGATGAAATTATTGGGGAGCATCAGTGTAGTTTTTGGCGTAATAGATCAACTATTGATCAGATGTTTTGTATTCGACAGATAATGGAGAAAAAATGGGAGTATAAAGGTACAGTACATCAGTTATTCATAGATTTCAAAAACGCATATGATTCGGTTAAGAGAGAAGTTTTATATGATATTCTTAATGAATTTGGTATTCCCAAGAAACTAGTTCGATTAATTAAAATGTGTCTCAGTGAAACGTACAGCAGGGTCCGTATAGGTCAGTTTCTTCTGTCAGATGCGTTTCCAATTCACTGTGGGCTAAAGCAAGGAGATGCACTATCACCTTTACTTTTTAACTTCGCTCTAGAATATGCCATTAGGAAAGTCCAGGATAACAGAGAGGATTCGGAATTGAACGGGTTAAATCAGCTGCTTGTGTATGCGGATGACGTGAATATGTTAGGGGAAAATCCACAAACGATTAGGGAAAACACGGGAATTTTACTTGAAAAAAGTAAAGCGATAGGTTTGTAAGTAAATCCCGAAAAGACAAAGTATATGATTAAGTCTCGTGACGAGAATATTGTACGAAATGGAAATATAAAAATTGGAAATTTATCCTTCGAAGAGGTGGAAAAATTCAAATACCTGGGAGCAACAGTAACAAATATAAATGATACTCGGGAGGATATTAAACACAGAGTAAATATGGGAAATGCGTGTTATTATTCGGTTGAGAAGCTTTTATCATCCAGTCTGCTGTCGAAAAATCTGAAAGTTACAATTTATAAAACAGTTATATTACCGGTTGTTCTTTATGGATGTGAAACTTGGACTCTCACTTTGAGAGAGGAACATAGGTTAATGGTGTTTGAGAATAATGTGCTTAGGAAAATATTTGGGGCTGAAAGGGATGAAGTTACAGGAGAATGGAGAAAGTTACATAACACAGAACTTAACGCATTGTATTCTTCACCTGACATAATTAGGAACATTAAATCCAGACGTTTGAGATGGGCAGGGCATGTAGCACGTATGGGCGAATCCAGAAATGCATATAGAGTGTTAGTTGGGAGGCCGGAGGGAAAAAGACCTTTAGGGAGGCCGAGACGTAGATGGGAAGATAATATTAAAATGGATTTGAGGGAGGTGGGATATGATGATAGAGACTGGATTAATCTTGCTCAGGATAGGGGCCTATGGCGGGCTTATGTGAGGGCGGCAATGAACCTCCGTGTTCTTAAAAGCCAGTAAGTAAGTAAATAAGTAGTAAGTAAGTAATGTCTTAAGTTACCGTTGTAAGGAATATTAGTACTCATAGACGGTGGATAAATAGCATTGAAATTGATTCTTTAGCCGTTCAGCTAGAATAAAATGATATAACACTGTATACCATAAGATAAAAATAAAATAGTCCAAACCTATCTTTTTACTTGCTTCCAGGAAAATTCCCCTGTTTTCCCTAATCGTAACTTAAGACATTGTAAGTCTTAATATTATTAGACGATAGCAATTGGAATGTGTTCAGATTTTTAACGATTCCACATCCCATCTTAACATATAAATGATCTCAACTTAATTTGCATTGCAAGAATTACCAAACCTATTGGAAGCTGACCAATTTTCCACGTATTAATTGGAATTTATTTCTGGACTAACGGTAATCAACACTGTAGGCAATAATTTTGTGTTTGGAAGAAATTCAAGGAGTATTCTTGCAGTTGTAGCACAGGTGGAAATGAAATTTGACTGCATCAAGTTGAACTCTTGACATCATGCTTTCGTGATATGGTTGTACTGAACCTTAATTCCCAGAGGGGTCTTGTTAAAGGTTAACAGAAGCAAGCATGGGCGTTAAACGTGCAGAAGAATACAGTGTTTAAAACCTGTTTGTGGCAGCTTCTCAATGGACAGTGCAAAGTGCTTTCACACAAAATACCGCAAACAGGACTTTTATCTCAAGATACTGGTTCCTTGGACGGTTGTGGGAACATCTCTGTGATAATATTGAATATACTGTAATTACTATATTACATCACCACAAGAAACATTAAACACCGTTCTTGTACCAAGGATTTAATTTGTTGTTAACTAACACAGACGTTGTGAAGAATATTTTCAAACCTCAAGAAAGCATGGCTGGAATTTTTTAAGTAGGGGAGTAGTGGGTACAGTGAGACACAAAATATTAAGACATAAATGCAAGTGATAATTGAAGTATTTTTATAATCAAGTGCAATAGAAATAGACATTAAAACACGGAGTATAATAATACATAAACAAAAATGTTAATAGTAGTGGGGTACAGTGAGACACCACAATATCTATTAACGGACATTTAAATGATTAATTACATTTATTTCAAAAGAAAGGAAAGCTTGCTGTCTCTTTATCTTGACATGTTCTGTTGGCTTATTTAGAATAATTTTGATATCTGACTTCGAAACCATTGAAACATCTGGAACATTTGGAAAAGTGAATTTTTCATGACATTTCAAACTTTTGCGAAAAAATGAAATGAATTTTTGGTGACAACAAAGCTTATAATTATAATAATTTAATTTAATTCTTTATTATTTTTTAACATTTTCTTAAATTTTGTGAATAATTTTTTATTTATGAAACCATTAAAATGTAATATAGCCATTATTTTAAGCTACAGTTCCTAAATTGGTTACTAGTATGTTCATTTTTAATGTTAGTTACTGGTAAATGGAATATAATTACAGTTTGTTTTTGCAAATCATTGGTACATGGGAACAGTGAGACGTCTCAGTGTACCCTTCAATGGTATGTCTCACTGTTCCCTTTACGTATATTTCGTTTAAAAATGACGGCATTACTTCAAATTTAAAACAAGAAAGACGAAACTTTGCCAAACACAATCTCAAATACCATAGTATTAGGTAACAAAACATTCATATTTATATCTCATTTGTATATCCAATATAACCTTCATTAAACACAAGCTAAAATTTTACTTCTGGAGTGAAAGATTACGAATTATTTTCTCATCACTCACCTTTATAACTAGAATCAAATCGAGTATGAAAATACTGTTACTTTACTCATGCAACATACAACTCCACTGTTACCAACATCTCAATATCAAAATTTACCATCTAATAAAAAATGTCTCGCTGTTCTCCCTGTCTTACTGTATCCACTTCTCCCCTAATTCCGAAACGTTGGAATCAGTAAATTACCAAAAACGATGGATAATTTCACATTATTCTTACCAAGTTAATTACAGCAAAAGTATAAGAGCTCATTATCTCCAGATAGGGTATTGTCTGTTGATGTCACCTTGGTCTGCACTAATCTGACAGTGAGACAAATTTAATTTTTGAAAATATATATTGTGTGAGGTCGAATGAATCGACGCTCATGTTGGGATAGACGAAGATAATAACTTTCTAGATTTTGCCTCTAATTCAGGAACAGTTTATTTTACGTACCGGTACTGTAAATAAACAACACTCAAATCTACCAACTTGACTCCTCTTTCTAAGCAAGTGTTCTCATTTGTTTAAAAAGAACTAGGTAACAGAGGGAGAATTAGGTGAGGTAA
This sequence comes from Periplaneta americana, assembly GCA_025594305.2. Taxonomy (NCBI): domain Eukaryota; kingdom Metazoa; phylum Arthropoda; class Insecta; order Blattodea; family Blattidae; genus Periplaneta; species Periplaneta americana. The sequence goes on along the minus strand of JAJSOF020000037.1, from coordinate 2,512,913 downwards.
GATTATAAATAATATTGGAATTAAATAAAAAATCAGTTATTTTTTGAGTAATTGGTTAATTTTCGGCTCAAAATATAGCATTTCTTGGAATACATTCAACGGATACGGTTTTGATTTCCACAAGAAAGAGTAGACCTACATTTTTCTCCTCGCGACTGGACATATTCCTTTTCCTTCATTTGTATTGTATTGAATTAAGTGGTAAAATTACTTTCCCGCTGATCCGGAGTGCGTTCGATTCCTGTTTAGGCTAATTAGCTCTGATTGAGGATTTTCCGAGGTTTTCACAACAGCAAGGCGAATGTCAGGTAATCTATGGCTAAACCTCATTCTCATCTCGCCAAATATAATCTCGCTATCACCAATTCCATCGACGCTATAGAACCCAGTAGTTGATACAGCGTCGTTAAATACTTACTTACTGGCTTTTAAGGAACCCGGAGGTTCATTGCCGCCCTCACATAAGCCCGCCATCGGTCCCTATCCTGAACAAGATTAATCCATTCTCTATCATCATATCCCACCTCCCTCAAATCCATTTTAATATTATCGTCCCATCTACGTCTCGGCCTCCCTAAAGGTCTTTTTCCCTCCGGCCTCCCAACTAACACTCTATATGCATTTCTGGATTCGCCCATACGTGCTACATGCCCTGCCCATCTCAAACGTCTGGATTTAATGTTTCTAATTATGTCAGGTGAAGAATACAATGCGTGCAGTTCTGTGTTGTGTAACTTTCTCCATTCTCCTCTAACTTCATCCCTCTTAGCCCCAAATATTTTCCTAAGCACCTTATTCTCAAATACCCTTAATCTCTGTTCCTCTCTCAAAGTTAGAGTCCAAGTTTCACAACCCTACAGAACAACCGGTAATATAACTGTTTTATAAATTCTAACGTCGTTAAATAAGTAAGTAAAAAAAAAAAAAAGAAACATGCCATAACTGACGAAATTATTTATTTATTTTATTTTATTTACTCTGGTAGAGTTAAGGCCTTCAGGCCTTCTCTTCCACACCACCAGAAATGCAATACAACCATAAGAAAAATTATACATCATGATGCAATTAATCTAATGTAATAACGTGTGACAAAATGAATATGAAATAAAAACAATTGACTATACAAGTAGAAATTGAAAATAATAAACATTAGTCTAACATATTAAGTACTTTGTGTAGCTATATTTTTTAAACAGTAGTTTAACGGAGAAATACGGAATATGGAAGAGAATTGAATTTTTTTTATTACGAATAGGCTATAACTTACAGCAGTGAACGCCAAAAGCTGTGTCGCGACTCATGCCCCTGCCTCCACTCAAGCGTAACCATGGCATCATACCCCACCCTCTGTTTACAGCCTTCACTTCGATATAAGACAAGACATTTATCAGCAGCGGACGTACACATGTGATGTTACAAGTGTGTAGGATAATAGGTTTCGATGTCTTTTCCAAAACAGAAAACAGATAATATGTAAAAACTTAATTTCAAGGAGCATGGGAGTAAAAGTATTTTTGTGCAGATGGAACAATGCACGTTGTCATTATTCTTCTTGATATAAAGACTACCAAGCCCTTACCTGTAACTTGAATATTTCATTAATAAACGAAAAATAAAAATTATCAGCTTCTATATCTTAATCGGAGTAAAATACTTAGACTTTTTTTTTTTCGACGTATGTAGTGTAATTTGAATATTTCATTAATAAATAAACAATAAAAGTATCGGCTTCTATATCTTAATCGTAGTAAAATATTTCGACGTTTTTTTAAGTATGTAGTGTAATTTACAATTTCGTGACCAGCCCGGTACGTTTTTCTAATTTCAAATATCTGCTGATGTAGAGTACACGTTCTTTTAATGGTAAATAAGAAAATATATTTTATTTTATTAATAATACAAAAATAATGAATAGGAAGATAAAAGTTAATAAGTAGAAGAATATTATATTGTTTTTTTTATGATCACAGTCCGTCTCTGCACTGTTATTCGCTGCATTACCTGAGAAGATACCCACTCCACCCCTCTCCCTGCGATAGTGATGTGCGGGTTGCATTTCTATTACGTCACACTTCCGTAGTGTTTGGCAGCCACTGACTTACAGTAAAAAGAATGTGTTATCTTTATGTAATCTGTGCTGTTTACATTTGCTTTTGGACAAGTGAAATCATTAAAAGTTTCGCATGATTGCTGGTCTCAGACTGGGAACTATTTTCTTCTGAAGACAAAGCCAAATCGCCATGGAACGGAATCTTTCGATGTGTCATGAACAGTTATGAAATACTGTATATCAAGATCAAAGCAAGAGACGATGCAAATTAGAAGTCCAAGGACGTATTTCAGCATCCTTCACGGCTCCGGGGGTCCACGTGTTCATAGAGCAGTGCAGAAAGTCATTCGTGACTTGTCGAAATGTGCTCTGTCACCTTGCTGGAAATCATTTTTACTTCACAGAGAGCGAGGGAAAGGCGCGTCACAATGGAGGAACTTGACCGAGTTCTCTGTGAATATGGGTTGTCCGTCTGGAACAAAAGCGCATCATGCTGTCCAGTGTTGCGTGATGCATATGGTCACGGAGAACAATGGCTGCGGAACACCGATAATGCACGTTACGGGGCCAGAAGATAATTTCCTATTGAAAGGAGCTTTGGACGAAAAGCAAAAGGAAAATATTCAACGCTACAAAACAGCGACAGTACCTGAACAGCTGGGGTGACTTGCGTTGCCACGAGCGATGATGGCGTTGAATTGCGGACAGGAAGTGTAATGCGACTGTACAGATGGATAACAGATTAATAATATGTACTTTTTTTTAGCCCGTGAATTGTCTCAGCGGACAAACTAATCAGAGTTTGTTTTCATTAACAACAATTAAAAGAAAATAGAGCAATGAGTGAGTTATTTCATTACCATTGTCAGGTATACATTATGGTATGGATAAAGCACGTTTTTAGTTTATTGAGAAAGTTTCATGGGTTCGAATCCTGTGTGGTGTCATATAACAATAATATTAATTGCTATTGAAGACGAGCTGCAATCTATACTAATAATAAATCTGTAGCCGAAATTTTTCTGGTAATTTTCGATTTTCCAAAAATAATTGGTCCTAACATATATAATTAACCACCCAGAAACCGAAAATCGCATTTTTGAAATTTTTGTTTGTATGTCTGTCTGTATGTTTGTTACCTTTTCACGCGATAATGGCTGAACCGATTTATATGAAAATTGGAATATAAATTAAGTTCATTGTAACTTAGATTTTAGGCTATATGGCATTCAAAATGCTTTATTTAAAAGGGAGGTTATAAGGGGGCCTGAATTAAATAAATCGAAATATCTAGCTTATTATTGATTTTTGTGAAAAATAATACATAACAAAAGTTTCTTTAAAAATGATTTCCGATAAGTTTTATTCTTCACAAAATTTTGATAGGACTGATATTTAATGAGATAAATTAGTTTTAAAATTAAAATAACGCCATCTAAGACGGTGCAATGAATTAAAAACAAATGACTTCGTCTATAAGGGGCCTTGGACAACAGCAATCGAAACAGGGGCCTTGGACATCAACAATCGAAAGCAATTAAACATAGCCTACAGAGAATGTTTCTATGTTTGTATAAAGTAATATCAGAAGCTAAATTAACCGATTTGTATAATTAATTATTATTTCACCATTGGAAAGTGTAGTTTCTCTAGATGGACATAATGCTATAATGTTATTACAGTAACGTCTGAGTAAATCGAGGACAGGTAAGATTAAAATAGCTTCTTATGCACAGAAAATTTGATAGGCTATTTTGTACATTCGTTTTCTGTATTTCTTAAAATAATATTTATGTACACTCATTTTAATCTCAGAGAATTAACGAACAACGAGAGTGTATTGATTTAGTATGCAGTAATAGTACGTTAGCTTAGCAATCCATTATTGTATAATTCAAATTTTAACTATGCTCAATTGAATCGTGTTAAAATGCATAAAATATATATGCAATAAATGCAATGCAAAAAAAATGGGTAATGAGCGAAGCAGATTATCTTGCGCTGTTGTAAAAGCTGTTCCCTGGATCAAACGTCCTATTTTAATTATGTAATTACTTTATATTTATTTCTAACAGGTGCAGCGGAGCGCACGGGTACGGCTAGTACTCAATATATATATTTTTTTTTAGTAGATTATTTTACGACGCTTTATGAACAGCTTAGGTTATTTAGCGTCTGAATGATATGAAGGTGATAATGCTAGTGAAATGAGTCCGGGGTCCAACACCGAAAGTTACCCAGCATTTGCTCATATTGGGTTGAGGGAAAACCCCGGAAAAAACCTCAACCAGGTAACTTGCCCCGAACGCTCAATATATAATCTGAAGAGTCCACACCTGTGGAGTAACGGTTAGCACGTCTGGCCGCGAAACCAGGTGGCCCGGGTTCGATTCCCGGTCGGGGCAAGTTACCTGATTGAGGTTTTTTCCGGGGTTTTCCCTCAACCCAATATGAGCAAATGCTGGGTAACTATCGGTGTTGGACCCCGGACTCATTTCACCTTCATCTCATTCAGACGCTAAATAACCTAAGATGTTGATAAAACGTCGTAAAATAACCACTAAAATAAAAAAAATTGTCTGAATATAATAGCACAAAATTTCAATATGAAAATTTCCCCAAACAAAACAAAAATTATGGCGTTCCAAGGTAAACAGCCAGTTAGGAGTAAAATTTGCATTGGAACCCATACGTTAGAACAGGTAAACTCATTTAAATGTTTAGGATATAATTTGACATATTTACCTGTTACTGATATATCTGAAAATATTCAACAGTTTAATGGAGCCTTAAGAACCATGAACCAGGTTTTCACAATCCCGAAAACCCAAAAACATACCAGGTTAATAGTACATTATGCAAGGAGCCTAGTAGTAATTAAGACGCGAGTATGTTTATGAAACGAGCGCAAGCGAGTTTCATAATTTTCATAAGAGCGTCTTAATTACCATTATAGTCAAGTTTCATACGACTTTTTATGCTCGACCATATTTCTAACTTGAAATTATTCATAAGTATTCATGTTATTATCTGACTGAGGAGCGTAACTGACCTTGTGCAATACCTCGTAAATTGTGAGATGTGCGCAGACGCCAAAGTATTGATTTTTTCCCGAGAAACAAATGTCGACATTGACCTTGACATAATCTAGAGAGTAAAATAGACATTAATCTTGATATAACCTTGAAATTGAATAGACATTGAAAAACGAGATGACAAATTGAATTTATTTGAATATTGTTTACAATTAACGCTAATTATTATAGTAACAGAACTGACTTTATTTCAAATATAGGTGATTTATTGATTTATTGTTGTCTTTCGATTGCACATCCGAGAATAATCGATACTTGCGCTTTCATATTGCTACAATGGTATTTTCTGGTTGGTGGAACACCTGAACTTTAATGAATAGGTGTACTTTAATGAGGTCCACTAAAGGGCTGCTACCAGATGTATAATTACTACATTTCGACATGGTCGAGCATAAAAGTATATATATATAAAGTTCTAGCAAGATCTGTCCTCATGTATGGTAGTGAGGCCTGGACTGTCCGAAACTCAGATGTTCAACGCCTAACAACTGCGGAAATGAGATTTCTAAGGAGGACTGCCGGCTACAGCTTGCTTGACCACAAAAGGAATGAACTAATTACAAAAGAATTGAAAATTACACCTATTTATGAACATCTCAACCACTATAGACAAAAATGGCTTAACCATGTCAATAGAATGGACCGTTCCAGACTCCCAAGACAAATTCTCCGCTACATACCACATGGAAGACGATCTTTGGGACGCCTCCTGAAAAGATGGACGGAGACCGTAACAGGCCACTAGGCCTAATACCTGCAAGGACGACGACGATGATGATGATGATGATGATGATGATTAATTACTATTTATAAAGGAAAATATCAGTATTAAATCAAATGTGTGACACAAAAATGAAGGCTATAAATCGAAAAGTTAAAAAGGATACAAGTTCATGGCAGTATCAGCCTTTCTGTATGGCTGAGAGACACTAATAGTATGCAGTGGAAATCAAGTTCCTACGAAGACATTAGCGAAGAACTAGCTATGTCTCAGTCTCACAGGCAAAATTATAGAATACAGAGACAAATATCTTGTGACAGGAACATAGTACAAAATGAAAATATAAAAATTAGAAATTTATCCGTTGAAGATTTGGAAAAATTCAAAGATCTATGAGCAACAATAACAAATATCAATGACACTCGGGAGGAAATTAAACACAGAATAAATATGGAAATGCCTGTTATTATTCGGTTGAGAAGCTTTTATCATCCAGTCTGCTGTCAAAAAATCTGAAAGTAAGAATTTATAAAACACTTATATTACCAGTTTTTCTGTTGTGAAATTTGGTCCCTCACTTTGAGAGAGGAACAGAGGTTAAGGGTGTTTGAGAATAAGGTGCTTAGGAAAATATTTGGGTCTAAGAGGGATAACGTTACAGGAGAATGGAAAAAGTTACAAAACACAGAACTGCACTCATTGTATTCTTCACCTGACATAATTAGGAACCTTAAATCCAGCCGTTTGAGATGGGCAGGGCATATAGTACGTATGGGCGAATCCAGAAACGCATAGGAGAGTGGGAGACCGGAGGGAAAAAGACCTTTGGGGAGGCCGAAACGTAGATGGGAAGATAATATAAAAATGTATTTGAAGGAGGTGGGATATGATGATAGAAACTGGATTAATCTTGCTCAGGATAGGGACAGATGGCGGGCTTATGTGAGGGTGGCAATGAACCTCTGGGTTTCTTAAAAACCGTGAGTAAGTAATGTTTCTTTCATTATAAACTCATTTGTTGACTTCAAAATGACACGTTCCGTATTTATTTATTTGTTTGTTTATTTATTTAGTTGAAGAAGTTCTCGTTTGTTTGTTCGTTGATTTATGTATTTATTTATTTACTTATTATTTATTTATTTAATCTTTTTCTTGTGGTGTAACAATATTTTCAATATTATAAAATATCAATACTGTAACTTTTTTTTACATGTAAATCGTCTCCGAAATACATTGCCAGGGGTTCACCAAAACAAAAGACTGTGTAAACACGGGAGCGTTCATATATTTTGTGGTTCTGCGGTTACTATCGGCACGGAATTGCAAAACGAGTTTCAGAGACAAGTTCCGCCAAACACTTTCATTGTCATGACGGTATTTTTGTACGATTTGAATTGTTATGGTTTTCACAACTGTCGGGCTGATGTTTGGTATTATTACACAATATCCGTGTTTATAGGTATGTTATTTTCTCTCTTTCCAAGATCCCACGCATTCTAGAATCTGTACGTGAAAATATTTATCACAATACATTTGAAATAACAGTTTTAAATGACATTGGGGCGTGTACTTATTTCTATTCCTGTCGAATGGAATCCACTTTTTCTATGTTCTGTAAACCGCAGTTATTTTGGCTTTCCACGAGATTTGGAGTATCAGTTTCATCATTGAAAGCATTTCAATACTATACAGGGTGTACGAAAAATGCCACTTCAGAACAATAGAACGTTGTAGAGCAAGTAAAAATACATAAAATAAGAATAAAAACCTAACCACTAGCTTCAAAATTTCGGCAAGTATTTTTCTACAAATAAACGTATTTCCCCTAAACAGATTTATCTAAGTAGCATAAGTACATAATAATCTTTATTAACTAGTCATCTTTATCATTCCCGAAACCCTTTCGGCTTTGTGACACTGACTAATTAGAATTTTCAACAAGGTTGGCGTTATCACTGGGTCGAACACCACATGTTAAGTCTACTGGAATGTGTTGTAAACAAAAATATATACAGGGGAGTAGTGGGTACAGTGAGACACAAAATATTAGGACATATGTATGCAAGTGATAAGTCAAGTATTTTAAAAATAAAGTGCAATAGAAATAGACATTAAAACATGGAGTATAATAATACATAAACAAAAATGTTAATAGATAAAGGACATAATATACAATACGTGTTTGTCAAAAAATGCAAATGTCTCACTGTTCCCATTCAGGAGGGTACAGTGAGACACCACTGTGTCTATTAACGGACATTGAAATGATTTACATTTATTTCAAAAGAAAGGAAAGCTTGCTGTCTCTTTATCTTGACATGTTCTGTAGGCTTATTTAGAATCATTTTGATGTCTGACTTCGAAACCATTGAAACATCTGGAACATTTGGAAAAGTGAATTTTCCATGACATTTATACTTTTGCGAAAAAAATGAAATGAATTTTTGAGGACAACAAAGCTTATAATTATAAGAATTTAATGTAATTCTTTATTATTTTTTAACATTTTCTTAAATTTTGTGATTAATTTTTTTATTTATGAAATCATTAAAATGTAATGTATCCATTATTTTAAGCTACAGTTCCTAAATTGGTTACTAGTATGTTCATTTTTAATGTTAGTTACTGGTAAATGTAATATAATTACAGTTTGTTTTTGCAAATTATTGGTACATGGGAACAGTGAGACGTCTCAGTGTACCCTTCAATGGCATGTCTCACTGTTCCCTTTACGCATAGTTCATTTAAAAATGACACCATCACTTCAAAATTAAAACAAGAAAGACGAAACTTTGCCAACCATAACCTCAAATATCATAATATTAGGTAACAAAATATTCATATTTATATCTCATTTGTATATCCAATATAACCTTCATTAAACAGAAGCCAAAATTTTACTTCTAGAGTGAAAAATTATAAATTATTTTCTCATCACTCACCTTTATAACTAGAATCAATTTCAGTATGAAAATACTGTTATTTTACTCATGCAACATACAACTCTGGAGTTACCAACACGTAACATCAAAATTTACCATCTAATAAAAAAAGTCTGACTGTTCTCCCTGTCTTACTGTACCCACTTCTCCCCTACACATGCACGCAACCCCATTGTCATGATGAAATCAATAAAGTGGATAGCTGCTCACATAAACAAAGGCCTTGCACTTAATTTTATAATAAGTGATGAACAATCAAGCTTATCGTCCGTGAGTCTAGGGATTCTATCTCTTTGCAGGAGAAAGTCGTAATAGTTCTCATATCTCCGCTAGATTTTGTACAGGAAAGTATTATTTGTATTATTGCAGCATTATTCAGTTTATACTACTTCTTTTTCTAGCTTTTCTTTCATTGGAAAAAGTTTAGATTTTACTGTATTATTATTATTATTATTATTATTATTATTATTATTATTGTTATTGTTGTTATTATTATTATTATTATTATTATTATTATTATTATTATTATTATTATTATTATTATTATTATTTAGAATTTATAAAACGGTTATATTACCGGTTCTTCTGTATGGTTGTGAAACTTGGACTCTCACTCTGAGAGAGGAACATAGGTTAAGGGTGTTTGAGCTTAAGGTGCTTAGGAAAATATTTGGGGCTAAGCGGGATGAAGTTACAGGAGAATGGAGAAAGTTACACAACGCAGAACTGCACGCATTGTATTCTTCACCTGACATAATTAGGAACATTAAATCCAGACGTTTGAGATGGGCAGGGCATGTAGCACGTATGGGCGAATCCAGAAATGCATATAGAGTGTTAGTTGGGAGACCGGAGGGAAAAAGACTTTTAGGGAGGCCGAGACGTAAATGGGAAGATAATATTAAAATGGATTTGAGGGAGGTGGGGTATGATGATAGAGACTGGATTAATCTTGCACAGGATAGGGACCGATGGCGGGCTTATGTGAGGGCGGCAATGAACCTTCGGATTCCTTAAAAGCCATTGATAAGTAAGTATTATTATTATTATTATTATTATTATTATTATTATTATTATTATTATTATTATTACAGTGAAACTTCCCTTAACGGACACTTCCCAATAGCGGACATTTTGAAATTCCCCTGCAAAATAACATTGGCCCTTATGATAAAACTCTTCCAAATAGCGGACATTCTCAATAACGGACGCGGACACTGAAATGTATCTCCAACAACAATTAAAACTGCCAAATAACGGACACCGTGAAAGAAAAAAAAGAAAAAGACGGTTGTAAATTAAACGGAATTCTAACGGAATTCTTTGCAACAATCATTATCGTGCATTTGAACGTTCTTGCACTTTATTGAAGGTAAGCAGCACAGCTGTTAGTTGTGATACTGTACGTGAGCAGTCCGTACTTTCTTAGTTCGTCAAGTCGAGTGTTCGGGAGTACAGTCACATTAAAAATGTCACAAAAACGTAAACGTTTGTCACTAAAAGAGAAAGTGGATATTGTAAAGCATAGTGAGAAGGAGAAATTAAGTGTTCGTGAGCTGGCCACAAAGTTTAATGTGGGAAAAACTCAGGTTAGTGAAATTTTGAAAAACAAGGATGTTATTTTAAGATCATACACTGAGAATGCAATTCTAGATTTCTTTGTGTGAGGTGAAGTGGTACAGTGACTGATGTTTATTTCATTTACAAAACATTTACTGGTACGATTTCTCTCTGGATGAATACTGTAAACAATCTCACTGTCTACTGTACTGTACTGTAAAATATAGTGTTGAATATGTATGAGAAATTTTAATGTACTGGATACATACTAACAATTTTCTAAATAGCGGACACTTCTCAATAACGGACATTTAATTTTTCCCCGGCGGTGTGCGCTATTGGGAAGTTTCACTGTATTATTATTATTATTATTATTATTATTATTATTATTATTATTATTACACTACTCATTCTCTTTTAATACTCTAGTACAGCGATGACCAAAACTCGAACGGCATTGATTACACGCGGGAGACAGTCTAAGAAGTAAGGAGACGGGGGAGAGGTACATGGCATGAAAACTACAACCAGTGGTGGTTCGTGCACTGACATTGAGTTCTTCATCAACCCCGCGAAAAAAGATAGCAAGCTTTGCTATATCAGTAATGTCACTACTGTCATCAAGAACCAATAAAAATTCATACAAATTTTGTTGCTTTTTAAAAATATTCCTCAATGAACAGAATCAGAAATTTCCTGAATTCTCTTCTGTTTATTTAGTAGAGAAATGCTCAGTTTTTCAAAATTAATTAACAACTTTCATTGGACAAATTATTTCAGCCTCCTTCATCATTACGCTTTTATAAAACTCTCCTCCGTTGGAAGGCATAAGAGAACGAGCTATTTCCTTCGCCACTAGATAGTTGGCTTCCTTACATTTATTTATGTCATCTTTCTCTTCATGACGACGATTTAAGGCTGATTTCAGTTCTTGGAGTTTAATAGCTCACTTCATTACTACACTAGCACGTAATATTCAATTATTTTCTCTATATTATTATTATTATTTACTTACTTACTGGCTTTTAAGAAACCCGGAGGTTCACTGCCGCCCTCACATAAGCCCGCCATTGGTCCCTATCCTGAGCAAGATTAATCCAATCTCTATCATCATATCCCACCTCCCTCAGATCCATTTTAATATTATCTTCCCACCTACGTCTCGGCCTCCCCAAAGGTCTTTTTCCCTCCGGCCTCCCAACTAACACTCTATATGCATTTCTGGATTTGCCCATACGTGCTACATGGCCTGCCCATCTCAAACGTCTGGATTTTATGTTCCTAAATATGTCAGGTGAAGAATACAATGCGTGCAGCTCTGCGTTGTGTAACATTCTTCATTCTCCTGTAACTTCATCCCTCTTAGCCCCAAATATTTTCCTAAGAACCTTATTCTCAAATACCTTTAATCTCTGTTCCTCTCTCAAAGTGAGAGTCCAAGTTTCACAACCATAAAGAGCAACCGGCAATATAACTGTTTTATAAATTCTAACTTTCAGATTTTTGACAGAAGACTAGATGACAAAAGCTTCTCATCCGAATAATAACACGCATTTCCCATATTTATTCTGCGTTTAATTTCCTCCCGAGTGTCATTTATGTTTGGTACTGTTGCTCCAAGTTATTTGAATTTTTTCACCTCTTCGAAAGGTAAATCTCCAATTTTTATAGTTCCATTTCGCACAATATTCTGGTCACGAGACATAATCATATACTTAGTCTTTTCGGGATTTACTTCCAACCTTATCGCTTTACTTGCTTCAACTAGAATTTCCTTGTTTTCCCTAATCGTTTGTGGATTTTCTCCTATCATATTCACGTCATCCGCATAGACAAGCAGCTGATGTAACCCATTCAATTCCAAACCCTCTGTGTTATCCTGAACTTTCCTAATGGCAATGGAGATTGGAGAAAGGTACACAACGCAGAGCTGCACGCATTGTATTCTTCACCTGACATAATTAGGGACATTAAATCCAGACGTTTGAGATGGGCAGGGCATGTAGCACGTATAGGCGAATCCAGAAATGCATGTAGAGTGTTGATTGGGAGGCCGGAGGGGAAAAGACCTTTGGGGAGGCCGAGACATAGATGGGAAGATAATATTAAAATGGATTTGAGGGAGGTGTTATATGATGGTAGAGACTGGATTAATCTTGCTCAGGATGGGGACCAACGGCGGGCTTATGTGAGGGCGGCAATGAACCTCCGGGTTCCTTAAAAGCCAGTAAGTAAGTAAGTAAGTAAGTAAGTAAGTATATAAGTAAGTAGTCCGATATGCAATGCCTATATAATTTTGGCAGTTGATATCGTTTACACCTGAATAAAGCGCTATCATTTCAGCAAATGGGGTGTTACATCCGTCAGTGTTGATTGATCTCTTCACGACTTCAATTGACTCGCACTTACAGCGCACAGTCTGTTGCCTTCTCAGACTCGCTGTCCGTCTGCAGAGAGTTATTACTAACTCAAACTCTCTGTAATTTAATTACGGAGGATTCAATTAACTAAACACAGGAGCAAGTCTAGGTACTCTCCAAGGAATACCGCAAACCGCTGGAGCCGAGAGTACGAACAAATTGTCTACAATGTCCGAAGAATTGAGCCCTTCTCCCGGGAATCCGCCCCTCCTGCCGTTGCAATGTGCAGCTCGTTCTTGTTTGTGGGGACTGTACTGGAACAGTGATTTATCCCTCACTTTCTTCTTCTCCCGGTCCCTTTGTTTTCTTCTAAGCTTGCTTTTCCTTTTTTCCTTACTTTTTACTACAAGAGTTAAAAGTTGTGTACTCTGGAGTTCATTCAAGTGCTACTATTTGCTGCTGCTAGCATAGATTCATAAATAGTACTGATTGGCGTGATGGTTCCTTGTCTCTAAATATATAATTTGAACTGGTAATGGAAATTACGGGAAAACGGCTGAACGGATTTTAATAAATGACCCCTCATTATGAACCTTGGAACCCAAAGTTTTTCAGAAAAATAGTATTTTTCAGTGAAATATTAATTTTCCTACATTATTTTCCTATTTTCCAAAATCCATCTTTCTTCAGTTTTGAGAACTAATTGCATTTCAGCACGGCCGTGATTTCAGAATAAAACAAAACACGCACTACAATAAACAATAGCTATTACACGAAGGCCATGACCTGCAGGATTGCTGACATATTTAGAGTTCAAATTCAATTGGTTATTAGAAACTTGGAGACTCGCTAATTTACAGGTCTGATTCTGCGGTGTGTAATTTTCTGAGTACAGCTGTGTATTGAATATTAAAATCTACAAAACTTGAAGTGGTTTGATTACATTATTACCACTAGAAATGAAATTTCATTATAGTTAATGCCATGATGTGATTATTTTTTATTAATTATACATATTAATGCTATACTGATATGAAAGTGAAACGTTTTGGGGTTGCTTAAGTAGATATAGAGAATTTGTAAAGTTAGATCTTTATTTCTATAATTTACTGAGTGGCGGCTATTATATATATATATATATATATATATATATATATATATATATATATATATATATATATATAACTTATGTAAGATAATAATATTGTTATTAAAAATCAAATATTTTTATAGTTATTAATCAAGTGGGTTTGGGTTTTCTTCATATATTTAATGGCGGTGTGGTGTAAATATTTATATGCGTCATTCTCTTCAGTATTGGCTCGAGAGAGCGCAAAAATTACAGTTCCTAAGGAAAGACTGTATTACTTACTGATAAAATAAGAGATCTACAAAATTTTGTAGTCTCCAGATCATTTCAGCAAGATCTCTTAGCAGGATAAAATGATTTTACCCTCTACATTTCAAGCTCTACATGCAGCAGCTATAGCAAAATGCTATGTCTATTGTTCCAAAGCATAGCAAACCTGACTTTCACAATCCACAATGATCTGAAATAGCTATTGGTTTACTCCCACATGAAAAACCCACTGATCGCTCTGACATTGTTACTTGCGTTTTCGCGTTGAAACTCAAGAGACATAGAATACATAGGTTCGAGATAAAGTATTGGACATAAAAACCATTCAGAGGGAGTATGTTTCATTATTATGGAAGCAAATAACTTCCAAAATGTCTGGCATTTTTCATTGAAAATAAATCTGAAAAATGTTCATTTGAACTTCTAATGAACTTAGTTTGCAGCAGCATTTGCTGCACAAGCCACTAGTTAAGATAGATCTCACATTTTCAATTCAGCGTCAGCATAACATCTAGATAACTTTATTTTTTTTCAAATCGGTTCCTATACGGCGAGTCAATAAAAGTAGTTGTTAATGTATTTTATTATCTTTCTATCTGTTTTTGCTGCTCTCCGATAATAAGAAAATATTATAAAGGGAATGTTACAGTAATGTAGAACTTGTATCTATTTCATGCGTTAATAAGGACATTTCCATATACAGGGTGCAAGTGAAATAAACCAGCAGGTTGAAAGGGACGATAGAGTTCACTTAAAGCAATAGAAAACCTATATTACGTTTCGTCATTGAATGCACGGTTAATTAGAAAATTAAGTTGGAAGTTCCAGCATTCTGAAAACATCGCCGCTAACACTGTCTCTGTACAATAATTCTATGCTCGTGTGTTTCCTGAGATGTATGCAGATAACTAAAGACAAACATTTTAAGCGGTCGAATATTTGTATCAAAGGGATTCGAAGATGGGAGACGGATGGTTACGGCTCGCGAAGAGATTCGGTAATGAGCGTGTATAATTGCTGTGATGAACATTTCGACTTTTGAGTTCCTTTTTCAGATGAATAACAGTCAAAGTTGAGGGAAGACTCGGTTCCAATTAGCTTAATTAGGTATCAAGTCTGTGTAGACGGAAATTAATCGATACCTCCCTGCGCAGCTTTGTGTCCGGTTCCTCAGCTCCAAGTGACGACAAAGGCTTGAAGTAACCTGCTCTTTTGACAGCAATAGAGTTGGAAAGTGCTACTAATGGTTTAATAAACATTTACTTCTCGACGTTTAAGGTAATTCATAAGCTTTGGGTATGGTTGCAGCACTCAGAAGAAAGTTTTTTCCATTATGGATTCTTCCTCTTCTTGGTGTGAAACATCTGTACTCGGCCTACAAGGAGAGAAAATTTGTAACATTTTGACATGAAAGATGTATCTGAAAACTCTGACATTACTCGTGGTACAAAGGAAACAGAAAACTATTGTTACTTTCTTACAAAAACCAGTTCCTACTGTATTACATCACTCGTGGTCGCTGATGTGGTGGTCACACACGAGACGATGAGCGCAACGAGTCCATTGTTACACAAGGATGCATGTATATGTAAGTATAAGGCACTGTACATGGAAGAGTCCATTGATTTGGAGGGTGTTTGTATTATTTTTGAAGGGTTAATTACAGACGTGGACAAATTATTAACAAAATTGACGATTTTTATGATAATTCTATTTACAAAATTTGACTTTTCAATTTAGACTACAGTTGACAATTTTGCATATTTCTATCATTACAATAGATAGAAATATGCGAAATGTCAAATGTAGGCTATTCTAAATTGAAGAGTCAAATTTTGTAAAATATATATAACGAAATCTTCAATTTTGCTAATAATTTGTAAATATGCAAAAATGTCAACTGCATTCTAAAGTGAAGGGTCAAATTTTGTAAAAATATATAATAATAAATCTCCAGTTTTGCTAATAATTAGGAAATATCCAAAATGTCACCTGTAGTCCAAATTGATGAGTCGAAATTTGTAAAAATATACAAAAAATCTTCACTTTTGCTAATAATTTGTAAATATGCAAAAATATCAATTGTAGTCTAAATTGAAGAGTGAAATTTTGTAAAAATATACATACAAATCTTCGATTTTTCTAATAATTTGGAAATACTCAAAGATGTCAACTGTAGTCTAAATTGAAGAATCATACTTTGTAAAAAATATATAATAAAAATCTCCAATTTTGCTAATAATTTGTCCACGTCTGTATATGAGTAATACTTAATCGTTTTTTAAGAGGTGTAATTTTTGGCTGCTTCGGTTGATATATATCACGCTAGGCTGTGGACAAGAACAGTTTCATTGACTCAATTTTGCAACGAGTGATCTGTTAATTCATACATATTTTGCTTATTTCAGTATTATTATTATTATTATTATTATTATTATTATTATTATTATTATTATTATTATTATTATTATTATTATTATTATTATTATTATTGTACCCGTCTGGAACGTTTTGGCCGTGTCTGGTTGCCTCGGGAGTGGGCGCGCGCGTCCGGTGGAAGGGAAGGCGCGGGGAGACGAGACTCGAGCTTCGGCGAGCGCTGAAGCTCGGCGCGGAGCAAGGGGAAAGAAGGCTACGGGACAGCGCGGCGGAGAGAGGAGGGGAAAAGTCTGGAAACAGGTTGTTGGTGAGGTCCAGAAGTTTCGCGACGCAGAACATTCTAGACGATCGTAGTAAATAAAGAACACCGTCAGTGAGTCTTCGGAAGTCAGTCTACACGTGAATCTTCGAGCGAGCAAGGAAGCTAGCCTTCGGTACCGGGGTTCGACGTGCAGTGAACTTGAGTGAGTCTGTAACTGTGGCAGTATCCAGGCGAGTTCGACGTATCCGGAGGCTTGGGTTCGATGTGTAGTGAATTGTATCTGGATGGCTTGGGTTCGACGTGCAGTGAACTTGAGCGAGTGAGCTAGAAGAACTAGCCCAGGCGAACGAACTGTGAACTGAGAACTGACAGTTTTGTTCTGTACATAGTGCTTGTGAACATTAGTTGAAATTAGGAGTACATGTTGTTCTTCTCAAGAATACACGTGAATCGTCATTGTTGCTGTGTTGAGTGGAATACACATTGTTGATGGGCGTGTGGTTAAATGTGGAAATAAAAGTTCCATTGTTGTATATAAGTTACATTATTATTACTATTATTATCAGGGAACGGATTTATATGGACTAAAAATATATGAAATATGTAAATATATATGTAGTTATTTTTACCAAAATATGGAATTAAATATGGATTTTTACCAAAATATGGAATTAAATATGGACTTAAAATTATAAAAAATGACTATGTACGTTAAATATTGGTACATTTTAATCAAACTAAACAAAAATATAATGGACGTACCTTATCTTCCAATGTAGTTTCAACAAAACACAATTTTTATTGTCTGTTACCATAACAATAGGTTACAAACATTTCTTTCAAGTGCTGAAAAGTGAATCTTCTTCTATTGTCTCTGAGGATAGATTTATACTGACTAAAAGAGCGTTCGACGTCACAAGAAGTAACTGGTACATAATTCAATTTCACAATGTCTGCTGGGGATAAGTCCAAGTTAATCTTCACTGTTGATTCACCACTCATCACAGCAACAACCTTTTGTAGTTCTTCATATCCAGGGTTTTTGAAAGTACAGTGTCCACCTTAGCTCTTACTGCATCTGCAACTTTACCTCTACCACGATTCAGTTGTTCCACAGTACTATTTATAATTTCAAAACTTTCAGATAGTGAAAGGTGCCTATTTTGGAGACTTTTGAGCGTTTTTATGATGCATGAAAATGTATGCTGAATGTGAGCTAAGTCATTCTTCACACTTATGTCACAGGTAACTGTTTTCGCAGTATCAATTGAGACTGCATCTTCAGAGTCCAATGCAAGGAGAACATTGTTAATAGAGTCTATATGTTCGGCATAATATTCAACTGCTTCTAGCCATGTACCCCATCTAGTTAAAATTGGCTTTGGTGGCAATGGAATTTCAGGGTACATTTCTTTCAACACGTTAACTCTACTGGGAGCTTTGAGAAATACTTTTTCACTGATGAAATCAACAAATCTACTTTAGGAAATTGTCTCTGACCACTTCTGCCACACGATGAAATGCATGCGCCACACAAGTAAAATGAGTCAATTTAGGATATACAACAGATAATGCTTGTCCAGCTTTGACCATATAAGGGGCAGCATCGCTAATAAAGAATAACACATTATCGTACATAATACCCTTTGGCCACAGGATACCCATAGCTTCGTTGAACAGTTTAACTATAGTTTTGTTATTGCACTTTTCTAGAACATCACAATGTAAAAGAATTCGTTCAGAATATTGTTCACTTAACAAACCGATAACTACATTACCAACAAGTCTACCTTCTTTGTCGGGAGTCTCATCAATGGAAACCCAAATTGAACTATCTTTAATTTCATCTCTTATCTTCTGTATTGTCTCATCGTAGATGGATGGAGCATACGTCTTCCTAAGTGTTGACTCATCCGGGATTGTATGTTGAGTATATTTTTCAAGGAATTCCCTGAAGACCTTATTCTTTAGTTTGTAGAGAGGAATATCAGCAGAGATGAGAGAACGGCACAGGTCGATGTTAAACTCAGATCTTACATTCGATGTTGTTGGTTGTGTTAAAAACAATTGTCTCTGCTTGGAATTTAGTTGTTTGTTGGCCTGATGTTTACTAGTTGTAATGTGTTGTTGCACCAGGAACTTTTGTGTAGATGATACTGCACACTGACACAAATTACAAAATAATATTTTATTGTCAGTTGATAAACCATCTTCTTTAAATTCTGAAATGTAACTTGTTAGTTTTGATTTTAAATTGACTGAATGACGTACTTTTGGCATATTTACCGTCTTTATAGTATGATTTACAAAACTGAACCTATGTGTACTCTGACTGGCATTTAACTGTTGAGCTGCACAACTGAAGTCTGTTAAAAATTTTAAATTAAATTAATACAGTTTTGTAACTTACTTTCCCATTGTTGATAGGACTGCTAATTTTCAAATAACTCTGATGTTAAAGGGATTACTGAACATGTGTTTAAATCTCTATTGTTGAAATGTATTTTTAAAAGTTAATGGAATTTTGTTTTGTTTTATTGTTAAATCTAATATAATATGGACTGTTTTATATGAAATATGGAAAATATATGGAAATTAACGAAAATATGTACTAAACTCTAAAATATGGAAAAATATGGAAAATAAAAGTAGGATTTTTCAACCCTACACATTGTGAAACATAAAGATAATGCAAAATATAAATTATATTAGCTTTATAAGTAAATATGTATTTACATATAAATCCTTTCCCTGATTATTATTAACAAAACTTTTTTGGGCTTCTAAGCTCTTGTTCATTTTACTTAAAATGACTGTTATAATTCCGACCTTTCATTCGGTGATACGTGTTTCATGCAACACGTATGTAAAACACTGAACTCATGTAACGAAAACTTGAAGCAAAGGCATATTACCCCATTAGCATTAGTCTCTTCTAATTATCTTTCTGTAACTTGTGGAAATTACTCAACCAATTTCGTAACGCATCTGTTTAGTTTGAAATAAGCAACGTATGATATTACTTGAAATAAACAGGAATCCTTAATTGTAAAAATAACGCTTAAGGTATGACTTGACACTTAAAACACCCTTAAAGTTTCACCTATACATTTTCGAAGATTTCGCCACACAGGACATTATAAAAACCAAGCTAACTACAGTAAAACAAATTAAATTCTGTTAACAATGTATCCTGTAAAAACAGAAAGTTACTGTTAGTGTAGCGATTCTTTCCAACTGATCTAATGTCTGTTGCAATCATGATAAATGTATGATCCTTTTTTAAATTGCTGGATTTACGTTACAGCTGGGATCATAGTACAATATCTCATATGACTAGTATTACAAGTGTAAAAAGTACTTTTATTATACTTATTATTGAAAGAGTATTGCATTTTATTCCTATTACTCGTTTATTAATTTTGTGGGAAGTAGGGGAGAGTTGGGTAGTATCGGACATCGGGTAATATGGGACAGGGAGTTTTTTTCATCTACCACCAGATGATAGTACCTGAACGACATGGTTACGTTTCTGTGATTTCGCATACAGAAACGTAACCATGTCATTCAGGTACTACCATGTTGTTGTCCGGTGGTAGATGAAGAAACGCACTGTCCGATATTACCCGATGTCCGATACTACTCAACTCTCCCCTAAGATTGTGGTGCGATAAGTTCAAGCTCTAGTGTAATAAATATGGTTCAATTAAAACAAAAAAGAATCATGCGAGTAGGTTAAATAATCTGAGAGATATCACTGTTTCAATTTAGCAATGTATCTTAAAATCTATATTGTATGAAATAAAGAATGAAGTTTGAGGTACCGGACCTCTTCAAATCTGCAGCGTTACACTAAAATGTTTATTTTTTCAAAAATTATTTATCAAATTTACATGAAACAAACATAATCTTAAATCTAAAGAATTAGAAATCAATGAGCATGAATCCATTTTACTAAATAAAGTGCAAAATCCTACTTCCACATCTACATCTTCATCTTCTAACTCCATGTCCATTGTATTTAAAGAAAATGACACTCCTTCATAACAATTGTTCATTTTAAATAATGTATTACTCAGGTTATTTGTATTATACTATAAAATGTTCAAATTAAATTACGATTTCAGCAGATAATGAAAATGTATTTCTGTTATAATAACAAGAGAAAATCGCAGTACACGTAATTAACATTGTTAAACCTGTATTTCGCTTTTCTCAATTGGCATTACTGAATAGCATTCAATTTCTTTATAGTAGTAATCGTTATTCATCTGTTTCGACTTCACAATGTCTGAATAGGTAGTATTCAGAAATAGGCCTATACAATTATTAACATTTTGTGAGCGAATTTTAGGGATATATCATTTACATTTTTATTTTATTCACGAAATAGTCCTAATAAATGTCGCTCATGGATTTATCGGCAAATCTCAGACCTCTTGTGACATTACTATAGATAATAATTGTTACTTATTACGTCTTTTAAAGCACTAAGTACTAATGGTATAGCGTCCGATACTTCAAACGAGATTAAAAAAACTGCATGCTGACAATGAACTGATCTTCATAGAAGACTAAGACTATAGCTTCGTGGCTGAACAAGGAAGTGCATTCTAGGTTAAATGAGCTTTCGTGTAATCAGAGAGCCACTCGGCAAACACTTCAATAGTCCTCACTCCTTCAATAACAATGATAGCACAGTACACCTGCATGCAGGGAAGAACTTTTCACAACCTGTTACGCTTCCTTCCTTGAACATGTGTGTCTGATATACACGTCTCCATGCTTTCATTTACTATTTACTGACCCATTCTTATTTCCTCCTCTCTCCCTTCCTTCCATATTCTTTCGCGTTTTATTTTCCTCATTTATTTTCGTCTATTTATTTTTTCATTTCACTTGTTTATTTCTTTTTAGACAGTTAGCCGGAGTGTGATATATGCCGTGTTCAACTTGCGGTGGAACATTTTTTATTGCATTGTAGAAAATTATTTTAGTAAAAATCAAAGTATAGAACAGGTGTCTACTGGGTGTTCATTTCAAAGTGTGTCATGACGTCACTGTTGTTGGGTCACCGATTTGAAGCGAGTTTCAGTTTATATGTTAGAGAAGTTGCCTATTATTTAAGGCGTTCTTCAATCTGAACTTGAGAACGTGTACGGTATAACTTGAACGTCGTAGCAACAGATGGCGGTCTGTACGGTCTGTGTGCTACCATAACCTCTTTCGAACTGTGTTTTGCGCCGGCAAGTCGTACACAGGGTATTTGTTATCATCGGTTGCGTATGGTAACATTCCACAACACAAATCAAATTCTCCGTGTCCATGTTGACCGTCGAAGTTAATGTCAACAAATACGTAAGTAATCGTCTTAACCCTCTCCCCATATCCCGACAGTACGTATTTCCAAACAGTTCACATTCCTGCCACTACCGGCGTTACCGTACTATCGGCACGTACTCTTCAGAATGAACGCCGTACTTGCTAGCCAACTTCTCTGCCTCTTAGATTATACACCTGAGCTGCGGAAGTGTAGGAAGATTGAATTCTCTAGGCTCATCAGCTAGCCACATGACGGCATGCAGCGAGCCAAGACACATTTTGAACTGAACACCCAGTAGTTTCAAAGAGCGTATTCCGAATCTCACCGGTGAGCAATCCGATGGCATCACGGTGTTCCGAATTCCACCGATGACGTCATTGATGCTCCACCGGTGTCGCACCGGTGCCATCAACTTGCAGAGGTGGTGGCAGTCTCCATCAGCCGCCATCAGTGAATCTGATTGGTTCTTGTATAGGGCGGGAATTAGCAGACGAATAACATCGTGCACTGTTGTGTCATGGCGGTGTGTTCTGCTGTATTGTTTGTAATGAGCACAACGTAAAAACAATATGTTAATGGCTTATGAGCGAACATGTCAACGGACCCGATATTACTACCGGTTCAAGAAATAAATTGTTTATGCTATCTTTTCTTTGAACGAGATGGCAGTACGAAAATTTCGCAAAATTTTGCTAGCGTAGCACAGACAACAACTTGTACAGTCGCCATGACAGCCATCGATCAGCAGTTTTGTTCCTTATTTCGCTCCAAGGTGACGTCATTGATTGCCACCGGACCGGTGAGATTCGGAATACGCTGGTAGCTATTACACGTCGATTGATGCAGCAGAGCCTGAGTGATCGGTCAGACTATCTAAGAACTTGCGATGAAGACTGGATAAGGACCATGATAAAGGCAACAAGGACCATGAAGAAGACAAGGACCACGATAAGGACAACAAGGATCACGTTACGGACGGCAAAATCAAGGACAAGAACAACTATAAAGATCATTATAAGAATGACAAGGACCACAACAAGTGCTACAACAAGGATCGCGACAAGGACTATGACATTATCTTCACACTGCATTTTTCAGAGCTGATGCAATGCAGTTAGCCCAGGGCCGGGCATGAGAGCGGCTCCATTTAGTCGGCCAGAGCTGCTCTCGCTCCGCAAGGCACTTCAATTCCAAGCCGGAGCAGAACGCTCACGCAGTGGCGGACTCGCATTACAGCTACCTTCCCTGCATTAATATAACAAGAGCCACGGTTGTTCTAGTCATTCAGGCTGTCAGTACATAATAGTTTATAAGGATATTACATCAATCCATTGTAAAGTACAGACTTCAGTGGCGGCTCGTGATAAAAATTGTGTGTTCACAATTTTGTGGTTCCAAAATCGAAGAGAATTTGAAATTGTACGCTTAGTCCAATATGAAATATCACGATTCCAATGTTTCACTATCGAAAAAACCGTATATAAATTCAAAACGACATATAATAATAATAATAATAATAATAATAATAATAATAATAATAATAATAATAATAATAGTGAAACTCAGTCTTTCTATTTCCAATTTTTCCTGGTAAGCCAGTTTACCCAGTTCTTTACTGTTCCAAATTACTTGAACAGAGTTCATTGTTTACGTTGGTTAAAAATGAATACATACCATAGTCCCGTTATTTACAAACGCGTGTGTTCAGTAATATATTTTGGTTCACAACACACTGATACACTATAGCCTATACCAGTACTGTAATCCCATTCGCATAGAATGATTACTATAAATACATGCCAGTAAACATTATTCTTAAATATTATACACTACCATACAGATACTTAAATTCATACAACCACCACAGTCAGACAGCACGTGTTGAAAGTCAAACTATGCTATTATGCCGACACTGAAGTATAGTAATTCACAAACTACACTCTCGTAGCAGCACTGTACACACCTCTACGTAAAGTAAACGTTCCTATAGTCAGATGCTGACATCTACAGGCTATTAAATTTCCTCCTCGAGATATAACACGTGAACGATAGGCACCGATGCACCTGACATCTGTAGGATAGATACTCCATGTTCACTTAACGCTTTGTGCTCTTGACGAGTCGTAAGCGGCCAGCTGAAGACAATTTTCTCCCGCGCATGCGTGAAATTCCTGTAACCATCTCGAAAAGAGCACGGCTTGTACGTGAACGGATGTTACCAAGTTTACATAAGAAGTTTATGCAAGATGCGGGAAGTTTAAAATAGTCGATTCTGATATTATACATCCCCACTACGCCAATTCGGTATCAAATAATAAAACTAGTCGTGCATTAATGGAAACAAGGTGTTCACGTGCTCTTGTGCTCTTATTGACGCACCGCCACTGACAGAATTTATAACACTCTTATTAATTTAATGGAATAAACTTCTCTCTATGCACACACACACAAATCATTAGGCTTATTTACATAACCCATACACACATACTGCAACCTCCTCACCACGGTTCTACGAGACAGGCGTATGGCTTCCACTTCCCCTACTTGCTGTGGACAGAGTTCATCTGCCAATATAATTAAATATCGCTTGATGAATTCACCTTCGTTGAATGTTTTCAATTCCTTTGCAATTTCGTGGCAAATTTTGTAGCTAATTCTCATAGCCGATTGACTGAGTGCATTATTGTCATCCTGTTATGATATGATATGATATGATATGATATGATATGATATGATATGATATGATATGATATATGATATGATATATGATATGATATATGATATGATATATGATATGATATATGATATGATATGATATATGATATGATATGATATATGATATGATATGATATATGATATGAGATATGATATGATATGAGATATGATATGATATGATATATGATATATGATATGATACATGATATGATATGATATATGATATGATATATGATATGATATACTGTATGATATGATATGATATGATATGATATGATATGATATGATATGATATAATATATGATATGATATGATATGATATGATATGATATGATATGATATGATATGATATGATATGATATGACCATAAATTAATACAACTTAAAGAAAATGTTTCTCAGGTACATTATATTAGAGTATCTATTCGATATTTATATTGCATTATAAGTTATTGCAGTACATTTAGTAATATATAATTTTAAATTATACAAATATTATGATCCTTTAGTTTTTAGAGTAATTGAAATGTTCCCTGGCCGCGTTACCGGTGCCACGCAGGGTAAGGAGCATGGTGGAGTGATGATAAACTTGGGTTATGAGGGAGGAAGATAAGAGACTGATCGAGGCTTCGGAAATGAGATTCCTGAGATCAATGCTTGGTGTAACACGGAGGGATGAACTAAAAAGCGAAGATATAAGGAAACAACTGAAGTGTGGAATGATGGTCGAAGAGATTCAGAAGTACAGTGAAACCTGCCTTTGCGGTCACCTCATTTAAACGGTCACCTGGCCAAAAGGCCAATTTTTTCTGGAACCAAATGGATTTTCCATAAGATCAATACAAATTCTCTCTTTATTTAGCGGCCACCTCATGCTCCGGCCAGCGGCCGGGGTCTATTTGGATTGGAACCTGACTATAACAGTCACTGTCCAACAAAAAACTTTTCACGAATACTATCTGACCTACTTTTTCGATGGTTAGAGGACAGGAAGCAATATCACACTTAGGACAATAGCTAAGTGTACAACAGTACACCCTCCATATCTTGGGGTTAGTTGGTTACTGTTTTATGACTCTTTTGTCACTTTCCACTCCGACCCTGCACAGCTATAAATTCTTACTCGTTGTTAAAGGATTGAAACATGGACTTTTTCTATGGAAAATGTCACAGTATGTTTTAGGTCAGTAGTTAACCATTCAAATTGTTTTAATTTTTTCTCCTCTTTCTACCTTTCTCTATTGGGACCAGGTTTTACTATTTTTTTTTCTTTTCATTTAGTTGATTCAGAGGAACTGTGAAGTTAGTTTGAGAGAGAAATCATGTCTAACAATAAATCTAGAGTGGTGTTAAGTTTAGAGGTGAGACGAAAAATTGTTTAAGAAAGTGAGAAGGGAACATCTGCGAGAAAAATTGCAGAAATATTCAAATGTGAAAGGACACAAATAAACGGTATAATTAAGAATAAAGATAAAATATTAAAAGAATGTGAGAAAAATATGCGTTGTGGCCAAAAAAAGAAAGAATCTGTGTTTAGTAATGTAAATGATCTCGTTTAAGAATGGTTCAAGTGTCCGAGGGCGAAGAAATTGCCAGTAAGTGGGCCTATGATTCAAGAGAAAGCTCTTGAAATTGCCAAAGAACTCAATGTAAGCAATTTTAGAGTTAGAGTGCTTTAGAAAACGGCATAACATTGCATTTCGTGTTGTGTCTGGTGAAGGAGGTGACATTGCAACCAATGTTATTGAAGAATGGAAAAAATAGACTGTCTTCAATTCTTGCAGAATATGAACTCAGAGACATTTACAATGTTGACGAAACAGGTTTTTTTCAGAGCCCTCCCTAACAAAATTTTAAGTTTTAAGAAAAAAGAGTGTAAAAGGGGGAAGTTGGCAAAAGACAGAATAACCCTGCTATTTTGTTGTAATGCTGTAGGAGAAAAAGAACCACTCTTAATGATAGGGAAATCATTGAAACCGAGATGTTTGAAAAATGTTGACATGGGCTTATTGGGGGTGAAATGGACTGCCAACAATAAAGCTTGGATGACATCATCATTGTTTGAGAAATAGCTATGCGATTTCAATTCCAAGATTAAACGACAAAATCGCAATGTGATCCGTGAAATTGGTGTTTCTTCCCCCAAATACAACATCACACCTTGATCAAGGTATTATCCAATCATCTAAACTGAGGTACCGCAAGCGAGTTTTGAAAAGGCTAGTTGCAAGAATGGAAGAGGCTGACGATTGTTGTACACGCACAGTACTAAAAAGTCAATGCAATTCAGTATTTTCATGCTGATTCATAAAAAACCGCAACCTTAATCAAGCGGTCACCTGATAAAACGGTCATTTTACAAGGTAACTTCAGATGACCGCTTTAGACAGGTTTCACTGTACCAGAATACATGGTATAACCATATCAAGAGAATGTCCCCTGGACGTCTCCCGAGGCAAGCATACTTTTATAAGCCTACCGGCAGACGAGACGTTGGCCGTCCAAGGAAGAGATGGACGGAACAAATATTCCTTTAGTTTCGGAACGGGACAAAAACCCAATCCTTGAAAGGAAGAAGAAGAAGAAGACAAATATGATATATCATAGTATAGTATATTACAGTTCATGATATAAAAAAAAAATGTTATGTTTTATTTAACGACGCTCGCAACTGCAGAGGTTATATCAGCGTCGCCGGATGTGCCGGAATTTTGTCCCTCAGGAGTTCTTTTACATGCCAGTAAATCTACTGACATGAGCCTGTCGCATTGAAGCACACTTAAATGCCATCGACCTGGCCCGGGATCGAACCCGCAACCTTGGGCATAGAAGGCCAGCGCTATACCAACTCGCCAACCAGGTCGACTTTCATGATATATAATATGATATATGACATCGTAGCAGCTACTTTTGTTTTTCCCGTTAATTTAATTACACTTTAGCTTCATTGTTATTATGACCTCTGACCGGCGCAGAATGACCTTGATAGTTGAAGAGCGTCGTAAAACTAGCAATGTTTATAACCTGCTGTTACACAATTTATTAGACCCTCATAGCTGTGTTCAAATTGCTGTAACGTGCAATGGCAATTGTAAGTTGGTTTATATTTATTAGGGATGCACCGCCTTCTATATTCGCTGACCACGTCTGTACGTGTTTCTTGTTATAACGTTCAATTACCTCTCAGTGAGAAGCGAATAAACCACTGCGCATGCGTTGAACTCCAGGGTCTAGTCTAGATTCCTTACTCTACGCTTCCTCAAGCACCATTGAATATTTCTGTTCGTCGGCGTTGTTAAGATTTATATGAATTCGTTCAATATTGTAAAAGCGAGGAAAGAGTCTTGAGATTAAAAGGATTTTTAGAAGGAAAATGTTTGTTAAGCACTTGATTGGAGAAACTGGTGAAAGCGGAAGAGGAACTTGGTAAGTTTTTAGTGACTTTAGGCGTTTCAGAATTGTAAAATGCGTGACTTCAGTCCAGTGTTGCAAACTGCAACGGAAGAGAAATCAGATTTTAAATATTTGTCTCTTAGGAATCTAAGTTCCTAGAGTAAGACTAAAATTGATAGTTAAACAATTACGAATTTGAACCACTTCGTCCATGAACTTTTTACTAGAAATGTGCTGGTACACAGATTCATTTTCAATAACTTCCTTCCTTGTAGTCCTTACCATTTTTATTACCTCACCGCCTGTTGGTCAGGTTTGAAATATAATGTGCTAACACTACACAACGGTTATCATTGTCTGTTACATTGAATTATGTGTGAGATTTTACGAGAAAGGTGAGAAATAGTACATGTTATCGTAAATAAAAATACATGCGGCAATACATAATAATAATAATAATAATAATAATAATAATAATAATAATAATAATAATAATAATAATCCCAGTATTCCCTGGCTTAGTTGATTGATGAATAGTACCTTATTGATATCACTTATGAAATTTATCCTGTCTTTGGACAGTTGACTAAACAATAATAATAATAATAATAATAATAATAATAATTAAAATTTCGAATCCTATAGTTATATAGACTATTTAAAGGGTGTAATTAATGTTTTGTTATTGAAGTGTTATATCAGTGAAGAAGTATGTTGTGTTAGTGAAGTGTGTTTGTGTCAGTGAAGTTTTATAGTTTATAGTGGCAGTGCAAAGTATTTGAACAGTGAAATGTTTTTGAAGTGTTAGTGAAATCAGGATAGAATCAGTGAAATGTGTCGTAGTTCTAGTGCAGTGAGTGAGTTGACAGCGAAATGAGTGTAGTGTTGAAAGGTACTTGTGCGGATATGAACAATCATACTCGTGGGTTTTAGTTCGAACTTAGTGTTAAGATACAAATTAGATTTACTTTATATGTTATTTTAAGTGATCATGCTTCATTTAATTTAGGATGCTCATTATTATTATTATTATTATTATTATTATTATTATTATTAATGTTTTTATTAGTTGTGTTTATTATTAATTGTCATTATTGAGTGTAATCAGTTACCACTGCCACCGGGTATATACCCATTTGCAGTGTGAATAAATAAATACATACATACATACATACATACATACATACATACATACATACATACATACATACATACAATATAATCCCTCACCTTAACGTGATGATAATTTCAATTGTTTTTTTTTTTTCATCTGAAAATCGGCATGAGTGAAACTGTGAACAAACGAAATTGTTCTTCCGAAAACAGTGTAGGCTTCAGAAATTTGTTAGCTGTCAGCACATAATATGTAATGAGTGTGTGCGCTTTTCTAATTGCTTGTAGAATTTGGTAAAAGATGGCCTGTTGTTTAGTCGAGTATCTGAAGACAAGTTTGAATCTCATGAATGACACCAGTAAAGTATCGCTCATGAGGCAATTAAGCCAGAAGACAATTGGGTTGGGTGGCCAGTTCCTTTCCCCCTCCATTGCATACATCGCCAACTAGCTACATGTTACACTAATCAGACTTCAGATTTACAACTACAAACAATTATTATTCTTCCTCTGATACATGTCGCCAAGTGAGATGTAAGGTAAAGGTTGGTAATATTGTGATATGAGCAGTATTGTGATAGTTCTTTTTGAGAATTTATTACAATTTTATTGACCGACAGAAGGAAAAGTTTTGTGTAGAAACTTGTCCACGAACATTCCCTTAATACGTTGACGCAAAAAACCGATCTTCCTCTCGCTCAGTAAAATTGTAATAAATTCTCAAAAAGAACTATCACAATATTACCAATCTTTACCCTATTGTCTGATAATAGATATACATATCAGCCAGAACCTCAATCAGAAGTGAAAGATAGCTTGCAATTTTCTATATAGAATGCTGGCTATAAAAGGTAAACTGCATTGTAATTATATTACTTTTTGTGTTAACTTTATATTTATTTTGAGTGATTTTTCTTTTGTTGTAGACGTAATAAATTGAAGAGTCCACTGCAAAAATGATGGATGTCATTTGGAATACATTTTGCAGGAGAAGTAATTGAAAGTTTGAAATGCTTAGCGCTCACAGCTTAACTGTGATTTTCCGATCATTACTGGACAATGACTATCAGTGTTAATGCCATATAACTCTGTATGTACATTCTATATGTCTTAAGCTATGCATTGACAGTCTTGGTTCATTTTCGACGAGAAAGTGACATCCATCATTCTTGCAGTGGACTCTTCAATTATATAATATAAACCTACATAAAATAACAAACGTTGACAATTTTACATCTTAAAGTTTTTATGCATCTTGATTACACAACTTTTAACACTGTATCACTTCGGAATATGTATGATAAGAACTTTCTTGTGTTAAATATTATTAACGTACCTTGTTAACATGTTTCGACCTATTTTCGGTCATCTTCGGAACACTCTTTCACTCTACACTACGAACGCACCCACACAGGAAACAAGAGGTGCCAAGATCAACAACGACCAGTTCCGAAGATGACCGAAAATAGGTTGAAACATGTTAACAAGGTACGTTAATAATATTTAACACAAGAAAGTTTTTATCATACATATTAAAGTTTTTGTTTTAATTTAAGAAAATCATAAGATATAGGCTCACCACTGGAATATTTTTTTGTGTCGTGCTTTGTGCTGATTTTTAACCAATTTGTACTTTTTTCACTCATGACTCATGAATATCTGGTAACCATAGACGTTAATAATTATGATGATGATAATAATGATAGCGATGACAACGACGACGATGATGATCTAGGACTTACTATCAACGTAATTTAAACCCGACAAAGAGTATAAATTGTATAAGTTCTTCCGGGTATCAATTAGCATGCCAGTCTGCCATTCGCAGGTACGAATATGCTCCTCAGTACCTTGTTGTGTACTATCCTTCCGTTGGGAAATGTGGAAGCCTCAGAAATCAATGCAGACAAGCTAGACATTGAGCTACCGTATGCGGGAAGGAAGTTCTCAGCTGGATAAATCTCTCCCCGGATTTCCTGCAGTCTACTGTTTGTCACACTGAGTTTACAAAAAGCTGGTTTGTAACCGGGTTTGTTGCACCGCGTGTAGAGGAAGTTTCTCTCTCGAGACAGCAGCAGCATCCTTCATACAGTAGCTCAGTCGTAGTGCCGTAGGCCCAGATATTGGCTGCAGTGAAAGTGGACCAATGCAGGTTGCTGCAGTCTCGGTGTCGATCGCCCCGCTACACTTTTCAATACCGGTATTGAATTACAGTCACACGTCCTTATCAGGTTTTATTCCATCGACAAAGTAAAGGAATGTAAAACAGCTTAATGCTATACTTCATCTAAGGTTAGTAAGTTGGGTGTTGGAAATTGAGGTGTTTGTTTCGTACCCTTATTGTAACAACCTGCATATAATGGTCAATACGACATTTCATACAAGTTGAGAGGATGCGAAGGCATTTCTTTCCCCTTCTACTTGCCCTGAGTCCGTCAGTAACAGAACGGTAGCTGTTACTTCTTATACCTGCACCCCCAAACTGTACACACAAGAAAATAAAATATTAAATAAAGTACATTAGTGAATATAAAATACAGTGACACAGATGTTTGACGATTACATGTTTCAGTATATTTTAGTGTCGTTCTTACAATATTTTCAACTAATAATTAATTAAGTTAAGGGATGCTAGTTTGTGTTATAAAGTCAGGGGGGAGCGACACAGTGCAGATTGTCCCGTTGTGTATGCTGTAGAGTAGCAACTAGCGGTGGAGAAAACATTTATCTTCTGCTGTCAGTAGCTTTTTAATGTGCCAGTTGATGTAAACAGCAATAAAACGAAATACAAACGCTTAGTATAGACTTCTGAAATATAAATTACCGGTAAACACTTTCGATAATAAAATTTGTCACTATGTTGAAAGTCAATTAGTCAAACGTTTGTGAGCTGGACAGTAGCATCTTCCCCTTCACTGATGGTAGAGAGTGTGAGTAGAGGGGAAAGCCTATCAACCAAACTGAAATGAGGATTAGGTCAGTGTTGAAGTATGTAAATGCCTATAATGATCATTACAATAATAACAATATTGGAAATTTTATGTATAGAACAGGGGCGGTTATTCAGGTGAAGTAGGTGAAGTGCCACTTCACCTATTTACATGTATTGTAAAACACAATTTTATCTCTTATTAATAATTAATTCTAGTTATTACCGGTACCGTATTTCTAAAATAAAAAAAAGTTTTCTTTTTAGTCGTTCTGAACAGTGTTTAGTTGTATAAATAGTACCTGTAACCGTTCACTGAATAGAATAATGTCAACTGTTACGAGCGCCGAGCGGTGACTATTGGAACTTACAACACTGTAGAGGTGAAATTATTTGGGCTCCCATTCTCATACAGCACTTGGTTTCCATGGTAACGTGACGTCATGCACTAAAGAAAGTTGTGCGTTTCTGAGTCTTTCAGTTACGGATAACTGTCATGCCCACGTGCATCAACGTCGGTTAGTGCAACCACCGGTTAAAATTGTCACCTAACCTCTGGTTAAGCATTTTTACAGTGGATCGACCTCGGTTACGACTTAAATAGGAGGTTAACCACAGTAATCTCTAACCGGCCATATTCGAGCGGTTAAAGAGATAACCAGTGATTAGTAGAGCAAGTAAAGCAAAATGGCGGCCAGAGCCACAGATGTTTATTTCGAAGACGATTATTATTGTGCAGTACTTGAATTACTTGGATAGAGCGTGAGCGTGAAGTTTCTTTAGTGGAAAGAGAGAATTCTTACGAGGAATTAGGTGACAGAAAATTTCAGGAGGGATTTCGTTTATCAAAATGTACAAATGGATCACTTGAAATAACACAAAAAGTCATATTTCTCCTATGGTTCGGCTGCTTGTATTACGATTCTATGTAACTGATATTTTCTGTATTTTAAGAGGCAATACCCGAATGTCTCTTTCTCTATGTCACTGGCTGAACAAAGAGAGGTTATTTATGGATCTTAGGATAATGAACAGTTCCCTCGTGTAAATGAGATCCTTGGTCGTATACACATTCCTATTAATCTTCTGCATCCTTTTCCTTTATAGATATTCCATCTTTTTATATAATATATTTAAATTCTAGTAATTAAGTCTAGCGACACTTCAACCACACATTGGGATATAATCATTTTTGCATTCAATTTTCTATTTTGTACGATTTTAACCTAACAGCAAAGAAATGCAACTCGCAAATATAACAGCGCCCAAAGGCAAACAAATGCAAAGCGAAAATGTAGGACACGTTCATTTCGATGTAGAACGGAGTGAGCTCAGTCATTTTTAGACGTTGACTATTATCTTTGCAGCGGTATGGATGCTTTCCTTTAGTCATTTTGTAGAAACAGTACACCAGCATAGACTTTACTCTGGTTAAATGAGGTGTCAGCTAGCCATGTTTAAGTAATCTGTGATTATAAATGGTGCACACAAATTACATTTTAACCACGGCTACTGTTTAACCGTCGTTTCATAATCTACGATTACTGCGTTTTTAACCGATGTTGATACACTTCGCCATCAGACTTGTAGGTGGAGTAACCAGTTTGCAGATCTAACGGTACTAATAATAGAGAAGGGTAGAAGGTTGTCTCCAAGGCCGGGAGCTATTATTTAAGGGCTGTGAAATTTTACAGTACTGCAGTATGTACTATCTGACGCGAGAATAATATCCTAATTCCTTGTGTCCAAGCAGCCACCTCTGCAGCGGTAAATTAGCTGGCTCTATGTTATTTTATCAGGAATACACCCCACATAGCTTTGCATAGAGATATACTCTCCATCGTCGGTTAAAGTCACACATTTTATGAAGACATTATCGACAGGTTTGCGGCTTTAAGGGTATATGTGCGTGAACGAGCGCAAATATTATCAGAAAATGCAGGCTCTAAATTTCCAAAATTTTATAAGGAAATGAACTCCCTATTAGACAAAAATTACAAGGTACCACAACAAGACTTATTAGAGCTTAAATACCTGATAAAAATATAAAAAAGGTTACTAATAATATTTTTTTAATTCACTTTTAACTTTAAATTAAATTTTCCAAAATTTGACAATTTTCACACATATTATTTCATAACTCCGCAACTATTAACGATAGAATTCTGAAATTTTGTACATTGATTGAATATGCATTTATGCAAAAGGTAGACTACAATAATGCCCATTTCTTTGAAAATAGAAAAATTAGTTCACAAAACATTACATAAATTTTAATATATTTTATATGGCAAAAATTAAAAATTAATTGTATTAAAATAACTCTACATGTCTGAGAGTAGTCTACTTTTCAGAAATAAGTGTTTATTACATGTAGGAAAAATAATAAAGATTTCAGAGAGATCATAACAATGTTATGGTTACCAAATGATGTAACTGTAGAATTTTTTGTTTTTTTTTTTTTCATACTCTGATAAAACTGGTTTGAAAAATATTATTAGTATCATTTTTATACTTTTATCAGATATTTAAGTTCTAATAAGTCTTGTTGTGGTACCTTGTAATTTTTGTCCAATTGTGAGTTAATTTTCTTACAAAATTTTAGAAATTTAGAGCCCGCATTTTCTGATAATACTTCTGGTCGTTCACGCACATAGGGGAGAGTCGGGTAGTATCGGACATCGGGTAGTATCGGACAGTGCGTTTCTTTCATCTACCACCATATGGTAGTACCTGAATGACATGGTTACGTTTCTCTATGCGACATCACAGAAACGTAACCATGTCAATCAGGTACTGTCATCGTGTGGTAGATGAAAGAAACTCACTGTCCGATATTACCCGATGTCCGATACTACCCGACTCTCCCCTATACCATTAAAAGATAGAGGACAGACTTGGTATGCAAGAAATTGGGTGAGTCCTGAAATAAATTAATTTTCCTGTTTGCATGTGTTCTAGAACTAGTAAAATTGTATTTAATTTACGAATTATAGGCCTACTCATTATATTGGTAAAGCTTTTCATGCATTTGTGTATGTGAACAGCACTTCACCTATTTTTACGACGAGCCGCTACTGGTGTAGAAAACAAACTACTGAAGCATTCGCATTTCCAACAACTTACACAGTAACATCATATTATGTAGCCGCCTTTCTGGCTAAACGCTAGACTGCTGACATGAATGTCGATAACAAAATACTGAACGTGTTTTATATGTATAGAAAAGTAGGTAACTGATATATCGAACAGCTTATACCTTGTAAACTATACTGGTGGAGTGTTAAGCCAAACACACGATCAATGACGGACTTAAAAAGATTGCATGCTTCTGTAAACGTGACATTTATGAAGCATAACTGTGCACACAAATGGGTACTCTGTGTGCATATTCACTCTTGAAGTAGGAAGCAGTACTTGTACACTGCCACCACATACTCGTATTTTGCTGAATACGAATTTTAAATCGTAAGGCGATACGCTACTGAGATTTCTAAAATCCACAATTTTTTAGTTAAAGAGTTGAAAGTTTTACTGATTATACATATAGATATCATAATCACATATTTTAAATATCAATCTTTTCTCATAAACACTTAAAGAAATATTTTTTTCTTCTTTTTTTAAATTTTCTTAGTGAAAATCCTATTTCTAAAAATAATACTTACCTACTTACTTACTTAGTGGCTTTTAAGGAACCTGGAGGTTCATTGCCGCCCTCACATAAGCCCGCCATTGGTCCCTATCCTGAGCAAGATTAATCAAGTGTCTATCATCATATCCCACCTCCCTCAAATCCATTTTAATATTATCTTCCTACCTACGTCTCGGTCTCCCCAAAGGTCTTTTTCCTTCCGGCCTTCCAACTAACACTCTATATGCATTTCTGGATTCGCTCATACGTGCTACATCTCAAACGTCTGGATTTAATGTTCCTAATTATGTCAGGTGAAGAATACAATGCGTGCAGTTCTGTGTTGTGTAACTTTCTCCATTCTCCTGTAATTTCATCCCTCTTAGCCCCAAATATTTTCCTAAGCACCTTATTCTCAAACACCCTTAACCTATGTTCCTCTCTAAAAGTGAGAGTCCAAGTTTTACAACCATAAAGAACAACCGGTAATATAACTGTTTTATCAATTATAACTTCCAGATTTTTTGACAGCAGGCTGGGTGATAAAAGCTTGTCTACCGAATAATAACAGGCATTTCCCATATTTATTCTGCGTTTAATTTCCTCTTGAGTATCATTTATATTTGTTACTGTTGCTCCAAGATATTTGAACTTCTCCACCTCTTCAAAACATAAATTTCCAATTTTTATATTTCCATTTCGTACAACAGCCTATTCTCGTCACGAGACATAATCATATACTTTGTCTTTTCGGGATTTACTTCCAAACTTATCTTTTTACTTCCAGTAAAATTCCCGTGTTTTCTCTAATCGTTTGTGGATTTTCTCCTAACATATTATCACGTCATCCGCATAGACAAGCCGCTGATGCAACCCGTTCAATTCCAAACCCTCTCTGTTATCCTGAACTTTCCTAATGGCATACTCTAGAGCAAAGTTAAAAAGTAAAGGTGATAGTGCATCTCCTTGCTTTAGCCCGCAGTGAATTGGAAACGCATCTGACAGAAACTGACCTATACGGACTCTGCTGTACGTTTCACTGAGACACAATTTTAATTAATCGAACTAGTTTTTTGGTAATACCAAATTCAATAAGAATATCGTCTTTTTTTATTCCTTTGCTGTGGTCGTGCCAGAGAATCAGTCCCATTCCGAGGCTTACTTGAAGGTTTCGTAACAAGCTGTTTTTTTACGGTGATGGGTTAGCCCTTCGCCCAACCCCCAAGATGGAGGACCACCCCTAATCGGCTGTCCGCGACTGCTTATTCAATATATTCGCAGCTACCCTCCATATCTGGAGGCCGTCTCCTCGATCCGCAACCTGAGGACGCGCCATGCCGTGGTGATAGGGACCCACAATACATGGTGTATTAACTGTATAACATTATAAACGTGTTTCGTACGTTATTTTTTGTACGACAACATTATAAAAAAATTAACAAAGAAATAACATCAGATTTGTAATGATGGTCAGTTTGATATCATGGTCTATGAAGAAAGAAGTTGCTATAACAACAATGACGTATTAAATATTATAGCATGGCAACTTGTTCCATAATAGCCTGTTAACGTTATGGTACATGTTATACGATCATAACAGAAGTCATGACGTTTTTGTTGTCATGGTAATATTTTACGCTCTGGTACAATAATGTGGCGTATTATGAACGATTTTCAGTAACGGTAGAGACTGTTTCTAATGCTGGAGTACAAAAAAATTATTTTAAGAAACTCAGTAACACATCAAGAGGTCTGGATGTTTATCAACAGTAATCTCACTAGAGGTTTCGATTTATCTAGACAAAATCAAAACTCGAGTGGGATTTAATTGACTGTTACACGATTAGAAGAAAGTATATAAAGATTAGAAGTAACAAAGTACTCCAATACAATAAAATATTAATTGGCTTACGAAAATACAACTGTCTTCAAATGTATTATTGTACCGTCTCAACATTACGCTAGATGGCAGTAGTGTTTTATGATTATGTTTTCTTGGTATCAGTTGTGCCAACTATTGAATCTTCATTGAACACTGTGGACGGTTACTAGTCAAGAAGGCTTTGTTGATTCAGTTTCATTTTTATTAAAACATTTGCATTCCACTTCAATCATCAGGATCACAGTAATCAACCTCACTTGACAGATGATTTTCAATAAATCGTAGTATTAAACAATCTCTGATAAGAGACTATCCATAATATCATATAGCAGAAGTTATAACAAACATAACCTAAATAATATAATAATAATAATAATAATAATAATAATAATAATAACAATAATAATAATAACAATAATAATAATGATTTATTTTAGCTGGCAGAGTTAAGGCCGTAAGGCCTTCTCTTCCACTCAACCAGCAAAAAGAGTATATACATATGCATGAACTTACAAAGAATTCAACAATATGATTTAGATGAGAGTTACATGTATACAAGAGTTATTTACGAATTAAACAACAAAATACTATGAACTATTAATTAAACACTGAAATAAACTGTGTAGTAGAATTAAGCTAAAATACATAGAATGTTAATATATTTCAAATAATATTAGATAATAGAAAGAGATTATTATGAGACAATTTTGAAAATACAGCACTATTAGGATGATGTCTAAAGAAAGAAGTAGCAATGTAGTCAGTGATAGTTTAAATCAGTATGATTGGAGTGAAATGCTAATAAGGTTATCTCTTAAGCTGTTCTTAAAGGTGTTTGTTGTCTTGCAGCCCCTAATATTTTGTGACAAGGAATTCCATTGACGCGAGGTGGATACTGTAAAAGACGATGAATAACAAGATGTTCTATGAAGAGGTATACTTAGCGTGCCACAGATAAGTGATCTGGTATTTACTCCGTGGTTAGAGTATAGATAAGAGAAACGAGAAGAAAGGTAATTTGGTGTTAAGGTGTGCAGTATTCGAAAGAGTAAAGACAAAGAGTGTAAAGTTCTACGTTCTTTAAGTCGGAGCTACGAAAGACTTGCGAAGGACGGTGATATGTGATCATATCGTCGGATGTTGCACACGTATCTGACGCACATATTCTGAGCTCGCTGTAACTTGACTGACAGTTCAGAACTTAGGTCACTTAACAAAAAGTCACAATAATCGAAGTGCGGCATTACTAGGGTTTGTACTAGGGTAAGTTTTAGTTGCTGGGGCAAGAAGATTCTCAAGCGAAACAAACAGTGAATGGAGGAACAGATTTTTTTTTATCGTTTCTTCAACTTGAAAATTCCAACTTAGATTATTATCAAAAAAGAAGCCAAGATTTTTTACGACAGATGAATAAGGGATTAGCGTGTTGTTAAGGGTAACAACTGAAAGATTGCTGTTATTAAGGGAGTTAACTAAACGCTTATGTCCAATAATTATGGCTTGAGTCTTACTTGGACTAAGTGCGAGTCCGAAATTGGCCGCCCAAGTGGAGACAGTGGCTAGGTCACAATTTAACTTGTCAATCGATTCATTGATCGTATTGGGTCTGGAATGTATGTAAAGTTGTAGGTCGTCGGGATAGAGGTGATATCGGCAATACTGTAAGTTCTTTGATACGTCATTAATATAGATAGAGAAAAGTAGTGGTCCTAATACGGAGCCCTGCGGCGCTCCCGCCTTTGTACATCGCCATTGGGAGAATTGATTATCAAGAGAAACACACTGTTGGCGGTCCCGTAGGTAGGAGTCCATCCAGCTCAAGGTGTTGTCTGACAGGTGCAAAGTCTTCATTTTTGCAAGAAGCAAGTCGATATCAACAGAAAGTTTTATATATATATATATATATATATATATATAAACAAGTGTTAGAAAAGTTTTAATTAGGGATGGTGAAATAAACAATAAAAGTTTTAATTAACAATGATGAAATAAAAAATAAACATAAATAATTTTAAAAAAATTATTGAAAGTACAATTTCCAAATTTGCATGCTTTAGTGGTTGGTGGTTCAATTGATGTTATATTGGACGTGTGCGTAAAAGAAGTGAACTCGTTGATGTTCATGGTGTATCCCTCAACTTATTCAGGATTTCCGAATGGTGCTCTCTATATATGACCAGTGATCTCTATTAATTCTTGTTCTTGAATGCCAATGCGAGTCATATTTGAAAGTGCTGTGCATCGACTGGAGTGGTTTGTAATTTTCTGTTTTTTGACGTCCAGACCAGTGCAGTTTGAAATGTTGGCAAACAAAGAGACAAATGCTAGGGTAGTGATAAAAATAAACAAATGCTAAGGACAAGATAAAATTAAACAAATGCTAGGGACGCGATAAAATTAAACAAATGCTAGGGACGCGATGAAATTAAACAAATGCTAGGGACGCGATAAAATTAAACAAATGCTAGGGACGCGATAAAATTAAACAAATGCTAGGGACGCGATAAAATTAAACAAATGCTAGGGACGCGATAAAATTAAACAAATGCTAGGGACGCGATAAAATTAAACAAATGCTAGGGACGCGATAAAATAAACAAATGCTAGGGACGCGATAAAATTAAACAAATGCTAGGGACGCGATGAAATTAAACAAATGCTAGGGACGCGATAAAATTAAACAAATGCTAGGGACGCGATAAAATTAAACAAATGCTAGGGACGCGATAAAATTAAACAAATGCTAGGGACGCGATAAAATTAAACAAATGCTAGGGACGCGATAAAATTAAACAAATGCTAGGGATGCGATAAAATTAACAAATGCTAGGGACGCGATAAAATTAAACAAATGCTAGGGACGCGATAAAATTAAACAAATGCTAGGGACGCGATAAAATGAAACAAATGCTAGGGACGCGATATAATTAAACAAATGCTAGGGACGCGATAAAATAAACAAATGCTAGGGACGCGATAAAATTAAACAAATGCTAGGGACGAGATAAAATTAAACAAATGCTAGATACGCGATAAAATTAAACAAATGCTAGGGACGCGATAAAATTGTGCGATAAGCAGCCATGATTGGTTGAAAGACGTCCTTTCGTACCGTTTTATTGGTCAAAAGTAGTGTGACGTAGTAAAAGTGTAGTAGTCAGATTAATAGGAAGTGTCCTGGCCGTGCGAAAGAGTATTCTCATGTAGCTGAGTGTGTGACGAAACACAATTCGACTTCCTCCGAAGTCTCGCCTGCGGGGTTTGTTAACAAGCAGAGAAATCGAGTGCTCTTCGGGAAGAACACGACAAAGCAAACACTCCTGGTGTCTCTGCAGTCCACAAGTAAGCGATTATTCTGCAAAATCTGGCAAGTCGTCTGGCTGCCTGAAATGGGGTTTCGATTCCGCATATATACGAAAGTTGTCTGGCACACATTCAACGTCTGGAAACCTGCTGTAGTGCTGCTTGAGGTGACAACCGAGAAATGAACGATATCGCTTGCCTTGCTGTGACATACATGGGACGCTGTGTTTGCGGCTAATTACACCGCGTCTGACTTTGTTCGGAATGATTTGGGATCCTTCCTTGCTTTCATTTCTCTCGCATTCCTTAATTTGTTGCAAATTCACCACTTCCTTAAACACTTGCCCACAATTACTTCAATCAATGTTTTCTTAATTTGTGGATACTTCATCATATAAACACATAATTGGCATTTCAGTTGTTCTATTACCATTTAAGACTGAAGTTCACTTACTTACTTACGGCTTTTAAGAAACCCGGAGGTTCATTGCCGCCCTCACATAAACCCGCCATCGGTCCCTATCCTGAGCAAGATTAATCCAGTCTCTACCATCATATCCCACCTCCCTCAAATTCATTTTAATATTATCCTCCGGCCTCCCAACTAACACTCTATATGCATTTCTGGATTCGCCCATACGTGCTACATGCCCTGTCCATCTCGAACGTCTGTATTTAATATTCCTGCGTGCAGTTCTGTGTTGTGTAACTTTCTCCATTCTCCTGTAACTTCATCCCTCTTAGCCCCAAATATTTTCCTAAGCACCTTATTGTCAAACACCCTTAACCTCTGTTACTCTCTCAAAATGAGAGTCCAAGTTTCACAACCATACAGAACAACCGGTAATATAACTGTTTTATAAATTCTAACTTTTAGATTTTTTGACAACAGACTGGATTACAAAAGCTTCTCAACCGAATAATAACAGGCATTTCCCATATTTATTCTGTGTTTAATTTACTCCCGAGTATCATTTATATTTGTTACTGTTGCTCCTAGGTATTTGAATTTTTCCACCTCTTCAAAAGATAAATTTCCAATTTTTATATTTCCATTTCGTACAATATTCTCGTCACTAGACATAATCATATTCTTTGTCTTTTCGGGATTTACTTCCAAACCTATCTCTTTACTTGCTTGAAGTAAAATTCCCGTGTTTTCCCTAATCGTTTGTGGATTTTCTCCTAATATATTCACGTCATCAGCATAGACAAGCAGCTGATGTAACCCGATCAATTCCAAACCCTCTCTGTTATCCTGGACTTTACTAATGGCAAAGTTAAAAAGTAAAGGTGGTAGTGCATCTCCTTGCTTTAGCCCACAGTGAATTGGAAACGCATCTGACAGAAATTTATCTATACGGACTCTGCTGTACGTTTCACTGAGACACAAGGTCATGGATATACAGAGACAAATACCGGAAGCTTCTATCACAGTCTAGTATATACAGTCACGAATCTTGAGTTGTTGAGAGTATTAGGAACAATAGACTGTTCCGGTACTATTTCGCATTGTCTGTAATGAGGAGATAGTAGCGAGCCAAGTGGTTAGCAACTATCAATGGATGCATATTACCTACGTATTGAGCTTCGTGACTGTATATACTAGACTGTACTTCTATTAAAAATTAAATACGGAGTGTATTTGTGGATCAATATTTAACAAGTATACATTGCGGACCTCCATAGTCATGTGATCAATACGTGGACGGAAAATAAATGAAGATAAAACCATTGGCCACGCCGGAATCTGACCACGGACCTCTATCCACAAAGCCAAGGTGAAGGACTTACATAATATTCAAGAAAATAAATATAAACAAACTATCGTGCTATTCGTTACTTGATGAAGGAACTGAATTTTTATTGAACGCGTGAATATTATAGTAAGGAAGTGTGTGCCAACTTCATGTCACTAAATTTTTCCATTACAATCTGACATACACACAATTTTATCCGAATTATATCAAAACAGCGTACAGACAAAATAAATATTTCATTTTCTCCATGCATTTTATGTTTGATTAGAGACTTCCGGGCTCCCACTTCAAAAACATGACGTGTTGGTGATTCTGTTTTTAATTGGATCTGAGGATACGCCGGCTCTACGAGCTGTCGGGGTTGTCACACTCCCCAGCATACGCGCGCGGTTTGTGGACGCGTCATGCCGCGATGACAGCCCACTGGAGCAGCAAGGCAGTTTCTGCAGGCGCCGAAATCCCATCTTGTAAG
Organism: Periplaneta americana; assembly: GCA_025594305.2. Lineage (NCBI taxonomy): Eukaryota > Metazoa > Arthropoda > Insecta > Blattodea > Blattidae > Periplaneta > Periplaneta americana. The sequence goes on along the minus strand of JAJSOF020000037.1, from coordinate 2,469,661 downwards.
TGTCCTTCCTCTCGAGCTGGTCTGATACACGTATGTTGTAGGTCAACCTTTTACAGTGTTAAGTCTGACAACTAGGGTTATGTTCTTATTGTAGAACCTGACACAATTTAAAGATTACACATGACAATATTATCACAAAATACGTCCAGTAATGGAATATGGTGATGCATGTTGGGATCCTTACAGATTGGAACATATTAAGACACTGGAAAAGATTCAAAAACGGGCTCTCAAGTGTTGTCGGAAAAATTCACCATTAAAATGGGACACACTCACGGACAGGAGAACGCGAATTCGATTATGCGCACTGTTCAAAACATACAGAGGTGAGCCTGCCTGGAGAGAAATAAAAAATAGGTTGCAGCCGCCAAATTACTCTTCAAGGAACGACCACTCATATAAATTGAGGGAAAGAAGACAGAGGACGGACACTGGAAAGTTTTCTTTTCTCAATCGTACTATCAGGGACTGGAATGCTTTACCTGCAGACTTACTAAAGGCTTTACCAACAACCAAAAACGTATTTAAAAATAGGCTTAAGGACTTTACTAATAGACGATAATTATACACAGTATGTAAAGGATGTAAATGATATTTTGTTATTGAAGTGTGGTATCAGTGAAGAATTATATTGTGTCAGTGAAGTGTGTTGTGTCAGTGAAACGTGTTCCTGTCAGTGAAGCTTTATAGTTTATAGTGGCAGTGCAAAGTATTTGAACAGTGAAATGTTTTTGAAGTGTTAGTGAAATCAGGATAGAATCAGTGAAATGTGTCGTAGTTCCAGTGCAGTGAGTGAGTTGACAGCGAAATGAGTGTAGTGTTGAAAGGTACTTGTGCAGATATGAACATATCATACTCGTGGGTTTTAGTTCGAACTTAGATTTAAGATACAAATTAGATTTATTTTAAATGTTATTTTAAGTGATAGTGCTTCATTTAATTTAGGATATTCCCTATTATTATTATTATTATTATTATTATTATTATTATTATTATTATTATTATTATTATTATTATGGTTATTATTATGGTTATTATTATTATGATTAATTATTGTTAGTATTAATTATTGGTATTATTATTAAGTGTATTTTTAATTAACAAGTTTATTATAGTCATTATTGAGTGTAATTAGTTACCACTGCCACCGGGTATATACCCACTGCAGTGTGAATAAATACATACATACATACATACATACATACATACATACATACATACATACATATATATACATACATACATACAAAATAATCATAAGAATCGTTACATATGCATTAAAAATTCATTCTCCTGTTACATTACGAAAATTAGTTTCCTTAATTTTTATTTATTTATTTATTTTTTTATTGCTAGTAAGTTTGAAATGAATACAAATTAAGAAATACAATGAAAGATAAACTAGCCCACTCCTGAATGAGTAAGACTCGTACTCAGGAGGGGATTCCAATACAGACAAAAATAAAATTAAAATTGAGAGTGAATACAGATTAAATAGTGTTTAATATGTTTAAACCCAAACTATAAATCCAATACAAATTTTTTCATATTTTTTTTATTGATTTGGAGAGGATTCGTGGTTGAAATATTATTGGAATAAAATTTGTTTAACAATCTGGGACCTTGACTCATGCTATGATAAAAAGCTGCATTGGTTTTACATTTTGGTTCAGACAAACGCAGAGAATTCATATTTTTAGTTCTATATTTATGTATATACCTTTCAAAGTTATTAAAATTTCTTTGAAAATATTTTAATAAAATAAAATAATACATTTTTTTAATGCTGAAAACTTTGAAATGTTTAAAGAACAATTCAGTTGGGTAATCTTTCTGCTTCTTTAAACAAATTTTTAATACTTTTTTCTATAGTAAAATTAACGGATAAAGGTTGGATTTATAAGTTCCACCCCAACCTATAATACCGTACATAAATATAGATTGAAATAATGCTAAATAAATTACACGTAAACAGTTAATTGACAAAATATTTCTTAGAACAACGAAGTAACATAATGTTTTACGTAATTTATTACAAATATAATGAATATGATTATTCCATTTTAAATTATTATGAATAATTATACCTAAGTATTTAACCTCATTAACTTCATTAATAATTGAACAATTGCAATTGCAGTTGCAATCGATTGTCCAATATGGTTGGTTTTCCTGGCGTTTTATCTAAAGTTTAGTAGATAACAGTAGTTCTGAATTCTAGACGACCCATAGATCTGGATAAGAGGCACCGAAGCACCCCATATTCTTCCCTCTCTTTGACGGGGACGTGACGACACTTGGATGTATGATGTACAGCAGACAACCACCAGAGATATTGATATACGGGTTTGACGGTTTGATTTCGGGAAATAAATTCGTGGTGTGGCGGATAATGGGGCCGGTTCAGCCGTTCAGAAAAACTGCACTCAACTCATTGCATCACGGGTGCACAAAAAGTCGACAGAAGTACTTTGATGTGCTGTATGTCTCGCCGGATAAGCACTTCTGCCTCTAACGCTTATCTTAGGTCCCTGGGAATCGAACACATTTAATTGATTTCTAGCAATTGTGACTCTTAACCAAGTCATCCATCTTCCTGGACAAGCCAAACAAACGCTTGACGTCGCCCATGAAAGGCGCCGCAACAGTCCTTGCACGCATATCTCAGAAGACAGGTGTACGACGAACGACGACATGTGCATGAAAATCGACGTTAACCTTTAGCACGCCGTACAATATATATTTTTTACAACCTCGTAGATTCGCTGAAGGTGTGGATACTGACAGTGAAAGAGTATCAGAAAATTACTTTCACCTCGCTGTGTAATGTATAAGAGTGCGTGTTTTGCATTGCGTGCCGAGTACCTACATACGAGACTGGTTGGACGGGACATCTTCATCACGACTTTTCCTTCCCAAGGAATCCGGTCTCCCCTGCAGATTCGGCCTATGGGATGGCAAGAGGCAGTAACTCGTTTGCATTTAACGCATTTTATTATGTTAGAATGCAAATATGACCTCCACAAACTTCATCCTTTAAGTGCAACTTATAATGCATCTTTCTCATCCACTTTGAGAAAGAAATATATTTAAAGAAAAATCAATCGTCCGGTCTTAATTAAGGATGACCACGAGAATCCGGAAATTATTTACAATAATATAATGAATTAAAGAGGAATATTGTTGTAAAATAAAATATAATTATACACTGTTAATATCGATTAAATACAATATCTTAAACACACAGATAGTTAAGAAATATATAATGTAATGTATGTGTATGTATTTATTTACACTGCAAGTGGGCAAGCACCCGGTGGCAATGTATATACAATATTAACAATACACAGTTAAAATGATAAGCAATACACAATAAAATTTACAATACATAATACAATTTACAACACATATACAATTTTATACACAATACAATAAGAATACACAATACAATTTAACACAATAATAATAAAACATAAAATAAAACACCTAATTTTACAATACAACCTACATAATTATGTATAGGTCCTACATAAGTTTCAATAGTCTTTCACTTTACTCTCATCTCACTCACTGTAGTGGTACTATGACGCATTTCACTGGCACTTTAGCACACATTTCACTGACACTCTGTAACACATTTTACTGACACTATAGAACACATTTCATTGACGCTATAAATTATCACTGATCGGAACTGTTCACTGCACTGTAAAACCATAACTTCACTGACTCACCTCGCTTCACTGATACAACAGTTCAAATAAGTCAAATAATTGCATCCTTATGCATACTTATAAACAGAACTACATTTAAACTAAACATTTCTAGTCTAAGGCCCTCTTACACGCTAGTTTTAAATAATTTACAATTCAAACCAAGGGAGTAAACTCGTCAGGCTAGATAAATACATGCCACCTTAAAAAATTAAATGTTGAATGTCACCTTAATTTTAATTTTCACTTTATACACAACTCTTTAAATTATTCTTGAATCTCCTTAAGGAAGGACAGCCCTCAAAGACCGCTGCAGGTAGGTCATTCCAATCATTTATAAGAATGGGCGAATCCAGAAATGCATATAGAGTGTTAGTTGGGAGACCGGAGGGAAAAAGACCTTTAGGGAGGCCGAGACGTAGATGGGAGGATAATATTAAAATGGATTTGAGGGAGGTGGGGTATGATGATAGAGACTGGATTAATCTTGCACAGGATAGGGACCGCTGGCGGGCTTATGTGAGGGCGGCAATGAACCTCCGGGTTCCTTAAAAGCCATTTGTAAGGAAGTAAGTAAGTATAATGTAATAAGAGTTGAAATCTGTAGCCTACATCACATTGGGTTATTTTGTCTAGTAGAATCTCAGTTATTAATTTTAATCTCTATTCTTAAGAGAGTGGTGCAATTTACTGGTAATTTTAAGTAGTGTGACATCACTATTAACACACTATTTAAAGAGAGTAATTGATGTTTTAGTTGAAGTGTTGTATCAGTGAAGAAGTGTGTTTGTGTCAGTGAAGTTTTATAGTTTATAGTGGCAGTGCAAAATATTTGAACAGCGAAATGTTTTTGAAGCGTTAGTGAAATCAGGATTGTGTCCGTGAAATGTGTCGTAGTTCCAGTGCAGTGAGTGAGTTACCAGTGAAATGAGTGTAGTGCTGAAAGGTACTTGTGCAGCTGAAAGGTATTTGTGAAGATATGAACACATCATACTCGTGGGTTTTAATTAGAATAGTGTCAGTGAAATGTGTCGTAGTTCCAGTGCAGTGAGTGAGTTACCAGTGAAATGAGTGTAGTGCTGAAAGGTACTTGTGCAGCTGAAAGGTATTTGTGAAGATATGAACACATCATACTCGTGGGTTTTAGTTCGATCTTAGTTTTAAGATACAAATTAGATTTATTTCAAATGTTATTTTAAGTGATCGTTTCATTTAATTTAGCCTATTCCTGTTGTTGTTATTATTATTATTATTATTATTATTATTATTATTATTATTAATTATTGTTAGTGTTAATTATTAGTATTATTATTAATTGTATTTTTAATTAATGAGTTTATTATTGTCATTATTGAGTGTAATTAGTTACCACTGCCACCGGGTATATACCCACTGCAGTGTGAATAAATAGATACATACATACAAATGCTAAAAGTCAGCGGTTAACATTATCGAATGTTTTTTTGTAATCAAGAGAAGTGATGTGCGTTCGTGGATTAAGTATTCTGCGTACGTGTTTACCGTAATTCACGAGATTAATAAATTACGAGTCTGTTGAGTTATTTAAAGAGCCATGGCGACTGCTAGCCATTAACGCAGCAAACGTTAACGAAATCAATACAGGGAAAGTGAATTATGAAGCTGAAACAGATCGAGTTGGATCAGAAGGGACGTCACTGATGGCGACGAGACTTTCGTTCCGTGAAATCAAATTAAAAGACCCCGCCTCACTGAACTCTTTTGAGGACGAGATTCCTTTCATTCCTTCCAGGGGGGGATTCCTTGTATCATCCCAATTCTTTGCCGGATAGAACAGACCGGGCAAAAATCCATTTCTTTCCTTTCTAGACATCTCTAATCAATAAGAAATGGAGGTAATCAGTTGAAATGGACGTCACAAAAATGATTATGGTAATAATAACTATCATAATCCTACCTTCAAGAATCGACTCTTTAGATTTTTTATAGGTTCACTTGGACATGTATGTATGTATGTATGTATGTATGTATGTATGTATGTATGTATGTATGTATGTATGTACAGTATGTATGTACAGTATGTATGTATGTATGTATGTATTCACACTGCAAATTGGTAAATACCCGTTGGCAGTGGTAACTAATTACACTCGATAATGGAAATTAATAAATGCAATTAGTAATAAATTACAAATAATAATAATAATAATAATAATAATAATAATAATAATAATAACAAGGAGCATCCTAAATTAAATGAGGCACGATCACTTAAAATAACATTTAAAGTAAATCTAATGTGTCTCTTAATCCTAAGTTCGAACTAAAACCCACGAGTATGATATGTTCATTCATGCACAAGTACCTTTCAGCACTACACTCATTTCACTGGTAACTCACTCACTGCACTGGAACTACGACACATTTCACTGATTCTATCCTGATTTCACTAACACTTCAAAAACATTTCACTGTTCAAATACTTTGCACTGCCACTATAAACTATAAAGCTTCACTGACAGGAACACGTTTCACTTACACAGCACACTTCACTGACACGACATACTTCTTGACTGATACAACACACTTCACTGACACAACATACTTCTTCACTGATACAACACTTCAATAACATATCATTTACACCCTTTAAATACTGTGTATAATTACCGTCTATTAGTAAGGTCCTTAAGCCCATTTTTAAATACATTTTTGGTTGTTGATAAAGCCTTTAGTATGTCTGCAGATAAAGCATTCCAGTCCATGATAGTACGATTGAGAAAAGAAAACTTTCCAGTGTCCGTCCTCTGTCTTCTTTCCCTCAATTTATATGAGTGGTCGTTCCTTGAAGAGTAATTTGGCGGTTGCAACCTATTTTTTATTTCTCTCCAGGCAGGCTCACCTCTGTATGTTTTGAACAGTGCACATAATCGAATTCGCATTCTCCTGTCCGTGAGTGTGTCCCATTTTAATGGTGAATTTTTCCGACAACACTTGAGAGCCCGTTTTTGAATCTTTTCCAGTGTCTTAATATGTTCTAATCTGTAAGGATCCCAACATGCAGCACCATATTCCATTACTGGACGTACTAGTGATTTATATGCAATCTCTTTGGATTTATCAGAACCTTTTCTTAGTATCCTCATCACAAAGTGTAACGCTCTACATGCTTTTCCCGCTGTGTCTGTAACGTGTTCCCCCCCAGCCGAGATCGCTGCTAAATGTTATTCCGACGTATTTACATTTGTTAACTTCCGGAATGGTTTCACCCCCTAACGTATACGATACGACTATTTTAATTTAAATAATTTACAGTTAATACAAATCATTTTGTGCGAGATCGTGCGTATTTGCTTGGTTTCCGCACAAAACCAATACGCGGTAAGCCTAAAATTCCACATTCAGTATTCCCAACCTAACACATAACAATTTCCCTCTTCTTACCGATTAAGTGACATAGCCTATTGATATTACTGCTTTAGGGTTTTAACATATTATTTTTAGAGACGTTCAATATAGTAATAATTATAAATTGGAAACTTACCACTGCAATTTCACCTAAATTGCACTGTTAAGTATTGTTTTTAAATATTTGCAAAAATTAAGTAAACTTACAACACCACTAAAGTCACTGCATTCGTGATGCAAGTAACATTAAGGAAGCCGTGAAAAAATCAACAAGATTCCAGACTCATCATAGACTGGGGGCAAAAAAAGACAGACGTATATCACGGCCTGCTGGAGTATAGTAAACACAGAAAACATTTTAAAGCAACAATGTTGAAGATAGATATTTTTGTTTTGCAAATTTGCCGTCATTGAACAGAAACCAAGATGGAGATTTCATTGCAACTAATTAGAAATTCATCTTTCAGGTATGTAATAAACGATCTTCGCACAAAATAATGTACGATACACGAGCGGTATGTTTTCTTTCAATTCTCGGAAATTAAAAAAGCTTAACTACGTTTCGCTTTTTCAAACTTTTCCTCGAACATGTAAACTTCAACATACCGCTCTTGTAACGCATATTACTATTGCATTCCAACCAGTCGATTTGTTGTACATACAAATCCTTGCTGTGACTGAGTGGTATAGATCTTCGGCCGGTCACGATTCGGGTTCGAGTCCCGGTTAGATCTGAGTTTTTGAATACACCTTCCCCTGCACCGACCATGGACATCTATTCCGGGATCCATGGGGAAACAAAAATGGCAGTATTTCAAATTCTGACTAATGACAGTATGAACCACAGCCGAATACTAATGTTAATCTATTAGTAGTTTACAATGAACTAATGTAACTTCTGTGATAACGCGCAATGACGATACTTCCCTTCACTACGAGCATGAAGGCGCGGAAATTGCGTATAAAATTAGCCGTGCCGCGCGGACTCTTTCAGTAATATCTCGGCATCGAGAGCAGCTAATTATCTGTGCTACCACGCACTCTTTTGGTTTTTAATAGCGAGTTGTGCAATATTAAAAGTGATAAGTGTCGTATGACAGACTTTGAGTGAATCATGGTGAATAAATTTTTGTGAGCTGCCACTAATTTCGGACTCTGGCTTCATATCAAGATAAAATATATTGAATGCCGTTTATTAATTACTTATTTTATCACTTGCCCATACTCTCCATTTGTGAACCTAAACTGTTTTAACATGAACCTATATTTAAAAGGGTACAAGATTAACAATCAGTAGAAAGTCAATAACCACATCTCTATAACAACCATGGCCACCTCTATATCATGTTACATCTCTCCTTCTCTACATAGTAAAACCAGCGAATAGGGATTATAAAGAATGGACATTTCGCGTCGGTACCTTTGATGTAGCCGGACTGATTTCAATGACCTTCAAGCCAGCTAGAGCGTGAGATTGTGCTTTCTCCCTAGAGTTGGCGCTGACATCACACCAGCTAGCAGTCGACACAGCGGAAATATAACACATATAATTAATACATCTAGGTACATTATGTACTCAAATAAAATAAATTGGATCCATAAAATAATAAATCCATCATTAACTGTAATGTCTGGACTCTAGAGTTCCTTTATAATGACAGCTGAGACGTTGACCCCAACAACAATTAAAATATGTAATGATTTGATAGCGCTGAAAATGGAAAAACAAAACTCTTATGAGAAGTAAAACCATACACCTATTATATTTTATACAAATATTAAACGAATTTGATACATAATTTTATAATGTATTATATTATTTTATAATATAATTTATTATATCTGAAATATAAAATATCATTATTACAACTAGTTCGTTACTGAGAAATAAGGAAAAGCTGTTAACTTGAATTTATTTGAAGCAAAGCGTTACTGGATTATGCAATAAGGTAGGCGATGTTTGGATCCTGTGTCTCAACTCTATTCTCAATTATTATCTTAGCCTATGCTCGATTACACTAACCTCTAGCGCTTGAAAGTGAAACTATACGCCGGAGCACAGAGAAACAAAACACAGGAAAATTCGCTCAGTGTCCAAATTTTATAATCCCTATTCGCTGGTAAAACATCTCTTAAACAATTCTTCTGTTACTTCTTAGCAACATTCCATCTGTTATGTCTTTCCTGCAATTAACACTCTTTTTATTCTCTCCCTGAATAACACCTTCATTCCTTTCTTCTTCAACTCCCCATAGTATCCATGATTCATTTTGTTTCTTTCCTGCTCCTGCTAGAATTAAGTAACATCTGTTCCTTCTAAACTTCTTCTGATCAACTTCCACTAAATATGATCGGGATGAATCTGCTCCCCAATATTACCGTATCTTCTTAAATCCACAATCCACACTTTCTCCCCTTTCAGCAGTTGTTTTAAGTGTTTGACTCTGTGTCGTCCGTCAAAGTAATTTGCATTTTTCTCTTTAAAAAATGTTTGTTTTATTTAACGATGCTTGCAACTGCCGAGGTTATATCAGCGTCGCCAGTGTGCCGGAATTTTGTCCCGCAGGAGTTCTTTTACACGCCAGTAAATCTACTGACATGAGCCTGTCGTATTTAAGTACACTTAAATGCCATCGACCTGGCCCGGGATCGAACCCGGAACCTCGGGCATAGAAGGCCAGCGCTATACCAACTGCGCCAACCAGTCCGACTACTTTTTCTCTTTAATGGCCCTATCTTTCCACGCTATATTTTTTAAGATTAGGCCATCTGGGTTTAAGTTGTATGGGATCTACTGGTAACTTCCCATTAACAATTGTGCAGGTGAAGAACCATTTTTACAGTGGTGTTGATCTATTTGCCAATAATCCCCTTTCTTTATTATATTGTTGGCTATTTTTACCATACTCTTTGCTTTAAGACCAAATTTTTCAGGAATACGACATTGTGATCCTTCCACATTTGCATGCTCTATATTTGTAATTTGTACAGACATATTATAAGTTTACAGCTAACACTATATTTTAACATGAACATTTATTTAAGAGAGAACAATCTGTACAAAATCAATAACCACATCTCTATATATAGCAACCATGACCATCTCTATATCATATTACAGAAACAAAAATAAAACATTCAAACCAACACAACTGAAGTTTCATTCCCGAAGATAGGAGAAAAATAGTTGCGATGAGTGTTAATTAAAAGTCCTAAATAAAATAAATATCAGAGGATGCATTTAATCGTTTATATCCAATATCCATTCTAAGGGTGGGATGCATTTCTCGCCCCACTTTTTGTTCCTTCGGAAAGGTGTGAATTGCTGTATTCCTATTATCACCAATGGGAAAACTCCAAGCTGTACGTCGCATAGTCTGAATAATCCGTCACCGCTTTCTCTCTCATTCAGAAAAAAATCTAAGTGTAGTTTTGAACTCTGTTACATTGAACTGAACATTGAAATGTTTCTTTGTGAACGCACCTCAATTGTTACGTAAAGTTGTACACGTTTCTGTTTTGTGTCATTTACTTTCTGCTGGTATTTGTATTCTTTATCCGCTTTCTTTTCAAAACCGGTCACAGAAGAACATGTAACAGCAATTAGGGTTAATAACAAAGTCGATGCAAAAAGTTGAATTTGTACAGTGCTCATCAGGCTTCACGATTTGTAGACGAAATGCAGAGATACGCAATCGCCAAGGCGCCCACCGCTGTGTTATACAGCTCATGAAGTTGATAGTGGCCCATAAAGTAATCGCGTGTAGATCAGTGACATTCCTCTAGTTGTAAATAGCTGCAGCTTTACTTGGATGCACTTACTTTGTACTTGTGCACTGATGAATGTCTTCTATAGGGCGAAAACACTGAATGAGCGCAGACGCACAAGAGTGCTCAGAAAACGTGGGCTTCGATCTCTTCATCCTACTGGAAGTCTGCTTTTCTTGCAACTAATAATAATAATAATAATAATGATAATAATGATAATAATAATGATGATAATAATAATGATAATGATAGTAATAATGATAATGATAGTAATAATGATAATGATAATGATAATAATAATGATAATAATAATAATAATGATAATAATAATAATGCTAATGATAATAATTATAATAATAATGATAATAATAATGATAATAATGATAATAATTATAATAATTTATTTTTATTTATTTATTTGTTTATTTATTTAGAATATTAACGTGCAAAACAACAGCACAAGGCCAGTTACAGATAATAATGATAATAATAATGATGATAATAATAATAATGATAGTAATAATAATGATAATAATAATAATGATAATAATGATGATAGTAATAATAGTAATGATAATAATGATAATGATAATAATGATAATAATAATAATGATAATAATAATAATAATAATGATAATAATAATAATAATAATAATAGTTTTATTTTCCCTGGCAGAGTTAAGGCCGTCAGGCCTTCTCTTCCACTCAACCAGGATCAAATCACATACAGAAAAATACAAACCGGTATACAAATATTAACTTAAAAATAATAATAAACATAATTAATTGAAAAGAGAGATTGAATACCTATACACAATCAGTATTAACTTTAAAATAACAATAATAAAATATATATAATAAAAAAGAGTCTGAATACATAATCACAAACAGGAAAATACGTTCTAGTATACAGTATTAACTTAAAAAAGAATTAACACATATGTTAATCTCACAACTAAAGGAATAGTAGAATTAGTATGATCAGCACAGCACGTGTTACATTGAGACAATGACAATTACCTAGATATTAGTGTTAATGGAAAAATAAAGTAATGACTGTGTATAATAATAATAATAATAATAATAATAATAATAATAATAGTAGTAATAATAATAATAATAATAATAATAATAATAATAATAATAATAATAATAAAAATTATACCTAAAAAACTAATTCTTTGCATTTAAAATATTTCTAAACAACCTAATTTTAAACAACTGAGGACTAGGACTACTCCTGATTTCCAGCGGTAGCAAATTCCATGAGCGGGCCATGGCTATTGAGAAAGAACTTGAGTACATAGATGTCTGATCACGTGGTATTGATAGCAACAGATTGTGCTGTGAACGTGTATTACGATTATGATATGAAGCTAGAGGCAAGGTAGTTGGGTGTGGAATCATGTATAATTCGATATAACAGGCACAGAGAATGTACTAAACGTCGATCTTGCAAGCGGAGCCAGGAGAGTCGTAGAAGATATGATATGACATGATATAGTATATGATATTCTATGATTATATTATATAACTTGATATATGAAATGTAATTAAGATATACAGGGTGATTCACGAGGAAAGGTAAAAATTTTAGGATACGAAATCTTAGGCCATTTTGAGTGAAAAAGTTTATATGAACATAGGTCCATTTTCGAACAATGGCGGAGCTAGATGCATTTTTTTGGTAAAACGTCTCGCCCAAATGTGAATCAGACGTTACCATACGCTGCAGACGTGAGACAAGATCAAGGTCGCAATGAATGACGTAACAATGGAATCTGCATTGTGAGCGATGTAGATAAGAGAAGAGAAACAAACCGGGTGGTGGGCCATTACAAATGTCCCAACAAATACGCTGCTAATTATCAGTTCACAGCAGTTCAGTCAGCTACCTACAGTACAGTAGTTATACAGGTACAGTTATCGGGAGTGTTAAGTTGTGTTTTTCAAGATGCCTTATAAATTTTCGACTGCAGAATACGTCGATATTGTGTATGTTTATGGTTTGTGCGATGGAAGTTCCTTGCGTGTCGTCACTGAATATGAACGACGCTTTTCGAACAGAAGGGTACCATATCGAAGAGTATTTACTATCTATGGGGTTGGATTAAAGACTTGGTATAGCAAAGGAAGGGGGAAACGAGAGAGGCGCTAATCGACCGTATTTTGGATGCGGCATAGAGAACAGTTACGTGCAACTCTCCCGAGCGATGAGCGCGATTCACGCCCGAGCGCAACAGTGCATTGAAGCAGAAGGAGGTACTTTTGAAAATGTGCGAAAACATCGACCCCGACTTCTAGAATATTAGGTATGTATGCATACGTGAATATAAACTTTAAATTTGTCCGTTATCTGTCTCTAAATGCGAGTTAGTACAATGGAATCTCAGAAGTTTTTGTGAAATCAAAGAGTCATATCTCCATAACCGTTCGAAAACGGAAATTCATATGAACTTTTTGATTCAGAATGACTTCAGAATTCACATCCCAAATTGTTTACCTTTTCTCGTGAATCACCCTGTATATGACATATATTCATATAGGTAGTCATTGCTTTTTTTACTTAGGGGTTAGAATTCTGCAGTCTATTTCATCCACATCAATTCAAATTCTTTCGATCTCCTAATGTAACTTTTTCTTTGGATGGTATTCGATCTCATTTTCTCAGAAAGCATTAGTACAGATGTTATCTTGAAGCTAAAGTGTTGTCTCTTGGAGAGGTTATCTTCCGCTTCCGTAATGTAGAGGAATCTGTCTACGTTTTTTTTTTGTCCACCTTTATTACTATTTAACAGTAACTACTTTTCGTTGTTTGCCTTCAAATTTACACCAGCAATACATTGATAGTTGTGCTATTTTTTCCTACTCCAACAATTACGAATGATGATAAGTCTTTCAACCGTAAAATTATTTTACATGCGTCAGCGAGACTCCATAGAAAGGAAAAGATAGAAATCTGCAACTATGAAACAGCATTTCTATTAAACGTGTATAATTCTGGCATTGACGGCAGTTACGATAATTCGTGCAGGGAGAGAATGATTCATTTATGCTCCTTTAAAATTTATGCAACATTTCAAAGTTGTTAGGACATTTAAAAAGTTATGAGTCACCAACATTAAATGGTAAGCAATTCGGAAACGGGTTTACTACGTAGTCGAAACGAAAAGACTCTAAACTGTACCACCCACGTAAACCAGAGTTGTAACTGTGTACCTGGGATGAGCAACGACAGGGGTTCATAGGAATTCACGATGCGGTAACTTAACGCTCGAGTTAGAGGCTATAAGGCTGCAGTTGCAGACGACCCATTCACGACTTACGAAGCGCAGAATTCGCTGCTGAACTTCCACGTGCTGGCAGAGATTTCTCCTTAGCTACTGCGTACCACATCTGCCCAAGTTCCAACACGGTACTTTCATATGCACCATAGAAACTGTTTTGTTTACATAAGTCTATTTTTGAGGAACGTGAATCATTTTGGTCTTTGAAAACAACAAGGAAGAATGTCCTGGATGCATTGAATTGCACTTCACAAGGTATAAGTGTCTGGGACGGAGACTCAAGCTGTAAAATTGCTGTCAAGTTCATTGGACACAGGTTAGATTGTCACATTGAATTGAAGACATTTTCAGCAAAGACAATGGCATCCCATTGAAAGAGCTTGTGATCCTCATAAGATCTTGAGAGATTTACAGCTGTGGACAGGACCTTACTGATTTTGTCGCTTCGTATTGATGTTTTCTCATTACTCTATTCTTCTTCCTCTTCTTTTTCCTCATTATATTAAAACGTCATCTTGCACCGACAGCATAAAATGGTCGAACCATCTTTTTTGTCATTCATCAAATGCTTGTACAGGGTTGTACATATAGAATAGTAGGATATAAACAGACCAGCATATTATTAGTAGTACAGCAATTTATTGGAACATATCGTGAAAACATAAATATTCCAGGAAAAATTGCAATAGGTCCTTGACATATTTGTACATCACTCATTCACTCCCAGAAACCCTTTGCACTGCAGGTTCCTAAAAATTCAAGCATATTTCCAATGTAGTTGACTGTATTTGCTGTCATTATCATCACATCTTGAATATTCGTTTGACAGAAAAAAATTAAACACTTTCATATTTTTTTTACACTTTTCCGACTATAAAATCCATAATAATTTTGATAACTAAGTGAAAGTGACCATGCGTCTTTACCACCATATGAAATAGGAATGTGCAAAATTTCAGTCTCCTAGCCCAACTATTTTATGAGAAAAATGTTCCTAAAACTCCCATGTTTTTAACTTAAATTTAATTAATATTTTTCAGATTTAAAAACTTTTATAACATCAAGTATATGAGGTATAAAGTTAATCTAAAAACCAAAATATAACTGCAAATATTGTGTGTATGCTGTAAAAATTGTAAATTGATAGATTCAAAAGTGGAGGAGTAATAGCAAAATTTGTTTTGTAATTTTGTTATGGCTGTGATGTGTTCTTTGTAACGTGTTTGAAAACACCTCCACATATGCAGAAAACACAAATGCCAACCACACCTACAGAGACATCAACACAGACATGGAAATACTGCACATCCAACCAAAAAGCCAGAAACTCAACACACTAGAACAACATGAAATATACAGACACACGAAAACACACCCCAACCAGTGGCGGTGCGTCAGTAAGAGTACAAGAGCACGTGAACACCTTGTTTCCATAAATGCATGACTAGTTTTATTATTTAATGACGTATTGGCGTAGTGGGGATGTATAATATCAGAATCGAGTATTTTAAACTTCCCGCATCTTGCATAAAATTCTTATGTAAACTTGGCAACATCCGTTCACGTACAAGCCCTGCTCTTTTCAAGAAGTTTACAGGAATCTCACGCATGCGCGGGAGAAAATTGTCTTTCGCTGGCTGCTTATGACTCGTCAAGAGCACAAAGCATTAAGTGAACAGTGAATCTATCCTACAGATGTCAGGTGCATCGATGCCTATCGTTTACGTGCTATATCTCTAGGAGAAAATTTAATACGAGTAAGTCTGTATTTTAGCCTGCAGGTGTCAGCATCTCACTGTCGGAACGTTTACTTTATGTGGCTGTGTGTACAGTGCTTCTACGAGAGTGTAGTTTGTGAATTACTATATTTCAGTGTCGGCATATAGCATAGTTTGGCTTTCAAAGACGTGCTGGCTGAATGTAGTGGTGGTATGAATTTAAGTATCTGTATGGTGGTGTATAATATTTAAGAATAATATTTACTGGCATGTATTTATAGTAATCAATCTATGCGAATGGGATTACAGTACTGGTATAGGCTATAGTGTATCAGTGTGTTGTGAATCAAAATACTGTATATTACTGAACACACGCTTTTGTAAATTGTTTTATGTATTAATTTTTAACAAACGTAAACAATGAACTCTGTTCAAGTAATTTTGAAGAGTAAGGAACTGGGTAAACTGGCTTTCCAGGAAAAATTGGAAATAAAAAGACTAGGTTTCATTATTATTATTATTATTATTATTATTATTATTATTATTATTATTATTATTATTATATGTTGTTTTGAATTTATATACGGTTTTTTCGACAGTGAAACATTGGAATCATGACATTTAATATTAGGCAAAAACGTACGATTTCAAATTCTCTTAGATTTTGGAACACAAAATTGTGAACACACATAATATTTTATCACGAGCCGCCATTGACCCCAACGATATTCTCAACACACAACTCAATTTCAAAACACATACATTCTTTGACTCTACACTAGAACGCACCCTCACAGGAAACAAGAGGCGTCAAGACCAACAACGACCAGTTCCGAAGATGATCCAAAATAGGTCGAAACATGTTAACAAGCTACGTTAAAATTTAACACAAGAAAGTTCTTATCATACATATTCCGAAGTATTTATTTCACAGTAATTTTATTTTATCCATACCCTAACTCGTGTCTTCGATTAAGTTTATTCGTTGTCATCCTACATTGCATTAGTAGATGGAGGTTGGTTGGTCGACGCGCCGAAATCGTGTCACGGGATTCCCACCTTAGCTTTGTCTAGCATTAGTTAGAGAAAGTTTGTGTCCTCTTAAGCCGAAACCCATAGCAGACTGCAGAGATGAAAAATCAGCTCGATTTGAAATATATTACAACTCTGTGCGGTTAAAGTGAGGGCCTTGTGAAGTGGTCAGTTAATATGGGAGTCTCTCATCCATAAGGGAAAGTGTCGGCTAAGGATATAGAGTCAGCAGCTGTTGTATTAGGCAGTTTCAGAGGCTTCTGTTCGGTCGAGGAAGTTGGTTGAGATGTCTTGGTGTCTATTGATGATATCAACAAAACTTTCCTCTTCTTTGGCCTCCAGCGGATATCGCAAACAGAATCTCCTCCGCGAAGAAGTAGTACCAACATTGACATAAAAATAGCTAGATAACATATTACTGCACACCAACTTGTGCAAACACTTGAATCACGTGTTCTCCAGCATCAAACATTCTTATTGTTCACAGCTACTTAATACAGCTTCATCATTTTATTTTTACTAACATTTTTAATATTAACCTGGCTATACCTTTAGAGAACCGGAAACACAGTTTGCTACCCCCTTCCACGACTGGAGTTCGATGATACTGGCGTAAAACACAAATAAATGACTTTACTACGTATAAGAGGGAAGAAAAGTAGTTCATCCATTTACGTAAACTAGGAAATATCGCGATTTTGAGTTCGATAATTTTCATTAGGTTTTTGTTTTAAAAAAATACAGTACAGTATTAACAATGAGTGTTTTTACTCATGAATTGAGTTATCCATGCGAACGTATTCATTATGCAGTGTATATTATACTGTCTACAGCACATTAGCGTACAATATAGAGAATGAAGTTAAATTGAAAAATAATCATAATATGGATATTTAAACACATTTTTTAAAATGGTGGCCGTTCATTTAGATACAGGCTTCAGTTCTTTTGTGCATATTATCGCACTATAGACTATTGCATCTAATTCCAGTTTCGTCCTTCGTACTAGTAACTCATGTTCAAATAATTATATACCTATTATATAAAAGAGTACCTTACGTACTGTAAATTCAATCTTCACTTCTGTCCGATCCGAAAAGATAACATTACTCAGACATACTATCTACTGTCCGTCCAAGTGGTTTTGTCGTAGGATTGTAGAAAGGGGGGAAATCACGTGACAGTTAATTATTTAACGAGGCCATTTTATTTAAGTTATTTTAAACAGTTGTATAATATTACGTAAACGTCCAATTCCTAACAGAAAATTAATGTTTTCAGAAAAGAGCTAAGACAGCCCAGCTGTTACAGAGGGGCGAGCAGAAGCAGGTGGGGGAAATCGGGATGCGACGTAGGCAAACGGGCAGTACTTTTGCGAAAATATGATTCAATATTGAAAGCTCTTTCGTCACTGGAAAACGGGAACATATTTCTGGAACGTACTATACTCACTAACTCAGTGCTGTTTACCATATGCGGCCTTGGTTGTGTGTGGAGGATAGTTCGAACTTCATTAGTAGAAGGGGTGGTAGTGAAGTACATTCAAAAACTCAGGTACAATAAAAATTGAATTAAAAATAAAATGATGTCCCTGTATAAGTTTGCTTTATTCCTTCATTTGGTTATATGGAACATATTATAATGTAGAGAAGACATTTCTGTAACAATAACCGGAACTTCAGTCAATGATTATAAATAGAGAAACTTCTCTTAAAGTACACATACCTTTGCAGTGGAAATCTCTCGTTAATATTCAGTTTTAAAAGGCGATAAAATAGTTAGCATGGTTTTCTCTGAGAGGAAAGTAAAGCTGTGGGTCCCATTTCGTAGATTTAAGTCACTTAAAATATTCCTGTCCCTGATAGATGGCTTTACGAGAAATTTGTCGGTCATTTCTTACTCACATTGAATTTCGATGGTAAACAACCTCTGCAAGTGAAAGCGTCGTTAAAGAAAATAATATTGATACTGGCTGACTAGTTTGATTAAAATTAAAAGAGCAGGGTTAAAACTAAACGGTGAGGGGGGGGGAACAGAAGAATATACGTCCATTCCCTACTGAAAGGAGATAACTCTACAATCTAATCTGGATCCACTGAAACTTTACTTTTTGTCTATTTAATTTTGTATGTATGTATGTATGTATGTATGTATGTATGTATGTATGTATGTATGTATGTATGTATGTATGTATGTATGTATGTATGTATGTATGTAGGTACGTACGTACGTACGTACGTATGTATGTATGTATGTATGTATGTATGTACGTATGTATGTATGTACGTACGTACGTATGTACGTATGTATGTATGTATGTATGTATGTACGTATGTACGTATGTATGTATGTATGTATGTATGTATGTATGTATGTATGTATGTATGTATGTATGTATGTATGTATGTACGTACGTACGTATGTATGTATGTATGTATGTATGTATGTATGTATGTATGTATGTATGTATGTATGTACGTATGTATGTATTTATGTATGTATGTATGCACACTGCAAATGGGTATATACCCGGTGGCAGTGGTAACTAATTACACTCAATAATGACAATAATAAACACAATTAATAAAAAATACAATTAATAATAAATTAATGATAATACTAATAATAATTAATAATAATAGTAATAATAATAATAATAATAATAATAATAATAATAATGACGACAACAACAACAACAACAGGGAGCATCCTAAATTAAATGAAACACGATCACTTAAAATAACATTTAAAGTAAATCTAATTTGTATCTTAACCCTAAGTTCGAACTAAAACCCACGAGTATGATATGTACATACCTGCATAAGTACCTTTCAGCACTGCACTCATTTCGCTGTGTGGGTACTTTTTAAAAAGCTCTTAATGAGCACTATTCAAAAATGAAATAATATATTGGGTGTTACATTTAAAATAAGAGAGTTGGAGTTACTTCCGGTTAAACCGGAAGTAGAAAAAACTCGGTAATACCATTATTGAGTTCTTAGTATATGGTTATCATCACATACCAAGTTTCATGTTACTGAATCGTATGCTTCAAAAGTTATTTAGGTGGTGCGGGACTTTTAACTAACCCTGTATATTTTTGTTTAATTTGCCATCGCAATAATAGAGAAACAATTGAAATATGAATTTCTGTGAAAATAAAATAACTATTCCTGACTTTTGAATAACCATGTATCATACACAAAAACTATATGAAATTTTGGTCTTTTCATAAATTATTTATTGTTATGAAGAATCTTTCTTTTAGAAGAGATTTGGCCAAAAGTGCAGGGCTTTCAGGTTCAATTAAGTTCAATGAATTTAATAACTGAGATATCGATAATTGGACCTGCTAAAAGTAATCAAACATTTAGCTCATATTCTTGGTAGAAAAAAATAACTTTTAGTCGTTAGCGACAGGAAGTGCCTGAGTGGGAAAAATTATTTAGGCTATAAATACAAGTTTCTTTTTTAATTAACCGAAATTTATGGCTTAAAATTATTGCGTGATAAATTCTATGCGAAATTTGTGCCGGTTACTTTCGAAAGAGGAATGTTCTAAATTATGATGGTGGCATAAGCTTGCGTGCACATTAACGGCGCAGAGAAAAGAACGTGAGGAACAGGAAATGCCAGGGCTGGAATTTTCGTCGCTCACTTGTTCAATATGTTCTTACCCTTTGACACCTGGTAAGAGTAACTCTTCTATAGGGTTTTATAATCTCATGCATTATTGATGAAGGTAAAATACCTCCATTGGACATAAGTGTCAACGCATATGACAGTCAATCCAATGGGCAGACTTCAATTCTCTGCAAAGACAACAGAAATCTTTCTCTCTTAGTAAGTAGGAGTACATAAGTATCCTAAATATCTGATCTCTCCCCTCTCTTCGTAATTGAGCCACCATAAAGCCAAATGGCTGGTCTCTAAATTGAGACGATTCAACAAGGCTCATGACAACAATCACCTCCTACATAATAGCCACATTGGCTAGTCTCTTATATGAGCCAACTCATCCTGCCTAAGGTATTCCGTGGTTTTCCTCAGGCGTAAGACAAATGTCGGGATGAGCCCTATAAGAAATGGGCCACGGACCTATATGCCCTTCCCCATATATATTCCCCTTTTCTTGTAAACGACGTATGCCCTAGTTCAGAACCTCTAAATTGTCTATTAAATGTACGAGGTCACTCAATTAGTCGCAATTTGAAAGGAGAGGGACCTCTCAAATTGCAGATTTAGAATTCACGACGCCTCTTCCGACGGCCTTCACATGCCTTGTCATCGAACAACAGATGACAGCGTCTTGCAATCCTAACGGCAAACACCAGCCAACTCCTCCTCGCCCCGTTCCGTGATCACTTGATCAAATCAAATCTCAGTCCCCCTCGCGTATGTGGTACCTAAGAGGTTACGTCCAATTTCGGCTTCCCCTTCAAAATTTTCTAGAGCTCCTTCAGTGGAGCAGCGTAACCCGGAGTGAGACTAGTGGCCAACAGACTTGGAGCTCACATATTTAGTTTTGTACAGCCCCCAACCCCTTGCAAGGAGCGTTTTGCGTACCTTTAAATTTTTCCTCCCAATTCTCTTTCGATTTTTCGATTTTTGATTTCCCTCAGATATCATTTAACCCTGAAGGACTGATTTAGCTGAATATTTTGCCAGAGAATCAGTGATATTACTGGCAATGTGATCAAGGAATCTCTCCACCTTTCAATATTTATTAATTTATAATGTCGACAAGCAAGAGGTACCAATTTTCATTGAAGGGATGGTTCGAGAAACACGAGAAAAAGGAGCCGGCGCAAAAGGAAATGGTTAGTGTGTATTTACTATGGTTAGTAAGTATATTATGTCTTTGTAGAAAGCGTTTATCCCTATCCTGAAAGATAAATGTGGAAAATAACACAAATAACAAGAAAATAATAAAATAAAGAATTGAATTGTGTTTGTTATGTGCATTTGCAAGATATAAAATATTATAATGAAATTACCGGTATATAAAAATATAAATAATTGTTAAATATAAACTAAAAATAAATATCGAATTAGAGAAATAAATGGAGAGTACATCTTGGCAAAATTGATGACTCTAGAATCACATCTATAATAGGAAAATATCGATATAAATAAATGAGAAACTTCGTCGTTCAATTAAAAATAAATAAAGAAGAAAATACTCATTCAAATGAGTAAATATTCATATGAATACAATGAAAATAAATATGGCAAAGGACATGAAGAGGAAAAAATATTGAGAAGAATGGTGAGATTACAAAAAAAAAGTTGTAGATAAAAAGGATAATAATGACCAATAATTAAGAAGAAAAGAAAATATGATCAAGATGTTTAAGAAGAAAAAGATGAAGAAAGTTATTATGAAGATGATTAAGGAGAGCAACAAGATGAAAATGATTAAAAAGTGTAACAAGATGAATATGATTAGGAAGAGCAACAAGACGAGATTACTAAGAAGAGCAACAAGATGGAGATTAGGAAGAGCAACGAGACGAAGATAATTAGGAAGAGCTACATTATGGAGGTGATTGGGAAGACCAAAAGTATGAAGATGCAACTCTGGCTTTCAGGTAGTACCCGACCCCGGAATAATTTTTCCTTGAAATTATTCAATATGAAGATGATTAGGAAGAGCAACAAGATGGAGATTGGGAAGAGCAACAAGATGGAGATTGGGAAGAGCAACAAGATGGAGATTGGGAAGAGCAACAAGATGGAGATTGGGAAGAGCAACAAGATGGGATGATTAGGAAGAGCAACAAGATGGAGATTGGGAAGAGCAACAAGATGGGATGATTAGGAAGAGCAACAAGATGGAGATTGGGAAGAGCAACAAGATGGAGATTAGGAAGAGCAACAAGATGGAGATTGGGAAGAGCAACAAGATGAGATGATTAGGAAGAGCAACAAGATGGAGATTGGGAAGAGCAACAAGATGGAGATTGGGAAGAGCAACAAGATGGAGATTGGGAAGAGCAACAAGATGGAGATTGGGAAGAGCAACAAGATGGAGATTGGGAAGAGCAACAAGATGGAGATTGGGAAGAGCAACAAGATGGGATGATTAGGAAGAGCAAGAATATGGAGATGTTTAGGACGAACACAAGATGAGATGATTAGGAAGAGCAACAAGATGGAGATTGGGAAGAGCAACAAGATGGGATGATTAGGAAGAGCAAGAATATGGAGATGTTTAGGACGAACACAAGATGAGATGATTAGGAAGAGCAACAAGATGAGATTAGGAAGAGCGACAAGCTGGAGATTATTAGAAAGAGCAACAAGATGGATATTATTAGGAACAGAAACACCAAGATGGAGATGATTAGAAAGAGCAACGAGATGGAGATTAGGAAGAGCAACAAGATGAGATGATTAGAAGCAAGATGGAGATGATTATGAAGAGTAACAAGATGAAGGAACAAGTTGGAAGCGATTAGGAAGAGAAAGAAGATGAGTATTTCTATGAAGGCATATGTAGGATAATTAAGAAAATTGAGATTTTTTGTGGATTATTTAACGACACTGTAGCAATTATCAGGTTATTTAACGTGGATAGAAATGGTGATGGCGAAATGAGTCAGATGATTCGCCACGTGATTTCCTGACATTCGATTTACAGTTGGGGGGAAAAACTCGGAAAAAAAAAAACACTAGCAGGAATCCTAACGACGCCCGAGCGCAGCTCCGGGTCAGCAGTCAAACGCGCAGATGATTTAAAACGATGAGGATTTATAAGGAAACTGAAGATGGTGATGAAGATTATTAAGAAAAAATGATTTAGAAGTAAAAGGTGAATATTATTTACAATAAAATATGAATATGAAGAAGAGGAAAAAGACGATAACAAAATACTTTTATATTTGGTTTAGTTCAGTGTGATATATTTTGTAAAACAGTTAGGCTATTTGATCTTGAGTATGTTTGTATAAATAATTTGCATTTTACTAGGCTATAGGTATTATCTCCACAATTTGAATGATGATATAAAACCAACAGGCTGGTATGTCGCTCAAAACTAATTTTAATGTATTTGTTTCGTAGTCTTTTATATTTATTTCAATTACATTCTAATATTAAAAAATACCAGTAACAAAACAAATATGGAATCGCCTGACGTTAGCCCAAATCTGCTAAACCAGTAATCTGGCTCTTAAGGCTATCACTCATTTTCGGTCTCTAAACTTTGAGTAATATTGGTTTAGCACATTAGTAAATAATGAGTGTGTAGCTGTAACTACAAAACCTGAAGCAATTGAGAAATCATGTAATACCTTCGATGCATTATAAATATTACTTTTATGTACCTATATATAAGTTTCATTATGCTATAGGCTACAATTATGATACAAAAATGTGAACTGAAAATTAATAATTAGCTGTTATTAACATTTTGTATTAATTTATGATATTCAAAACTTTGTGTAACTTTTTTGTTTAGACATTAATTGTTAGATAATACTTTGTGATGAAGTGTGTTACTATATTAACGTAATTTAAAGGTTAAGAATTCTAAAACATTCACAGTGGTAGTGCATAATGATTAGAAACAATACTGAATTAGTGATGCATGTCATAAAATGTAATTTATTTGACGCAAACCACGTGGATCAATCATTTTACCTTATTAGTAGAAATTACTACCTGTATTTGGTAACAGAATTTGATGACCCTTCACCTCTTGTGCAAGCTTGCAGTTAGAAATTACTATGGTTGCACATGTTTAAGAGGTCATAAATTAATTATTTACGGAGATTTAAGGCTTCTTGTATTTATTTGTAACGTAATCAACTGTTGGTCAATCTTTTATAAAATCATATCTGACGATATCTTGACCTTCCATAACCCAAGATATCATAGATGTATATGATTACAACAAATGTAAGAGAACGACCATCTGTACAGAATGTAATATGAAGTTATTTGTTATTCTTGGCTGGTAAGAGATTGAAATTGATCGAGTATTTACTTAAACACTGAGATTTTAAGCGATCTGCACGCTGGTTCGAACCCCGCTTACGTGGTTGGTTTCCCTTACTGAAGGACGAATGTAATGAGATAATCACATGTTGAATCCTCGAACTCAAGGTCATAAAGTCGTCAAATACTATATTGCTGTCTGTAATTCCGCCGAGAGGCAAAATGAGCCTTCCAGCTGTGGCACGTTCGGAATTAATATAAAATATGAACGAAATTGTTAGCTCTCTTTACTTTCTCGCCAGTGAGATATATTGCATAGATACGTTTCGATCATTTCATGGCTTGTTTCTGGTAATACAATGTAGAAAGCATTAGTAACACATGCATATATAATTGATGCATTGTCAGAATGCATAGGGCTGTAGCATACTTTATCGGACATTCTGTCTCAGACAGGATGGTTTAGTCTCGGACAGTTCGATGTGACGGTGATTACACGCATTTTTATGAGGCTGCAGTATACTGCGTCGGACGAATATCCCGGGACGAATGTCCGATACAGTATGCTGTAACCTCATTAATTATAACAATGCGTGTAATCACGGTCACATCGAACTGTCCGAGACAAAATCGTCCTGTCCGAGACAGAATGTCCAATGCTCTATGTTGTCGGCGTAACTTGGTAATGTTCAAGCAAATTAGATAACCAAGACAGTTTTTGTCCACATGGTAAACAAATTACGAATGGAAATCCTATCATCTTCACATCAGTTCTGCCCCAACATTAATAGATCCGTATAACTACCCACATACTTAATTCACTAACTACATGGTAATACACTGACGTAATTGAGTCTCTGGGTTCAATCCCCGGGTGTCTATAATGACTGAAGTTGTTACCGACTTTCCTCAAACTGTATAGGAATTTTTCTATTTTCCTCCCCACAATGCCTGTTCTTAACAAGTGAAGGGGGGTATACATCTTTAAGTACTAAAAAAATTAGTGAAATTGAATTTTATTTTCTCAGCAATGAATAAATGTTTAACCTTGAAGTTTCATATGCTCAATATATGCTATTTCTGCAATTGTAAACTATTTTCACATTTAGTATAAGTATTCCAGCTGTGAAGCGATATTCCAATACCATGGAATGTAAATATAATAAAATACAATAGAATTCAATACAGTACCGTTATGGGTAATTAGCAATTCAAAATGACAGCTGCATTTTGTGTATTAAAATGCCTTTTCCCTGATAATTTCCGCAAATATCAGTATTTCAAAGAGATCCTTCGTTCTATTTATTCTTGACTGTCATATGGACGACATGATCTAGAATCTTTGAAATATCTACACTAGAAATATTTTTTATTTTAATTTCTATTTTGAAGTAAAGTTTAAAAAAATTGTATTAGATCAAAGCATTAGAAACTACGAGAGGTAGGTTTGTTCACAAGTATGAAGTATAATTCCAAGCAAATTTTCAATGCAATAGCTTAAAAACCGTTTGACTTATCAGGGAAACCGTTTGAATAAACAAAAGATACGGGCGCCATTTTGTATTTCTAATAACCCGTAACGGTAATAGTTTCAATAAATTTGAAAAATTGCAAAAGTAGTTTATATTCAGTAGACAAAATTTCAAGGGTACAGGTTTATTCATTACTGAGAGAAAAAACTGAATTTCACAAATTTGTCAGTATGTAAGTGTACTTAAAGATGTATGTTTTTTCTTAATACATTTTCTTCATATTTTCCTTGTTTCTTTTTATAATCTCTGTCATTGTATCGCCTTCATCATCATCATCATCATCATCATCATCATCATCATCATCATCAATATGATAATCATGTTTGTCATGCCGGTAGTTATTTTCATTGTAATTTTCTTCATAGTCATCAAACTGTTAATTCACTAAATGTAATTAGCCGCTATGAATGAAAGTTTTATTCCTAATTAACACTAACGCAACCTTGAACAGGAACATTAACGAAGGTTGATATGTAATTACTTTCCGATAAAACTCCGAACAGTCCTCTATATGTATGTATTTATTTACACTGCAAGTGGGCAAGCACCCGGTGGCAGTCGTATACACAATACGGTATAAACAATACACAATAAAACTACAATACACAATACAATTATATACACAATACAATAAGAATACATAATACAATTTAACACAATAATTACAATTAATAATAAAACATAAAATAATCTAATTTTACAATACAACCTACATATTTATAGGCCCTAGATAAGTTTCAATAGTCTTTCACTTTACTCTCATCTCACTCACTGTAGTGGTACTATGACGCATTTCACTGACACTATAGAACACATTTCATTGACGCTATAAATTATCACTGATCGGAACTGTTCACTGCACTGTAAAACCATAACTTCACTGACTCACATCGCTTCACTGATACAACAGTTCAAATAAGTCAAATAATTACACCCTTATGCATACTTATAAACAGAACTACATTTAAGCTAAACATTTCTAGTCTAAGACCCTCTTAGATGCTATTTTTAAATAATTTACAATTCAAACCAAGGGAGTAACTCGTCAGGCTAAATAAATACATGTCACCTTAAAAAAAATGTTAAATGTCACCTGAATTTTAACTTGCACTTTATACACAACTTTTTAAGTTATTATTGAATCTCCTTAAGGAAGGACAGCCCTCAAAGACCGCTGCAGGTAGGTCATTCCAATAATTTGTAGTTCTATAGCCTTAAAAGCTATCATTCAGAAGCACGTGCTACAATAATTTACAATTCAAACCAAGGGAGTAACTCGTCAGGCTAAATAAATACATGTCACCTTAAAAAATTAAATGTGAAATGTCACCTTAATTTTAATTTTCACTTTATACACAATTTTTAAAGTTATTATTGAATCTCCTTGAAGAAGGACAGCCCTCAAAGACTGCTGCAGGTAGATCATTCAAATCATTTATAGTTGTATAGCCTTAAAAGCTATCATTCAGAAGCTCGTGCTACAATAATTTACAATTCAAACCAAGGGAGTAACTCGTCAGGCTAAATAAATACATGTCACCTTAAAAAATTAAATGTGAAATGTCACCTTAATTTTAATTTTCACTTTATACACAACTTTTAAAGTTATTATTGAATCTCCTTGAAGAAGGACAGCCCTCAAAGACCGCTGCAGGTAGATCATTCAAATAATTTATAGTTGTATAGCCTTAAAAGCTATCATTCAGAAGCTCGTGCTACAATAATTTACAATTCAAACCAAGGGAGTAACTCGTCAGGCTAAATAAATACATGTCACCTTAAAAAATTAAATGTGAAATGTCACCTTAATTTTAATTTTCACTTTATACACAATTTTTAAAGTTATTATTGAATCTCCTTGAAGAAGGACAGCCCTCAAAGACCGCTGCAGGTAGATCATTCAAATCATTTATAGTTGTATAGCCTTAAAAGCTATCATTCAGAAGCTCGTGCTACGTCAAGAAATCAGAGTGTGCGTGGTTTGCGTCAAGTAAATTTGAAGGAGTGTTTGTGGGGAGTTGTCCTAGCATTTACGTGTCGCTGCATAGTGGTTGTGTTGGCTGCAGGTGAGGTTGCCCGGCAGAACCGCATAACTCAACAGATCCTGGCTCAGTACCTGCAGAGACGACTATTTCCCCATCTCACAACCACGACGACACCCTCACCGACCGCCCTCTTACGACCCAGGGACACCCAGAGGGATCATCTTCATCATCATCAAGCTCACGAGGCCGATGGCGATGACAGGCTGGAAACAGTCGAGTCGGAGCAAATCTCCAATGTGTACTTCACCTCGGAAGGTGATGCAAACAGTATGCCTTCGGAACGTCGAAATGGTCCATTGCTCGTCAGGGTTTTGCGTCGGATCTTTTCCCTCAGCGTTATAACACGCATGATTAATTACCTTAAAAATGTAGGGGAGTAGTGGGATACAGTGAGACACAACATATTAAGACATGCAAGTGATAATTCGAGTATTTTTAAAATCAAGTGCAATAGAAATAGACATTAAAACATGGAGTATAATAATAATACATAATCAAAATTGTTAATAGTAGGGCTAGTGGGGTACAGTGAGACATAAAATATTAAGACATATGTATGCGAGTGATCATTCAAGTATTTTTAAAATCGAGTGCAATAGAAATAGACATTAAAACATGGAGTATAATAATACATAAACAAAAATGTTAATAGTAGTGGGGTACAGTGAGACACAAAATATTAAGACATTATGTATGCAAGTGATAATTCAAATATTTTTAAAAACAAGTGCAATAGAAATAGACATTAAAACATGGAGTATAATAATACATAAACAGAAATGTTAATAGTAGTGGGGTACAGTGAGACACAAAATATTAAGACATATGTATGCAAGTGATAATTCAAGTATTTTTAAAATCAAGTGCAATAGAAATAGACATTAAAACATGGAGTATAATAATACATAAACAAAAATGTTAATAGTAGTGGGGTACAGTGAGACACAAAATATTAAGACATATGTAAACAAGTGATAATCAAGTGCAATAGAAATAGACATTAAAACATAGAGTATAATAATACATAAACAAAAATGTTAATAGATAAAGGACATAATGTACAATGCGTGTTTGTCAAAAAAATGCAAATTTCTCACTGTTCCCATTCAGGAGGGTACAGTGAGACACCACAGTGTCTATTAGCGGACATTGAAATAATTTGCATTTATTTCAAAAGAAAACAAAAACTTGCTGTCTATTTATCTTGACATGTTCTGTAGGCTTATTTAGAATCATTTTGATGTCTGACTTCGAAATCATTGAAACATCTGGAACATTTGGAAAAGTGAATTTTCCATGACTTTTCAAACGTTTGCGAAAAAATGAAATGAAATTTTGGTGACAACAAAGCTTATAATTATAAGAATTTAATGTAATTCTTTATTATTTTTTTAACATTTTCTTAAATTTTGTGTATATGTTTTTTTATTTATGAAACCATTAAAATGTAATGTATCCATTATTTTAAGCTACAGTTCATAAATTGGTCACTAGTATGTTCATTTTTAATGTTAGTTACTGGTAAATGTAATATAATTACAGTTTGTTTTTGCAAATCATTGGTACATGGGAACAGTGAGACGTCTCAGTGTACCCTTCAATGGCATGTCTCACTGTTCCCTTTACGCATAGTTCATTTAAAAATGACGCCATCACTTCAAAATTAAAACAAGAAAGACTAAACTTTGCCAAACATAATCTCGAAAACCATAGTATTAGGTAACAAAACATTCATACTTATATCTCATTTGTATATCCAATATAACTTTCATTAAACACAAGCCAAAATTTTACTTCTAGAGTGAAAAATTACAAATTATTTTTTCATCACTCACCTTTATAACTAGAATCAAATCGAGTATGAAAGTAGTGTTACTTTACTCATGCAACATACAACTCTACTGTTACAAACATCTGAACATCAAAATTTACCATCTAATAAAAAATGTCTCGCTGTTCTCCCTGTCTTACTGTACCCACTTCTCCCCTACTCGTTCTGTGCAAAGCTATCTTTCAACATGGCTACTAACGATATTAGAAAGTGATAAGTAAGGCGTGTCTGACACATTTGTAGTCTGAGAGATGCAAGATTTTATCCGGGAATCCTACATTGTAGTACGTAAATTCAGTACATAAAACTGCTCTTTGAATTGAAACATCAGAGAACTTAGATCTTGGCGATAAAGAATAAACATCTCTGAACATTCTACATCGTTGAAACTTACAAGTTTACGTGACGCGTGATAAATTCCGAGCATTTAGAGATATTTGGAATTGAAACGTCTGAGTAGTGAGATTAAAATTCTAACGATGTCTGTAAAGCTTTAATCTCCAAAGCAATGAATGCGTGAACAACTTGGCAACGCGCGGTAGGCGTGAAGTTGAAGCTATTGAGTCCTAAAAATTGTGAAGCGTCGTTTCTTTCCATTGAACACAATCTTATTTATTACGAACACGTAGGACTGAAGTTATACGTTCGTTCATAGAGAAACTGTCATGCCCGGTAAGAAATTTTCCACTAGGAATAACGATTTTTATTAGGTTCAGATTTCGTTATTTAAAAGTAATTTGTGAAAAATTGCCCATTATCACTCCATCATTACCGCTCATTGGCACAACTGACCTTAAACATATGAAGATTGTATGGGAAAGCAATCAAAGTCACAATTCTCTTAAGGGGACACATATGAGAATTTTAAAACTACTACAATTTATTAATTTTAAACTACATAATCATGCCTACAATACTATTATCTGTACAATGTTTGGTGCTATTAGGGCTAGTAATTTTGAAGTTATATTTTAAAATATATTTTATATTGACGTAACTAAAAAGGAGCCTTGCAACAAAGTTTACAAAATTTTTAGTTCATATTGGCTCAAAAACTTTAAAATTGTCATGGGAATAGTAGTAATATATCGAAATGATAGCCGTCCAAATCTTGGATTTAAAATATCGGCATCCTAATCAATTCAAATGAACAAAAAAGAAAATGTAAATTAATGTTAAAAAATACGTAATGAAATTAAAAAAAATAATATTCTGCGACAAGATGTGGTAGCTATTAAAACGATAAAAATTTATTGAAAATAAATAATATACCTTGAATATTATAAAGATGAATAGAGATGGTGATTAATTAACTTTTTTAGCTCAGTCTAAATAGAGTCACACAATAAATTTTTAAGTGGATTTTTTTTTAATTTTCACATTATTAGACAATTGTATGCCCTTAACCCTTAAAATGGCATAGCTTAATTTCTCACACTAGTTTATTAAACCGTGTCGGACCGTAAAGAAAACAACTATCGCAATGTCCATATTTTATATGTTGTACAATATTCTAGTTTAAATAATAGCAGATCTGTAATGATTCTACCATGGTGTTCAAGTACAAGCCCCCCTGTTGAGAGGATTTATGTCTAAGAAGGAAACTTAATTTGAGAATACGCTGTATCTTTCACTTGGCACAAATTGCACGACATCCATGCGATTAAAGCCAACTAGACCGTCATAGAAAGAAAGTAATGCTTTCGGTTCGAATTTGTTGTAAATCCACTCTCACGCTACAAAGAATAGACGAAGAAAACAAATTGAATATCGCCACCTTATTAAAATAATTATTAATTTTCGAAGTAAGAAATTTTGCTAGGTATTTGAAGTATAATTTACTGCAAGAATAGCAGAAACCAATAAAACTGATCTATATCCCTCGCATACATGGAAGATGGGGCTCATAAATCTGTATAATTTTATGAATTTGTTAGACCAGAGAGATTGGTTGTTTCTCTGCCCACGAATTCTGTGAGAGGTGCCAAATATTTTTGTGATCGCTTTGTGTTGCCAGAATCACCCGAGCCAAGACCGAAATTAATGTGAGCTGCATTTGGAAGATTCCTTCGGAGCGGGCAGTTATGTGAAACTCGATATTCTCGCGTGCCCATCATGTTGCAGACAAATGCTCTTACTTTCCCGGAGAGACGTTCTCTGAATACAATCAGACAAGCTATATAAGTAATCTCGCACATAACTGAGTGTTAACTGTGACATTTAAGTTACACGATAAGATTTAAGTGCCCTTCATTCATATTCATTACGTGAACTCATTCACGAATCACATCTAGGACGCAATTTAAGTAAACAGATATTGCTGTGGTCTACACTTCACTGTAGATCGTTTTCTTGTCTTGCAATTACTCTGCTCTTCATTTAACAAACCGCAGTAAATTTGGGATACTGATTTTATGTGAATCGGAAGCAACGGTGTAAATTTTAAAGGTTCTGGTGAAAAACTCTATAAATTTCTCTGTAGTGAAATAAGTTACACCAGCGTTTCTCAAACTATGGTCCGCTGACCAAATGTGGTCCTCGAGGTCTGCCCTTGTGGTCCTTCAAAAAAGGCAGAAGAAAAAATAAAATTCGAACGAATTGCGTATCACTCTATAGCTGAAAATTTCAGAGTTTGGAAGTGACTCATGGCAATCGCCTTTCAGCATCATTCTTTCTTCACCCACCCTTTCCAACACAGCTTAGTTTCTTACTCTGTTCATTTCACATGCTCTATCCATCTCCATGTCCACATTTCAAATGCTTCTATTCGCTTTTCTTCACTTCGTCTTAATGTCCATGTTTCTGCCCCATACAATGCTACACTCCACATAAAGCACTTCACTAGTTTGTTCCTTAGTTCTTTCTCCAGAGATCCACAGAAGATGCTCGTTTTTCTATTAAAAGCTTCCTTTGTCATTGCTATCCTCCTTTTGACTTCTTGACAGCAGCTCATGTTACTACTTATAATACACCTCTAGTATTTGAAGCTGTCCACTTGCTCTACTACATCATTTTCCTATGACCATGGTTAATAAGGTATCTAGATTTTATATTATTTTCGTTGTTAAGATAAATAATAATAATAATAATATCGATAATGATAATAATAATAATGATAATGATAATAAGTGACGATAATAATAGTGATAATGATAATAATAGTGATAATGATAATAATAGTGATAATAATAATAATAATAATAATAATAATAATAATAATATAGGAACTGCACGCATTGTATTCTTCACCTGACATAATTAGGAACATTAAATGCAGACTTTGAGATGGGCAGGACATGTAGCACGTATGGGCGAATCCAGAAATGCATATAGAGTGTTAGTTGGGACGTCGGAGGGAAAAAGATCTTTAGGGAGGCCGAGACGTAGATGGAAAGATAATATTAAAATGGATTTGAGGGAGATGGGATATGATGATAGAGACTGGATTAATCTTGCTCAGGATAGGGACCAATGGCGGGCTTATGTGAGGGCGGCAATGAACCTCCGGGATCCTTAAAACCAGTAAGTAAGTAAGTAATAATGAAGGTTGTAGGATTTCACCATACTTCTAGCTTGTATTCTCATATAATATTTTCGTATTTTATGCTTGACTCCGATAGACAGACAGACACTAACAGTGGGATACTCGGGAAATATTTTTTTCCTTTATACGGAGGAGGGCCCAAAGGCTAGCTCCGCAGCCTCGAATGGGATTATTATGTCTTACAATATCTTTAGCCTACTTAGAAATGTTTTTTTCAAGTCCGAACGGCCGCTTTACTTACAGATATCGCGATCAACTCTGTGGTACCATCTGTCGATTCGTCCACGTAAGCTTACGGATACGGTGAATTAGGGACTAGAGCGTCCTTTACCCCCCCCCCGAAGCGTATTACGCCAAATCTTTACGCCAATAACAATAATATATCACGCCGCCCCTATAGTTATGATTACATTGAATATTTAAACAGAAAGTGACGTTGGAAGAAAACAGGAGAATTCCGAAAATATCCTCGGGATCTTTTGGCATTGTCCATCACAAATACGATTGTGCCATTACCGGGATTCGAACCGGGTCCGCAGTTATCGTAAGCCAGTGCTCTGCCAGCTGAGGTTTAGCATCGCAGTAACTGCATTGTGTTAGTAACAAAAGATAATGTAGTTAAGACATCAGGAAGTGTGAGTAGGCCTATAGGAAATCTCTTTTAGGGAAAAGCTTACACGTAGTCATGGTTACGGGAATCTAGCTGAAAGTTTGAAGTGTTCTTTTTTTTTCCAGAATTAACAATTTACAATTATTCCTATGCAACTGATACCATTAAGACATGAACCAAAGACCAGAAGTCCTTCTCGATTGGATCCCATTACCGAAAAGTCACGTATATATTTTTTTTATCAGTTAAAGGAACTCAATTTCATCTGTCTCCTTCACAGATACTGGACCACAACGCTCTCCGATGCTTGCTTTGATTTCATAAATTCGGTATTTCACTTGCCGGTGTTTTTTGGAGTTAATTTTGGGTGAAGATTTATGAGCAATGGACCATTTTACGTTTCGAAGGAGTGTTCTTCCCCCTGTTCTTGTAAACGCTTCATGTTCATTACTCTTAAGTTTTTTGGGCTGCATTAAATTATTGGTATCTAAAATGGAATTAGAACAGGAAGTCTTTTGAATTTCTCTCTTTTCACTTAAGCAACGAATATTTATTCCTAAAAAAAATATTAGTTTTCAAGCCAGAGCAAGTGCAAAAAATTAATTATTCAGTCTCATTATGTTATAGGCTTACACATATTGAAGAAGTAACAGCGTGATACGACATTCTATATTGACTAGTGGCTTGTGCAGCAAATGCTGCAAACTAAATCCATAAGAAGTTCAAATAAAAATTGTTCAGATTTATTTTCAATGAAGAAAACCAGATATTTTGAAAGTTATTTGCTTCCAAAATAATTAAATGTACTCTCTCTGAATGGTTTCTGTTTATGCCAAATACTTTTTCTTGAATCTATCCACCTTCAATTTTGGAGTTTCAACGCGAAAACGCAAGTAACAATGTCAGGACGATCAGTGGGTTTTTCATGTGGGAGTAAAGCAATAGCTATTTCAGGTCAATGTGGATTCTTGGTGAAAGTTAAAAAAATGTCAGGTTTGCAATGCTTTCGAACACTAGCATAGCATCTTGGTATAGCTGCTGCATGTAGAGCTTGAAATATGCAGGATGAAATCATTTTATTCTGCTAAGAGATCTTACTGAAATGATCGGGAGACTACAAAATTTTGTAGGTCTCTTACTTCACCAGTAAGTAATACCTTTTGGTCTTTCCTTAGGAACTGTAATTTTTGCGCTGTCTCGAGCTAATAATGAAGAGAATGACGCATATAAATATCTACACCACACCGCTATTAAGTATATGAAAAAGACCCAACCCCACTTGATTAATAACTATGAAAATATTTGATTTTTAAAAACAATATTATTATCTTACGTAAGCCGGCACTAAGTAAATTATAGAAATGAAGATCTAATTTAATATATTCTCTACATTTACTTATTAACCCCAAAACGTTTCACTTTCAAATCATCAATATAGCATTAATATGTATAATAAAATGAAAAATAGTCACATCATGACATTAACTTTCATTTCTAATGATAATAATATCATGAAACCACCTCAAGTTTTGTAGATTTTAATATTCAATACAGCTGTACTCAGAAAATTATACACCGCAGAATCAGACCTGTAAATCATTTTAGTAAGTCTTGAAGTTTTTAATAACCAATTGAATTTGAACTCTAAATATGTCAGCAATACTGCAGGTCATGGCCTTCGTGTAATAGCCTATTTTTATTGTAGTGTCTGTTTTGTTTTATTATGAAATGCAATTAGTTCTCAAAACTGACCAAAGATGGTTTTTGAAAAATAGGAAAATGATGTAGGATAACTAACGCATCACTGAAAGTTACTATTTTTCTGAAAATCCTTAGATGCCAAGCTTCAAAATGATGGGTCACTCATTAAAATCCGTTCAGCCGTTTTGCCGTAATTTCCATTACCAGTTCAAATCATATATATATATATATATATATATATATATATATATATATATATATATAGATGTACATTCTGTTCTGTGACACAGAGGCCTAAAAATCTCGCGCCATGTTGGAACACAATAATAATCATATTTTATGATTACGGCATTACAAGAAGCTTGTGGAAATCCTAACATACCGAACTATTGCAAGACGAGGCATTCCTTTCAGTCAAGAGTTGGCATCCGAAGAGCTCTTTAGATCGATCAGTGAAAAAGAGATCTAGAAATGATGCTGCAGATGGAATCCGCCGTCTTCCAAGGATTTGTCAACGTAGGTTAAGGTTGCCTAATTCCGTGACATATTTAATAAAGCCTACATTTATGACAAAATTGTAATACAGATTTTCAAATAACACCTTAATGACGTTATTTGGAACCTCAGCTACAGGTTTTACAATATTCAGTGTCAACAGTTTCACAAGTTTGGTATATAATATATGATTCTTCATATATCATATGTCGTATCATATCATTGTTACACAGTGGCTCCTAAATCCGTGACAGGGATCCAAATTCCGTGATAGTGGTTTCCTAATTCCGTGATATTAAAATAATCCTCATTAACTACTCAGAAAACAAACGTGTATTGGAAAAACACTTTAAAGTCATGGTATATTGTTTTAATATGGATTAAGCAAGAGATTACAAAATAGAAAAAGGATCTAAGTGACAAATTTCGTAGAAAATACTTGTGTAACTGCAAGAATACATATTACATATTAATATATTATAAACAAAATAAACTGTAAGTTAAATTCAATACAAAATTAAATTTGAATGAATTGAATTATAACACAATTATTTCTCATTATTTATATTGCTAACAACAGCAGTAATTAGGTTAAATATATGCCCTATTATTTTATTATAATTATAATGGATGTTTTCTATAACTTATTTCTATTATTATTTCCACGAACTATTTTCTTTCATAGACATTAATTTTCACAATTTAGATCCAGTGAGCCAGGAAGGAGAAATATGAAAATAAATCCGAAAATGGGAAAGCTCCTGTAGCATTGTTATTGTCTCATAATGTTTAAATAATCGTACACATTGATTCAGCTGACTATAATCTACAGTAATATGTCATTTTTATAATGCAAATATAAAATGTTTCTTCAGGAGCGGTCACAAGAGAAAGAAAAACTCACTGGTCAACCACCTTTCACTTCTGCAGTCGACTGCTTCTATTCAAAAGGCGGGTAGTCAATAGAATTGAAAAGAAGACATCTCTTGGCTTCTGTTAGGTATTTCAAAAACTTAAAAGTCAGAGACCACAACTCCATGGCAGTCAATTGAAATTTTATCACGGGATTAGGGATATCACGGAATTAGGCACCTTTACCCTACTGTTGATATGATGAAGTATGTAATGCCAAAAGCAACCTAAATAAGTTTAGTGGGAAATAGTAACTATGTTGTCATTAATTTTCGAATGCCCTAGTATTTAACAGAAAAACTGTAGTATTTCGGTGGCATATTGTCGGAAGAACACTATATGTTCACATAAGTCACTTATTTTGAGCAACGAATTTTTCTCAGATGTAATTGCTAAATTACTATAATTTGGTTTAAGAGAATATTATGCTTTCAGCAATCTGATGAGGTAAAGGTAATAGGTAAATGTTAAAAAAATTGATTCTTGAATCTACGCGATCTGTTTAGGGCCACCTGTCTCCAGTATCTTACCAGAGATGGATGTCTACACTGAAAGAAATAATTTAATCGAAATATGTATGGTATGACTTTCCTGTGTTAAATTTCAACGCACCTCGTTTACATGTTTCGACCTTCTTCAGACTACTCAACATACCAATGAACCAACAAGATTACAACAAAGAGCTAAACACAATCAAATACATAGAACAAGAAAACGGATACAACCCTAACATAATGGACAACATAATACGTAAGACAAAACATAATCACAAAAAACATAAGGATACAACACAAACACAAGAACACTAAAAATACATCACACTAACATACGAAAACAAAAACACACACAAAATTGCAACCTCATTCAAGAAATTAAATTACAACATCGCATACAGAACAAATAACACTCTACAAAAACATCTCAACACACAAACAACACAAACAAACAAATACAACCACACAGGCGTATACAAACTCAAATGTAACACCTGCAACAACTTCTACATGGGACAGACAGGCAGATCATTTCAAACACGTTAAAAAGAACACATCACGGCCATAACAAAATTACAAAACACCTCCACATATGCAGAACACATCACAAATGCTAACCACACCTACAGAGACATCAACACAGACATGGAAATACTGCACATCCAACCAAAAAGACAGAAACTCAACACACTAGAACAATATGAAATATACAGACACACAAAAACACACCCCAACGAAATTCTCAACACACAACTCAACTTCAAAACACACACACTCTTTGACTCTACACTATACCACAGGAACACACCCTCACAGGAAACAGAACAAGTGGCGCCAAGACCAACAACGACCAGTTCTGAGGATGACCCATAAATAGGTCGAAACATTTAAACGAGATACGTTGAAATTTAACACAAGAAAGTGTTACCATACATATTCCGAAGTGACACAGTGTTAAAAGTTGTGTAATCAAGATGTATAAATTAATCTAGTTGATCTCCTATGCGTCTTGTAACGTGTTTGTGCCTACAGAGTTATTATCAATAATCTGATCCCTATGCTTGCTACTGAGGTTGATAATATCAAATTGACGGTGATTAATTATTTGTCAATCGGAAAAAAAACTGCGGAGCGTAGCTTGCAATTAAGCGATTACCAACTTCGACCATTACGATTCAACATTACATAATAATAGACATTGCTGTGTAGGACACTCACATACAGAATCATAAGCTGCTTCATGGACATTCATTAAACTTGTAATATAATATTTTATTTTGTTGTGCTCGTAACCAGATGCTGTGGTAGTTGTATAGTTTTAGTAGTTTCAATCTTACAAACAACACAATTGCATTAGAAGTTGTTTTTTGTAAATATTTTCAAGCTAATGAAATCGTTAATTTTATCGTTGGTTTGTGTAATATTACATTTTTTTGTTGTTGTTGAAGGTAATTAAATTTCGGTAAAATTCATTACATATGTGTTAATTTAAGCCTCAGAACATCTTCCTGACTCCAAAGCAGGGGAAGGGAGAATGGTTTAATCGTATGATGCAATAATTTCAAGCAATTCCTTTATTTATTTATTTATTTATTTATTAAATTATTTCATTTATTCTATTATTTAATTTATTTAATTAATTAATTTATTTAATTATTTAATTTATGTATTTAATTATTTAATTTATGTATTTAATTATTTAATTTATGTACTTAATTATTTAATTAATTTATTTAATTCTTTAATTATTTAATTAATTTAATGTTTTATTTAATTATTTAATTTAATGTTTTATTTAATTATTTTATTTAATGTTTTATTTAATTATTTAATTAATTCAATTTTTTATTTAATTATTTAATTAATTTAATTTATTTAATTATTTAATCGATTTTATTTATTTATTTAATTAGTTAATTGATTTTATTTATTCAGTTATTTAATTAACTTAATCAATTTATTTAATTATTTAATTTATTTAATTAATTTAATTAATTATTTAATTTATGTATTTAATTATTTAATTTATTTAATTAATTAATTATTTAATTATATAATTATTCAATTTATTTATTTAATTATTTAATTTAATTTTTATTTAATTATTTAATTTAATTTTTATTTAATTAATTTAATTTTTTATTTAATTAATTTAATTTTTTATTTAATTATTTTATTTAATTTTTTATTTAATTTAATTTTTATTTAATTATTTAATTTATTTAATTTTTATTTAATTATTTAATTGATTTTATTTATTTATTTAATTATTTAATCGATTTTATTTATTTATTCAATTATTTAATTTATTTATTTAATTAATTCAATTTATTATTTTATTTATTTAATTATTTCATTAATTTATTTAATTATTTAATCAATTTAATTAATTCATTTAATTATTTAATGAATTTAATCAATTAATTTAATTATTTAATCAATTTAATTAATTCATTTAATTATTTAATCAATTTAATTAATTTATTTAATTATTTAATCAATTTAATTTATTTAATTTTTAAATTAATTTAATTAATTTAATTGATTTATTTAATTATTTAATTAATTTTATTTATTTATTCTGGTGTAGTTAAGGCAATCAGGCCTTCTCTTCCACAACACCAGGAATACAAATACAGTAATAGAAATAAACAGAAAAAAAATACACTTTATACGAAGTAAAGCTACACAAGAAATAAAGAGCGAGAGAGGAAAAAACACTATAAACAAAGTAAAGCCACACAAAAATATACACAGGTTGCAGTCACACAAACTTTAAATGAGTGATTAAGTATCATCATTAATTGTATCCTAACTAATTAAGATAAGCAAGAAACTTGCAATTTTAATCCAGATTAAAAAAGAAAAAGAAAAGAACACAAATCAATATTTCTAGCAATACCTAAAAACATTGACTAAGACAAAATTTTCCAATTTAATTTTGAATTGTGATAAAGTCCGGCAGTCCCTGACGTCATTAGGTAACGAATTCCAGAGGCGAGGTATTTCTTGTGTTACTTAAGACAAGAAGTCCACTGAATTAAGTTAATTTTGTCTAACTAGCTTTAACAGGATTAAATATCGCTCCGAGAAATCTAGTTCCTACTGAAAATAGGGGAATATTTAAGTATATTTCTTTTCAATATTGCTCCAGTAAAGTATGCGGAAGAATTTCAGATAGTTACATATTTCACGTTGTACGAATTCCCAAAAATGTTGTGCAAATTTGACTAGTTGGACAACATTAATCTCTTTCAAGTACGGTTCATTTTCTGAAACTTGCTCTGGGTTTTAAATTGATAATCAACGACAATCGGTGCTTTAATACTCTTGGTATTTGTGTAGGGGTGTCCATGGTATTCAAATTCTTCTATCACTGCCATCATTACCACCTCCATTATCGGTATCATAATAGCTGTATGAAATTTTTGGAGTTTGGAGCTTGTCACAAATGTAGAAATGGTCAAAATTTCGATGCTACCTCTCTGCTTCAACAAAAGTGAAGACAATAAAGGAAGAAATATCCGTTTCATTAGATAATTACCAAAGAATATATCTTTATAACGAATTCAATAGATATATTATCTATTTCCTGATGATGGACTTTCGTACACTACTTTTAACACCTGAATATAAATAATTGATTAAATGGCGATCTTACTCGTGTTAATTATGTAAGCACCTCTAATCAACTACAAACAGGCACCAGCACACAAACTAGCCACACACATGGACAAAATCATCAGAAACAACATACAGTCAGAAAACAGACAACAATAAAAAACACTATAGACCTAGTCAACAAAACAAAACAACAACACATTCCACACAGTGCAACACTAGCATCTTTCGATATCACTAACTTATACACTAATATAGCAATACAGGACACATTACAGATATTAAAACAAATGCTCACAGATAACAACACACCACAAGAACACATCGAAGAAATCATCGAAATCACAGATATCATAACAAAGCAATACTATTTCACACACAACAAATACTACACCCAAACAGAAGGATTGCCAATGGGATCACCCATATCCAGCATACTAGCAGAGATATTTTTACACAACATAAAACAAACATACATACTCAACAATGAACACAACAAATATGCAGACAACATAATATACTGGCACAGAACAAATAAATACAACCACACAGATGTATACAAACTCACATGCAATAGTTGCGACAGTTTCTACATTGGACAGACAGGCAGATTCATTCCAAACTCGATACAAAGAACACATTAAAGCAATAACCAGAGGACACAATACATCTACATATGCTGAACACATAACTAATGCTAACCACACATACAATAACATAAATATAGACATGGAAATCCTACACGTACAACCCAAAAACCAAAAACTCAACACACTAGAACAATATGAAATATACAGACACACTAAAACACACCCTGATCAAATTCTCAACACACAGATCAATTTC
Source organism: Periplaneta americana (assembly GCA_025594305.2). Taxonomy (NCBI): domain Eukaryota; kingdom Metazoa; phylum Arthropoda; class Insecta; order Blattodea; family Blattidae; genus Periplaneta; species Periplaneta americana. The sequence goes on along the minus strand of JAJSOF020000037.1, from coordinate 2,427,184 downwards.
AGAACAGACACACTATTTGACACAACTCTTCATCACATGAACGCACCCACACAACAGGCAGCGAAGTTGAGATAGCGCCGAGATCTAGTAGGCTCTGAGGATGGTGTCAAGTAACACCGAAACAGCTGTAAGCCACACATGCTTACATAATTAACATGAGTAAGTTCGCCATTTAATGAATTATTTAGAAAATATACTCTGAAATTTAGGACACTTCTACATCTTTGACTCTGTAAAACCCTTAAAAATTTGCATCACAGTGAAAGTAATCAACTTTCGCTTTCTGTAGTGTATCATAATGTTGGAAAAGTAGCCTAAACATCTTGGTACTGCTTATCAGCTTCATTTTTAGAGGAAAGAGAAGGAAAGGAAAGCTATTCGGTCTCTTCCTGGAGGGCAAACTCTCCTTTCCAATCATTCTCTGATCATGAAGCCTTAATATATCTCCAAAATTTAGAATATTTCCACGTCTTTGACATGGTACAAAAAACTGTCACGATGAAATTCATAAATCATAATTCATTGGGGTTATAATCATTGAACAATATCCGGTTAGCACGGCTGGCCGCGAAGCCAGGTGGCCCGGGTTCGAATCCAGGTCGGGGCAAGTTACCTGGTTGAGGTTTTTTCCGGGGTTTTCCCTCAACCCAATTTGAGCAAATGCTGGGTAACTTTCGGTGCTGGACCGCGGACTCATTTCACCGGCATTATCACCTTCATATCATTCAGACGCTAAATAACCTGAGTTGTTGATACAGCATCGTAAAATAACATACTTATATTAAAAGAAATTGAACAATATCAACAACATTCCAACCATCACTGTCAACAACACCGATATCACCACCACCACCATCAATTTTGATTTATCATGCACATTGTACATAGCACGTTGGGGACCTTACACTTTCTTCCTTTCTCTCTAAATGTAATTACCTGTCTGTGTTTGTCTCCTTCCTTTTCTTTTCCATGTCTCTGACTTCGTCTCAGTGTGGCCTCATGTGGTGGTAACTGCATCTTTCTTCAGCCTCTGGTGAATGCATGATTTGTTATTTGTTCAAATACATTGTGATATGTCTTTTAATTTCACTTGATTAATAGCAATACTTTACAGCTTTGGTGTAAGAAAGAAAGTGTAATGAATGATATCTCTTTGAAAGCGGAAGAGTCTCAGTGTTTGTTCTATTATGACAGTGTAAAATTGAAGTGAAGGTACCAGTCCCATGTGTCATGCAGGGGTATGATGGCACTAATGCTTCATAACCGACCCTGACAGGAAATGGAGTATTCTACCGCTTTATCCAGGAGGCAGCATTCTTGATGTCTAGCAGATAGTGTGCTGGCCGTTGAATTCCGAGGCTCGTCAGTTCAAACCCGACCGAAGACGATTGATTTCAAGGAGACATCTATGTGAATATTAAAATTTCCACAATCTTCATCCAAAATGTATTAATTTTAAACTACATAAAAATGCTTACAATACTATCAACTGTACAAAATTTGGTGCCATTAGGGCTAATAGTTTTGAAATTATATTTTTGAAATTTATTTTATATTGACGTCACTTAAAAAGGCTCCTTACGACAACGTTTTAAAAATTTTGAGAATAGTCCTGGGAATAAAAATTAATTAACTTTTTGAGCTCAGTCCAAATCCAGTCACAATAAATTTTAGGCGAATTTCTTAATTTTTCACCATAGCGTCCCCTTAAAAGACGACAAAATAAGGCATGACTTTTTTTCAGGAGAGAAGTAAATCTGAAAGTTCCTGATACTAGATTCACGGCGTGTAAAATAAATCTGTTCTTAGAGAATTCAAAACAAAATTTGTTTACCATTTCTCGCCCTTGCTGGATAATTTCTGCAGTTGTTAGATATCTAGAGAACCACCGGCACAATTCAGCCGGTAGATGATTACCTACTGATATGGAGCTGCTTTCGGCGTGAGTTCAATTCCCGCTTAAGTTGCTTATCTGGTTGGGTTAATTTCGAAGTATTCCCCAACTGTAAGGAAAATGTTTGATAGTTCCATGGTGAATCCTCAGCCTCATTTCGCCAAGTACCATCTCGTTATCACCATTTCAACCGGTGTCAAATAACCTAGTAGTTTATAAAGCGACGTTAACCAAATTATCAAACATACATACCTAGGAGGCTCTGTAACTTCGGAGTTATTTTGAAAGTTTGGGCAAAGAGACTCAACCTAAAAGATTTTTAGTCTTCCACAGTGACTGTGTTCAGAACGACTATGACGATGATGCCCGCAACTACTGTGGTGATGATGATGACGATGACAACCATAAATACAGCGATGATTATAATGACAACTACGGCGATGATGAAAATGACGACTACGGCGATGAACATAATGACGTCTACGGCGATGATGAAAATGACGACTACGGCGATGGTGAAAATGACGACTACGGCGATGATGAAAATGACGTCTACGGCGATGATGAAAATGACGACTACGGCGATGATGAAAATGACAACTACGGTGATGATGGAAATGACGACTACGGCAATGATGAAAATGACGTCTACGGCGATGATGAAAATGACGTCTACGGCGATGATGAAAATGACGACTACGGCGATGATGTAAATGACGACTACGGCGATGATGGAAATGACGACTACGGCGATGATGGAAATGACGACTACGGCGATGATGGAAATGACGACTACGGCGATGATGGAAATGACGACTACGGCGATGATGGAAATGACTACGGCGATGATTAAAATGACGACTACGGCGATGAACATAATGACGACTACGGCAATGATGAAAATGACGACTGCAGCGATGATGAAAATGACGACTGCAGCGATGATGAAAATGACGACTACGGCGATGAAGATAATGACGATTACGGCAATGATGAAAATGACGACTAAGGCGATGATGAAAATAACGACTAAGGCGATGATGAAAATAACGACTACGGAGATGTTGAAAATGACGACTACGGAGATGTTGAAAATGACGACTACGGCGATGATGAAAATGACGACTACGGCGATGATGAAAATGACGACTACGGCGATGATGAAAATGACGACTACGGCGATGATGAAAATGACGACTACGGCGATGATGAAAATGACGTCTACGGCGATGATGAAAATGACGACTACGGCGATGATGAAAATGACGACTACGGCGATGATGAAAATGACGACTACGGCGATGATGAAAATGACGACTACGGCGATGATGAAAATGACGACTACGGCGATGATGAAAATGACGACTACGGCGATGATGAAAATGACGACTACGGCGACGATGAAAATGACGACTACGGCGACGAAGATAATGACAATAATGACGATTAAGATAATGATGAATATGGCGCGATAAAAATAATGGTGACTGTAGCGATGTTAATAATGACGACGACTACAACAGAGTTGAAACGATAATGAAAACGTCGACAACGGTGGTGACGAAAATAACGTCGACAGTTGTAGTGATGATATCTGTGATGATGACAGAGTAGACGACTACGATGATTATGATGACGGCGGCGATTGTGAGGATGACGGTAGTACTAATGGGATGATAAAGCTAACAACGATGACAATTACGTGCAAGATTTGCCAGTGAACGAGGTGATCGACGTAACAGTTAACATAAGACTCTCCGTTGCTCGGGGCTCTTGCCCTGAAGTGTCTGTAGAATGGTTGTTACTACAGCAACGATTGTGACCTTTCCGAGAGATGAGCACATTCTGAAGCACAGAGGAATTTCTTTTAGTTGCATTTTGTAAGAATGCTTGTTATGTGCCTAGCAAGAAGTTTGCCTCATCAGCTAGCCCTCGAGCAAGCTGGACGACGTGAGGGATTTGGGTTACTCGGTCTGGGTTCCCAAGTCTGCACAATTGCGTCAGTTGACTGACGAAAGTGTCCGAATTGTGGCCATGAACAGCAACTGGTTTGGTGAATGCACGTATTCACTCAAAGGCAGGAAGGGATTTACACATTACTTGGGATTGTTGCACTGACCAGCGAATATTTTACATCACTTTAGAAGAAGTAAAACTGTCACTCATAGATACAGACAGCAAAGATCTACAGGGACATCATTTTATTTTTACTAATATTTTTAATATTAACCTGGCTATACCTTTGGATTAACTGTTGAAAACAGAAAACACCGTTTGTTACCCCCTTCCACGAACGGAGTTCGATGATGCTGACATAAAATACAAACAAATCACTTTACTAGGTAAACTAGTCCATTTACGTAAACTAGGAAATGTCGCAAGTTTGAGTTTGATAATTTTCATTAGGTTTTTCTTAATCAAAATACAGTACAGTATTAACAATAAGTGTTTTTACTCACGAACTGAGCTATCCATGCGAACGTATTCATTATGCAATGTATATTATATTGTCTACAGCACATTAGCGTACAATGTAGAGAATGAAGTTAAATTGAAAAATAATCATAATATGGATATTTAAACACATTTTTTAAAATGGTGGCCGTTCATTTCGATACAGGCTTCAGTTTTTTTGTGCATATTATCGCACTATAAACTACTGCATCTAATTCCAATTACAGTACCAGTTTCGTCCTTCGTACTAGTAACGCATGGTGAACTAATTCTGTACTACTCTATAAAAGAGAACCTTACGTACTGTAAATTCAATCTTCACTTCTGCCCGATCCGAAAAGATAAAATTACCCAGACATGCTATCTACTGTCCGTCCAAGTGGTTATGTCGCAGGATCGTAAAAAGAGGGGAAATCACGTGACAGTTAATTACTTAACGAGGCCCTTTTATTTATGTTATTTTGAACAGTTGTATAATATTACAACACAAATTAATCTTTTTAGGGAAAAGAGCCAAGACAGCCCAGCCACTAGCTTTACAGAGGGGCGAATAAAAGTAAGCAAACGGACGACAGTACCTGTGCGAAAATATGATTAAATATTGAAAGCTCTTTCGTGACTGGAAAATGCGAACATATTTCTGAAACGTACTGTACTCACTAACTCAGTACTATATGCGATCTTGGTTCTGTGTGGAGGACAGTTGGAACTTCATTAGTAGAAGGGATGGGAGTGAAGTACATACAAAAACTCAGGTACAATAAAAATTGAAGTAAAAATAAAATGATGTCTCTGTATAATCTTTTCGCTGTAAGAAAAATCCTAACGTAAACAACAGCACGTGACTGAAGTGGGGCTTCATTGGCCGCTGTTTGGCGCCATGGATTCTCAGTACATGTTCCCGCCTACTGTTGTACATTCTGTTCCATGTTAAACATTTCCCGTTACTCGTCAAGTAGGCCTAACCTCACTACTATGCATTCGTTTGCTTAGGAAACATTTACTTTATAATTACTGTAATTAAATTATTTTTAAGTCTTATGTGTTCACAATGGAAGTTGAGGATACAGAAGCCATTACTTCAGTACCACGTGCTTACGTGAACAACTACGAGCTCAAGTGACGCCAGCTTGTTACAAGAACAGACTACCTCGGTTTTACTGTTGGTATTCATCCGCGTTCATAGTACATAACAAAATATAAAAGTAGCTTTTCTATTACATAGCGTTTTACATATGAGTGAAGTTATAAGTTTCATCGTATTTAACAACTAGAATTAAATTTTTTATTTTCAAATTAGCCGTACCTGTGCGCTCCGCTGCACCCGTTAGAAATAAATATAAAGTAATTACATAATTAAAATAGGACATTTGATCCAGGGAAGATTCGTGTTTGATAGAAGGATAAATCGTTTATTATGTTACTTAATTTAAATTGTATTTGCATAGTTAAAATGCGATCATTTTGATCCAGAGACCACTCATTTGGTCATAAAAATTATTTTACGAAATATAGGAAACGAATGCCTATCAAGTTTTCTGTGCATAAGAAGCTATTTTAATCTTACCTGTCCTCGATTCACTCAGAAGTTACTGTAATAACATTATAGCATTATGTCCATCAAGAGAAACTACACTGTCCAATGGTGAATTAATAATTAATTATACAAATCGGTTAATTTAGCTTCTGATATTACTTCATAAAAACACAGAAACATTCTCTGTAGGCTACCGTATGTTTCATAGCTTTCGATTGTTGTTGTCCAAGGCCCCTTATAGACGAAGTCATTTGTTTTTTATTTCATTACACCACTTTAGATGTCGTTGTTATTGTAATTTTGAAACTCATTTATCTCATTAAATATCAGTCCTATCAAAATTTTGCATGGAATAAAACTTATCGGAAATTATTTTTAAAGAACCTTTGGTTATGTAATATTTTTCACGAAAATTAATAATAAGGGAGATATTTCGATTTATTCAATTCAAGCCCCCTTATAACTCCCCTTTCAAATGAAATATTCATATGCAATATAGCCTGAATTCTAAGTTACAACGAACTTAATTTATATTCCAATTTTCATATAAATCGGTTCAGTCATTATCGCGTGAAAAGGTAATAAACATCCAGACAGACAGACATACAAACAAAAATTTCAAAAAAGCGATTTTCGGTTTCAGGGCGGTTAATTTAGGACCAATTATTTTTGGAAAATCGAAAATTACCAGAAAAACTTCGGCTACAGATTTATTATTAGTATAGATAATACAAGATTATGGTTTCCAAATACGAACTATATTTTCCTGCGCCATCTGAGTGTTTCGGCTGGGAGCCAATCACAGGTATGACAGCAACGTGCTTGTGTTTACATTAGGATTTTTCTTACAGCGAAAACAGTATAAGTGGAAGGTATTGGAGGTTTGGAGACAGAGTTCACATTATTATTATTATTATTATTATTATTATTATTATTATTATTATTATTATTATTATTATTGTTATTATTATTATTATTATTGTTATAAGTAATTGATTAACTAGCGGAACTTGTGTTAATTATGTAAGTTGTGTGGCTTACACCTGTTTCGGTGCTTCATCACACCAACCTCAGAGCCTACTAGATCTCGGCGTCATCTCGAACTTCTCTGCCTGTTGTGAGGGTGCGTTTGATTGTTGAAAAGTGTTCAAAAGTGGAGTCAAATTGTGTGTGTGTGTGTGTGTGTACTGAAATTGATCTGTGTGTTGAGAATTTGATCAGGGTGTGTTTTAGTGTGTCTGTATATTTCATATTGTTCTAGTGTGTTGAGTTTTTGGTTCTTGGGTTGTAAGTCTAGGATTTCCATATCTGCATTTATGTTATTGTATGTATGGTTAGCATTGGTTATGAGATCGACGTATGTAGATGTATTGTGTCCTCTGGTTATTGCTTTAATGTGTTCTTTGTAGCGTGTTTGGAATGATCTGCCTGTCTGTCCAATGTAGAACTTGTCGCAACTATTACATGTGAGTTTGTATACACCTGTGTGGTCGTATCTATTTGTTTGTGTTTTTTGTGTGTTGAGATGTCGTGTGTACCCGGATACTAGGAAAATACTAATGAACTGTGAGATAAAATTCAAAGTGTGAGGTAAAGTTTTTATCTCACTAGTGGAATAAAGTAATGTTGAATAAAAACCTACTTTTTTCAAACGCAATAGTAATATGGGTTACAAGAGCGGTATGTTGACGTTTTCATGTTCGAGGAAAACATTGAAAAAGCGAAACGTAGTTGAGCTTTTTTAATTTCCGAGAACATGAAAACAAACATACCACTCGTGTATCGTACATTATTTTGTGCGAAGATTGTTTATTACATACCTGAAAGACGAATTTCTAATTAGTTGCAATGAAATATCCATGTTGGTTTCTGTTTAATGACGGCAACTTCAGAAAACCAAAATATCTTTCTTCAACATTGTTTCTATAAAATGTTTTCTGTGTTTACTATACTCCAGCAGGCCGTGATATACGTCTGTCTTTTTTTTCCCCCAGTCTATAAATGCGAACTTAAAACAAACGGTAAGGTTATGTAATGATTTATTTTTCATTTTAATATTTTATCAATATTATTTATATAACATATTGCAGTAATAACATCGGCATCTGGAATCTCGTTGATTTTTTCATGGCTTCCTTAATGTTACTTGTATCAGGAATGCAATAAGTTTCGTGGAGTAGTAGACTTTACTTAATTTTTGCAAATATTTAAAAACAATAATTAACATTGCAATTTAGGTGAAATTGCAGTGGTAAGTTTCCAATTTATATTTACTACTATGTTAAACGTCTCTAAAAATAATATGTTAAAAGCCTAAAGCAGTAAAATGAATGTCGCGCTTAAGCGGTAAGTAGAGGGAAATTGTAATGTGTGTTACGTTGGGAATACTAAATGTGGTATTTCACACTTACCGCGTATTGGTTCTGTGCGGAAAACAAGCAAATACGCACGATCTCGCACAAAAGTATTTAGTAAAGGCATGTTTTCTGTTATGGTCATGGATAAATACAGTTTTATTAAGTTGTATATAATCATGCTGCAAACAAAATATTCCATATCAGTGCAGCAATTCGCTTCTCAAGTATGACATTTCTTTCAATGTGATGTGTAATAATAAGTAATAAGAAAGCGAAACATTGCAGATGTTGCATGACATTTCGAAGCTGATAAATATGAGTTATTATTGCATAAAAGATGTTTGTGTATATTGGAATCGAATCCGAGATTTGCTGGTTGGCTGACCGCTGCCACTTCACGCCTCCGAAATCTCGGCTGTGAATGTTATCATAATGAGTCTGCTAGTTTTTGTTATTACTGTCAAAACAAGTTGTCAGGATACCAACATGAATAGAAAGTAAAACCCCAGTCGAACAAACATTGCTTTTCGAAACATGTTTGCTTACAGCAGAAAGGGAACTTAACTGCCCCAGAATCTTCAGGAAATCTTAATGCAAAGGGCTGTAGTAGACTCAACAAAGTAGAAGGTGGGAAAAACACAGTGGATGACGATTCGTGGAAATAAAAGTATGATTGAAAGGAGGAAGATTGGCAACGGCTTTGTAAGAAATTTCTTAACGTGTTTCATAACAAGCCATACATAGTAGACTGTAATCATTCTACTAAAATAGGTTATGTAAACTCGTTATTTAGTGACATATTTTATGACTAGACCCCGAATGTTTGTCAAAATTTTACTGGGTAGAAGTAAAGATATAAATGTGATTTGGAGTAAATGAAAGTGATAGGGCCAATTTTTATTTTGCCTATTTTGCCTTTTTAAGGCGTTTCTTACTAATTCAATAATAAATGCCTTTCTTTATCATTTTAAAGCAATATTTCTTATTCATTTGCAATTTTCTAATTAATTCTAATGTAATGTGTAAGCAGGGAGATGCACTATTACCTTTACTTTTTAACTTCGCTCTAGAATATGCCATTAGGAAAGTTCAGGATAACAGGCAGGGTTTGGAATTGAACGGGTTACATCAGCTTCTTGTCTATGCAGGTGACGTGAATATGTTAGGAGAAAATCCACAAACGATTAGGGAAAACACGGGAATTTTACTTGAAGCAAGTAAAGCGATCGGTTTGGAAGTAAATCCCGAAAAGACAAAGTATATGATTATGTCTCGTGACCAGAATATTGTACGAAATGAAAATATAAAAATTTGAGATTTATCCTTCGAAGAGGTGGAAAAATTCAAATATCTTGGAGCAACAGTAACAAATATAAATGACACTTGGGAGGAAATTAAACGCAGAATAAATATGGGAAATGCGTGTTATTATTCGGTTGAGAAGCTCTTATCATCCAGTCTGCTGTCCAAAAATCTGAAAGTTAGAATTTATAAAACAGTTATATTACCGGTTCTTCTGTATGGTCGTGAAATTTGGACTCTCACTCTGAGAGAGGAACATAGGTTAAGGGTGTTTGAGAATAAGGTGCTTAGGAAAATATTTGGGGTTAAGCGGGATGAAGTTACAGGAAAATGGAGAAAGTTACACAACACAGAACTTCACGCGTTGCATTCTTCACCTAACATAATTAGGAACTTAAAATCCAGACGTTTGAGATGGGCAGGGCATGTAGCACGTATGGGCGAATCCAGAAATGCATATAGAGTGTTAGTTGGGAGACCGGAGGGAAAAAGACCTTTAGGGAGGCCGCGAAGTAGATGGGAGGATAATATTAAAATGGATTTGAGGGAGGTGGGGTGTGATGATAGAGACTGGATTAATCTTGCACAGGATAGGGACCGATGGTGGGCTTATGCGAGGGCGGCAATGAACCTCTGGGTTCCTTAAAAGCCAATTGTAAGTAAGTAAGTATGTAGGTAATGTGTATGAAACTTAAATATATGAAACAATGACTAACTTTACTAAAGTCGCGACGCTGTTATTCCCGGCGTGACTCCTCCTCTTTGCTTACTTCTTAGGAAGTGAAGGCTCTATAAAGTCTAGGTAGGCAGTATCGTTCGCCATTTTTGTTCTTTCGTTGTCGAGCCTACCAGACGAGGGATCTATTTGCCGCACCGTTAAACATTATCATGTCGTAGCTGCTATGATAATAAATCAAAGTCACTGTAATTCAGCAAATAATTGAGCGGCAAATAACGTCTTCGTGTGCTTTCTGCGAACGCCAACGAAAGAGCCAAAATAGTGGGCGATTATGTTAAGTATTTGAGTAGTTTAATATCAAAGACGGACATCTGTCGTCTCCATAGTTTTGATCTAGAGGCAATTTTTTGTTTCGCAGTGTTCTTTGTAATATTTAACACAATTTATTTTATAAATGCAGTGTTAGAGTTTGCATATGGTTTCACTATAACTGGAAAGAGCATGAAAAATTGTATAAAAAACCACAGGTATCTAAATTTCCATCTGAGGTCAGATATCCGCCTTTGATATTAAGCTACTATCGAGCCTTAGGAAATGAATGACGTCATCATCAGCGATTTACAAGACGCTCACCTTTAAATGTAGCCGATCTGCAACGTGATTGGCTGCCGGAAATTAGAGCGACGGGACTTAACAATAGTAAATAAAAATAATTTATTTCGGTGCTTAATCTGTTAATAATCATGCTCTAATAATAATAATAATAATAATAATAATAATAATAATCCGTGGCGCTACAGCCCGTGGAGGGCCTAGACCGACCAGCCGGCTGCTGGCCTCACGCCCACATGCCGAAGCAGAGGTGGACGATCATCCAATCAGAATGGAGGTATCGTGTGGTTAACACGATGATCTCCGCAGCCGTTATAGATGGCATTCGCAACCGGATTTCGCTACCTATTGCAGCTCTCCAAGTGCATCACGATGCTGGGTGAGCACCGGTCCCATACACTGGCCGAAATTTCATGAGAAAATTTCTTCCCCCATGAGGACTCAAACCAGCGCGCATTCCGTAACGCGAGTCCCTGGCAGGATGCCTTAATCGTGCTGTAATACTATTGGTGTAATATGAATAATTATCGACAATCCACAGTTACAAATATAATATTGTCATGTCTTCACTTATACCAACAATCAGCTTTATAATTTTAAATTTTAAGCTCGTTCTCATAGAAGTTGTTAGAAGTGTGTCCTTAACTCAGTACCAGTTGAAAAGCAGCTTATGTGTTTGATATAGGCACGTTAACTTAATGCTGTCTACCCATTTAACAGTGTATTGTTGGTGTAATCTAAGGTAGTTAACTTAATAGAGATACTTAACACTTCTGCTAGAACGATACAACTTTCGCTTAGTCTGCTTTCATTCTTAGAACTAGACTGCCATTGTTTATGAAGGGCTGGTGCAAGAAGGAGTCATTGCCAGTCAAATGAGGTTCTGCATCTGCAAATACTGGAGATAATATTGGAAAATTGAAAACGTTCATTTTTAGCTGGATAGATTCAACTTCCTCTATTACAATGATGTTATGTTACTCCTCGAAAATATATTTAAACTAGTGGCTTGTGCAGGACATGCTGAAAACTAAGTTCTTTAGACGTTCAAATAAACATTTTTCAGATTTATTTTCAATGAATAATACCAGTCATTCTGAAAATTATTTGCTTCTATAATAATGAAACATACTCTCTCTCGAGCCAATACTGAAGAGAACCACGCATATAAATATCTACACCACACCGCCATTAAATATATTAAAAAGACCCAACCCCACTTGATTAATAATTATAAAAAGATTTGATTTTTAATAATATTATTATCTTACGTAAGTTTTATTGCTTTCAGTAACATAATATACTATATAGTCGCCACTCAGTAAAATATAGAAATCAAAATCTAATTTAAGTTATTCTCTACATCTACTTATATAACCCCAAAACGTTTCACTTTCATATCATCAATATAGCATTAATATGTATAATTGATGAAAAATAGTCACATCATTGCATTAACTACAATAATATTTCATTTCTAATGGTAATAATGTCATCAAACCACCTCAAGTTCTGTAGTTTTTAATATCCAATACACAGCTGTACCCACAAAATTACACACCACAGAATCGAATCTGTAAATTATTTTTAGTAAGTTAAGTTTTTAATAACCAATTTAATTTGAGCTCTAAATATGTCAGCATTCTTGCAGATTATGGCCTTCGTGTAATATTGTTTACTGTAGTATGTGTTTTGTTTTATTCTGAAATGCAACACGACCGACTTGATGCTCGCTTCGCTTCTCCTTTACAAAAAAGCGAAGGCTATATCAAGTCGGCCGTGAATGCTATTAGCTAGTTCTCAAAACTGACGACAGATGGATTTTGGAAAATAGGAAAATTATTTTTAAAAAATTGACATTTTACTGAAAACTACTATTTTTCCGAAAAAACTTTGAGTTCCAAGCTTCAATATGAGGGGTTATTTATTAAAATCCGTCCAGCCGTTTTCCCGCAAATTCCATTACCAGATCAAATTATATATATATAGATGTCTTAACTAAATAAATCTTTCAATATGTAATGTACTCACTTACTTAGGCCTACATATGCCTTTTAAGGAACCCGGAGATTCATTTCCGCCCTCACATAAGCCCACCATCGGTCCCTATCCTGAGCAAGATTAATCCAGCCTCTATTATCATATCCCACTTCCCTCAAACCCATTTTAATATTATCCTCCCATCTACGTCTCGGCCTCCCCAAAGGTCTTTTTTCCTCCGATCTCTCAACTAACACTCTATATGAATTTCTGAATTCGCCCATACGTGCTACATGCCCTGCCCATCTGAAACGTCTGGATTTAATATTTCTAATTATGTCAAGTGAAGAATGCAAAGTTCTATGTTGTGTAACTTTCTCCATTCTCCTGCAACTTCATCACCCTTAGACCCAAATTTTTTTTATTTGGTTATTTTACGACGCTGTATCAACATCTAGGTTATTTAGCGTCTGAATGAAATGAAGGTAATAATGCGGGTGAAATGAGTCCGGGGTCCAGCACCGAAAGTTACCCAGCATTTTCTCGTATTGGGTTGAGGGAAAACCCCGGAAAACCTCAACCAGGTAACTTGCCCCGACCGGGATTCGAACCCGGGCCACCTGGTTTCGCGGCCAGATGCGCTGACCGTTACTCCACAGGTGTGGACCTAGACCCAAATATTTTCCTAAGCACCTTATTCTCAAACACCCTTAACCTCTATGCCTCTCTCAAAGTGACAGTCCAAGTTTCACAACTATACAGAACAACCGGTAATATAACTGTTTTATGAATTCTAACTTTCAGCTCTTTTGAGAGCAGACTGGATAACAAAAGCTTCTCAGTTGAACAATAACAGGCATTTCCCATATTTATTCTGCGTTTAATTTCCTCCCGAGTGTCCTTTTTATTTCTTACTGTTGCTCCAAGATTTTTAAACTTTTCCACCTTTTCAAAGTATAAATTTCCAGTTTTTATATTTCCATTTCGTGCAATATTCCCGTCACGAGACATAATCGTATACTTTGTCTTTTCGGGATTTGCTTTTTTACAAGAACTTTTAAATATTTTAAAACTAAATCAATTATATTACTCAGAAGTACGTCATCTTTTTTAAGAATTCTTGGTTGCTTCGTGTTTCTAAGCGTTGTGTGGTGTATCCGTGATCCATTTTTGTAATAGTATCGCCTCAAGTTCTGAGAACTGCTAGGCAGCATATCAGTGTTATTATTAGAGAATAAATTAACATGGACAAGGAGGAGAGATATTGCAACACATAATTAAGAATGTTTATTGTTGCTGAAGGTGATTTCATTCCACGCTTTGTGAAACACAACAGATAAGAGCTCGGGTATGAACATTATTTAATTTAAAGAAATCTCTCGCCTCTCATTCATGTCTATCAAGTAAGGCAATATATCTTGTTGTGAATCCCTGTTATTGGGTTTCGTCAATCGATATCCTTCAAGATATACTGAAAGATGGTTATTTAAAAAACGATTTGGCTTTCCTATTAGCAAATTTAAGCTTTTTGTGTGACACCATAAAAAAAACTCGAAACATCCAAAAACCTGTTGTCTGAAACAGGGAGGTGCGTGCCGTGAAAATTAAACTAGACTCGCTACCAGGTTCAGAAGTACAAGTACTAAGGGACAAATTCCAGAATGTGTTTGGGAAAAACAGTGGATATAAAAAAATGTGTAAAGTTGCTCAAGTATTGGAGGGTGTGCCTGTAGGTGAAATTGACGGTGTTTGTGTTTGTGACATCCCTCTCTTTAAATATGCACGTCTGACGTCCTGTGATGTGGAAAGATCGTTTTCACAGTATAAGTCGTTGTTCAGAGTTAATCGACATGCATTTGTGATGGAGAATTTGGAGATGACCTTTGTTGTCCACTGCAATTCTCGGCCAACTACTAGCACCCAAGTGTGGTTGGTGAGTACCTAGTAACATTCTGTTTTCAAGCTAAGTAATGTATTATTGTCGTATTTAAAAAAATATGTGTATATTTCTTTATTTTTAGCAAATATTTTCGTACTTTTTAGCACATAAAAATAAATATATTTACATTTTTAGCACATAAAAATCCGCTCCCTAGTCATGAACCCGAACTGTTCTGTTGTAGGAAATGATTTATTAATCGAATAGCTGATGTTTAAATAGTGAGTTACATTTGTACAGTTGAAATCACTCTGTTAACTTGGCAATATTCGACACACAATATGACGTATTGACAGCTGTGTGTACATATCTAATTCTCGGTTTCCATAGAGATGAAGCCTTTGAGTTAGACACGGTTCTCCCTCCTCAAATGGTACACGTGCCCAAAAGTTCAGCTCTCTTAGTCCACTATTGCAGGCTAGCTGTTTTGCAGCCAACTTGTTGAAGCGCAGATGATGGAATGTGGGCGATAGAAGACGATCCAGAATACGGATGTAGCATAGATTCCTTCTCCTTTCATTAACAGCTGACACACGTTTCCCCCCTGCTTGTTCCCGTTCTGTCCGGGTCACGCTTCTGCGTTCTTCAGCGCACCTGGAGGCGATAGTGCCAACCTGTCATCTCGCACTTAACCCTGCCAACGCCTGGCTGTAGGCTGTGCCTTCGCGATTGTTAAGCAGTGGTACTTTCCCCTTCGGTCTGTCCTTTGTCGTCTTTTAATTCTTTTTACGAACTTTTTGATTTAGTCATTTCCAGTGTCCTTTCTTTCTCTCTTTCTCTCTCTCTCTCTTTCTTTCTCTTTTTCATTATTTCTCTCTCTTGCTTTCTTTCTCTTTCTTTCTTTCTTTTTTCTTTCTTTCCCTCTTTCTTTCTCTTTCTTTCTCTCTTTCTCTCATTCTTTGTTTCTCTCTCATTCTTTGTTTCTCTCTCTTTCTCTTTTCTATCTTTCTCTCTTTTCTTTCTTTCTTTCTTCCTCTCTTTGTTTCTTTCTCTCTAACTATCTTTATCTCTTTTTCTTTCTTTCTTCCTCTCTTTTTTTCTTCCTCTCTTTATTTCTTTCTCTCTTTTTCTTTTTTTCTCTCTTTCTCTCTCTTTCTTTCTCTCTCTTTCTTTCTCTCTTTTTTCTTTCTCTCTTTCTTTCTCTCTTTTTTCTTTCTCTCTTTTTCTTTCTCCCTTTTTCTCTCATTCTTTGTTTCTCTCTTTCTCTCATTCTTTGTTTCTCTCTTTCTCTCATTTTTTGTTTCTCTCTTTCTCTCTTTCTTTTCTCTCTCTTTCTTTCTCTCTTTCTATCTTTATCTTTTTCTTTCTTTCTTTGTTTCTCTCTTTCTCTCTCCTTCTTTCTTTCGCTCTTTCTCTTTTTTCTTTCTTTCTTTCTTTCTCTCTTTCTCTCTTTCTTTATTCGTTGCTTCATTTATTTAACTTCTCTTAATTTCTTTCTTCTTTTTTTGTTTTTCATTTCGTGCCTTATATAATTTATTCCATTTTTTCGTTCACTAATTTTTCCTTTTTCTGTCTCTTAAATTCATTTTTTTTCTCAATTTTCCTTCCTTCCTTCCTTTCATCAATTTTAATGTCTTTCCTTCTTATGCCTTCTCCTCTTTCATTAATTTTGATCACTTTCCTTCGTTAATTCATTTTCCTCCCTTTCCTTCTTTTATTTATTGTTTCCTTGCTGGCCTTGTTTAATCCATTGTTCTTTGCTTTCCTCTTTTTATTTACTTACATTTCCTTTCTTCTTTGACCAAGTCTTTCTTCTTTTCTTCATGCTTTCTTTATTTTCCTTCCTTACTTTCTTTCTTCTTTTTTCTTTCTTTCTTTTTCTTTCTTTCTTGCTTTCTTTCTCTTTTCTTTCTTTCTTGCTTTCTTTCTTTTTTCTTTCTTTCTTGCTTTTGTCTTCCTTTCTTGCTTTTTTTCTTTCTTTCTTGCTTTTTTTCTTTCTTTCTTGCTTTTTTTCTTTCTTTGTTTTTCTTTCTGCTTTCTTTCTTTTTCTTTCTTGCTTTCATTTTTCCTTTCTTTTTTCTCCCTTTCTTTCTTTCGTTTTTCTTTCTTTCGTTTTTCTTTCTTATTTCTTTCTTGCTATCTTTCTTTCTTTCGTTTTTCTTTCTTATTTCTTTCTTGCTATCTTTCTTTCTTTCGTTTTTCTTTCTTTTTTCTTTCTTTCTTTCGTTTTTCTTTCTTTTTTCTTTCTTGCTATGTTTTCTTTCTTTCTTTTTTTCTTTCTTTCTTTTTGCTTCTTTCTTTTTTTCTTCTTCTTTTTCTCCCTCTCTTTCTTGCTATCTATCTTCCTTTTTCTTTCTTTTTTCTTTCTTTCTTTCTTTTTTCTTTCTTTCTTTCTTTTTCTTTTTTCTTTCTTCCTTTTATTCTTTCTTTTTTCTTCTTTCGTTCTTTTTTCTTTCTTTCTTGCTATCTTTCTTTCGTTTTTCTTTCTTTTTTCTTTCTTTCTTGCTTATCTTTCTTTTTCTTTCTTTCTTGCTATCTTTCTTTCTTTTTTCTTTCTTACTATCTTTCTTGCGTTTTTCTTTCTTTTTTCTTTCTTTCTTGCTATCTTTTTTTCTTTCGTTTTTCTTTCTTTTTTCTTTCTTTCTTGCTATCTTTCTTTCTTTTTTCTTTCTTTTTTCTTTCTTTCTTTCTTGCTATCTTTCTTTCGTTTTTCTTTCTTTTTTCTTTCTTTCTTGCTATCTTTCTTTTTTCTTTCTTTCTTTCTTGCTATCTTTCTTTCTTTCTTTCGTTTTTCTTTCTTTCTTGCTATCTTTCTTTCTTTCTTTCGTTTTTCTTTCTTTCTTGCTATCTTTCTTTCTTTTTTCTTTCTTTCGTTTTTCTTTCTTTCTTGCTATCTTTCTTTCTTTTTTCTTTCTTTCTTTCTTGCTATCTTCCTTTCTTTTTTCTTTCTTTCTTTCTTTCTTTCTTGCTATCTTCCTTTCTTTTTTCTTTCTTTCTTTCTTTCTTTTCTTCTACTCTCTCTCTTCCTTGTCCAGAGGCTCATTCGTCACACATCCAAGTTCAAGGGCCTGCTCATTGTTACCGTGCATGTCAGCTATAATTCAAGCGGTTACCGCTGCAACAGACTCCTTTAATTATGTTCTCCGTTATCAGGCAATCTCCCTGTGGGTGCCTGACAGCGTAAACTTCATACGGAAAAAGTGGTTCCCTGTAATTAACATTTCATAGAGCAATTATACATTATTTAATTACTGTAACATTGGCATAAATAGGAATTAATTTATTATGCACTGTCAAAACCAAGAGTAGCTATTTATATAATTCAACGCATGGAAGTAAAATTACATACCTCTGTTCTGGACTGAGTGAGGGTTCGTGTGCACAGACATAAAACAATAATACATAACATTTAAAAGATCAGTTAGAACTCTCTTCTAGAGTCCTGCAACTTCGCTTATTTTATGTCACTGTTACTTTAAAGCTCGATTCACATTATATGGAACATCAACGTCACGGACCATCACCGTCACGTCCAATGCAAACTCATTCACACTTAACGGCAAGCGACCGTCAGTTTGCCGGCGTCATCAAGAACAGAGAAGTAGTCAATGCTCTCAAACAATGTCGTAGCTCCAATGAGAGACAATCAATTGCACTGTAATTTTTAGGATTCATATATAAATGTCTAAGGAAAGCAAAGAAAATAGTTGGAATCAAAATATTTTATGGACAGTGAGAAAAAAAAATACTAACTTCGAAGTCACCACTTCAAAATGGGCATTGAAATATCGAAAGTTGATAAGCGACGGACTTTTTTATTTTTCACGTTAGATGTAGGTTCAAAGCGAGAGAAATGTTTAGAAAAAAATGGAAATAACTTTAAAAGTGGCTGATATTCAAAACCTGTATCGGTTTGCGAGTTACGACAAGTTTAATGACGGGGTTTGCGTGGCGGACTTTCTTATGCAGAGTGACAACTTTTATCTTTAGAACTGCGGATTCTCATAGAAATCATCGATCTGATTTCAAATTTATTTTCAAATAATAATAATAATAATAATAATAATAATAATAATAATAATGATAATGATAATGATGATGACTTATCCTTCGAAGAGGTGGAAAGATTCAAATATATTGGAGCAACAGTAACAAATATAAATGACAAATATAAATAAAGAAATATTTTCTCAACTTTTTTTTAAAGAAAAGTAAAATTTTCAGATATAGGCCTATTTATTTAGTAGCCTTACAGAATGTTATTCGAAAAACTAATATACCGTAGATACGTATTACTGGAGATAATGTATTGAAAATTTTGAAAATATTCGCATGGAAAATGTCTGTAAGGAAATGAATTAACAAAGCAACTATTGTTACATCATAAGCAAAAGATACGTGCCCATGTATTGTAAAAATGTCAGCTCTATAGCTTCAGCAGTTTCGAGAAAATAATATAATATTCTGATGATAGGAAGTTGCTCACAAATATCACCTTAAAAGCATAATGCGATAAGAGTTTTTTTTTTATGAAATGTTAGTTACACTTAAAACATATACAGCACCTAGGTAACTTTGCTTTGTACTGTAATGTTGTTTTGATTAGTTTATTGATTACTTTTATAAGGCTAAGCGTACCATCAATATAAATTCCAACTTATCATGTCATACTCAATCTTTTTTTTGGGATATCACTTTCTTTATGAATGATGTGTTTCATCCACTTAGTACAATATAGTTGTACTACTACGAAATTTATGTGAATATTCCTTCTTAACTCTTTATTATGTTATTAACGTTTAAAACACAAGTGCAATATTAAGAAATTGGTATTATTACATTTACAATATAGATAATATCAAACAGAAAGAAGCCATATAAAAATAACGACATAAAATTTCACGTTCCGTTTGAAGTTTGTGCACCACTGTTTTCTTAATCCAACAGGCTGCTTATTCATATACACAACCCTTCCTCTTTCCATACTTTAGCGCTTGATGCCCGCGCACGACGTCAAGGCCAGAAAAATGCGCTTGCTTTGACATCACTGTTAGCATAAAGAAGGCAGTCAGTAGTGTATTTTGGAGAAAGTACAGTAGAACTTGGTTATAACGACATCCAAGGGATCTTAAAAATTGTGTTGTTATAAACGAGTGTCGTAGTAACCGAGATTCACATTATCAATCTAGTGACGTGGAAAATGAAAAATAACAAACTTAATTAGACTTATTTTAGATTTATGTATTGACTTTTAAGCCTACAATGAGCATAATAAAATACACGTAGGCCTACAATTATAAATACAGTATTCTGTATTAAAACAGTTTGTTCAGTACTCACCAAACTACTTTACTTAGAAGTGAAGTAATCAGTCATTTTACTCTGTTGTCTTCTACTTGCCCAATACACACTTTCTAGGGCTAAATTACGTTCTATGTTCATAATTTCAGTTGCAATTTCACTGCTCCCTTCATAGAACATGTTCACAATTCTAATGACTTCTAAAGCGTCACTCACTTCTTTTAGTGGTCATACTGCGTTAAAATGCGTGCACTTAGCGAAAACTTCCTGTCGAAACTGATCTAATACCGCATGAATTTCGGCAGGTTACAATGGGGTGGGGAATACACCTGCATTCCAGAGGTCTGTGAAAGAAGAGGACTGTGAAGAATTTGTCAGGGTCAGATTTCAACAAAATATTTCTTAAAATACTTTGGTTCTTAGAAAATTGTATTCCAAACTGAGGTTGAAAATGACGTTATATGCGAGGTAGATACATATGCGTTTGTCGTATTAAGCAAGGTAGGAAAGCATATGTCTTATGGGGAATTAGTTGGGACCACAGAATATCTGACGTTATAGGCGAGGTGTCGCACAAAACGAGGTCGCTATAACCAAGTTCTACTGTATAAGCGAATTTATCAGCGACTCAACATGAATTCTTTCATAATTATTTAGTTTGCCTCAAGGTCATACCAGAGTGTTGGCATTCCTAACATACGGAGTGAGAAAAATAACAAGAAAGGCTATAACAAAAACATCGAACTGTTTATCAGTCCACCTGGCCGCAACCATTTGTTTTAATAATGAGTCCTTGAAGTTACACTGCTTCAGCAAAATTTGTTCTGTTGTATTCCATTTTTGAGAACACACATTTGGCTATAATGCCGGACTGGCATTCCAACTGCAATTGCAATGAATGTGCCTCTCATTATTATGTCCATATGAAATAGACCTAGACAATGGACATTAAATAAAGCAAGGACGCGTTTCGTATTCAGCGTTGTCTCCAAGGCAACTCGCATGCCTGGTCTTGAGTACGGCGGCATCGCTTTGCTTGAGTTATTGCTCCTGATTCCAGCCATAAAAATTCCACATCGTTATTTGCTTTTTTTTCTTTGTGCTTGTGTCGTAGTCTTTAACATAGCTAGCAGTATATTAATTTGCTGTAATGGACCTTAATGTTAATACCCCGTGGCGTCTTCTGCAGAGAACCCAGTCCTTTGTGAAGTAAATAGAGGAACCATTTTATTTTAATTTATATTGATGTTTTTATAAGTCTCCAGGTATCGATCAAATTCCAGCAGAATTAATACAAGAGGGTGGAAGCGCATTATCTAACGAAATTTATAAGCTTGTACTTGCTATTTGGGAAAAGGAAATTGTACCAGAACAAATGGAAGGAGTCCATTATCGTACCTATCTTTAAGGACGGGGACAAGTCTAACTATAATAACTTTCGAGGAATATCACTTTTGTTGACGTCGTACAAAATTTTGTCCAATATTCTTTTGAGAAGATTAACTCCATATGTAGATGAAATTATAGGGGATCATCAGTGTGGTTTTAGGCGTAATAGATCAACTATTGATCACATATTTTGTATTCGACAGATAATGGAGAAAAAATGGTAGTATAAGGATACAGTGCATCAGTTATTCATAGATTTCAAAAAGACATATGACTCGGTTAAGAGAGAAGTTTTATATGATATTCTTATTGAATTTGGTATTCCCAAGAAACTAGTTCGATTAATTAAAATGTGTCTCAGTGAAACGTACAGCACAGTCCGTATAGGTCAGTTTCTTCTGTCAGATGCGTTTCCAATTCACTGTGGGCTAAATCAAGGAGATGCACTATCACCTTTACTTTTTAACTTTGCTCTAGAATATGCCATTAGGAAAGTCCAGGATAACAGAGAGGATTTGAAATTGAACGGGTTACATCAGCTGCTTGTCTATGCGGATGACTTGATTATGTTAGGAGAAAATCCACAAACGATTAGGGAAAACACAGGAATTTTACTTGAAGCAAGTAAAGAGATAGGTTTGGAAGTAAATCCCGAAAAGACAAAGTATATGATTATGTCTCGTGACGAGAATATTGTACGAAATGTAAATATAAAAATTGGAAATTTATCTTTTGAAGAGGTGGAGAAGTTCAAATATCTTTGAGCAACAGTAACACATATAAATGATACTCGGGAGGAAATTAAACACAGAATAAATATGGGAAATGCCTGTTATTATTCGGTTGAGAAGCTTTTATCTTCCAGTCTGCTGTCAAAAAATCTGAAAGTTAGAATTTATAAAACAGTTATATTACCGGTTGTTCTTTATGGTTGTGAAACTTGGACTCTCACTTTGAGAGAGGAACATAGGTTAAGGGTGTTTGCGAATAAGGTGCTTAGGAAAATATTTGGGGCTAAGAGGGATGAAGTTACAGGAGAATGGAGAAAGTTACACAACACAGAACTGCACGCATTGTATTCTTCACGTGACATAATTAGGAACATTAAATCCAGACGTTTGAGATGGGCAGGGCATATAGCATGTTTGAGCGAATCCAGAAATGCATATAGAGTGTTAGTTGGGAGGCCGGAGGAAAAGAGATCTTCGGGGAGCCCGAGACATATTTTTGGGGGATAATATTGAAATGGATTTGAGGGAGGAGGGATATGATGGTAGAGAATGAATTAATCTTGCTCAGGATAGGGACCAATGGCTGGATTATGTGAGGGCGGCAATAAACCTCCGGGTTCCTTAAAAGCCATAAGTAAGTAAGTAATACATATCCCTATTAAGTGAAATGATTGACTTTATTCCCAACACGAAAACAGAAGCACATGTTTATGAACAGGGAAAGGATTTATATGTAAATACATATTTACTTATAAAGCTAATATAATTTATATTTTGCATTATCTTTATGTTTCACAATGTGTAGGGTTGAAAAATCCTACTTTTATTTTCCATATTTTTCCATATTTTAGAGTTTAGTACATATTTTCGTTAATTTCCATATATTTTCCATATTTCATATAAAACAGTCCATATTATATTAGGTTTAACAATAAAACAAAACAAAATTCCATTAACTTTTAAAAATACATTTCAACAATAGAGATTTAAACACATGTTCAGTAATCCCTTTAACATCAGAGTTATTTGAAAATTAGCAGTCCTATCAACAATGGGAAAGTAAGTTACAAAACTGTATTAATTTAATTTAAAATTTTTAACAGACTTCAGTTGTGCAGCTCAACAGTTAAATGCCAGTCAGAGTACACATAGGTTCAGTTTTGTAAATCATACTATAAAGACGGTAAATATGCCAAAAGTACGCCATTCAGTCAATTTAAAATCAAAACTAACAAGTTACATTTCAGAATTTAAAGAAGATGGTTTATCAACTGACAATAAAATATTATTTTGTAATTTGTGTCAGTGTGCAGTATCATCTACACAAAAGTTCCTGGTGCAACAACACATTACAACTAGTAAACATCAGGCCAACAAACAACTAAATTCCAAGCAGAGACAATTGTTTTTAACACAACCAACAACATCGAATGTAAGATCTGAGTTTAACATCGACCTGTGCCGTTCTCTCATCTCTGCTGATATTCCTCTCTACAAACTAAAGAATAAGGTCTTCAGGGAATTCCTTGAAAAATATACTCAACATACAATCCCGGATGAGTCAACACTTAGGAAGACGTATGCTCCATCCATCTACGATGAGACAATACAGAAGATAAGAGATGAAATTAAAGATAGTTCAATTTGGGTTTCCATTGATGAGACTCCCGACAAAGAAGGTAGACTTGTTGGTAATGTAGTTATCGGTTTGTTAAGTGAACAATATTCTGAACGAATTCTTTTACATTGTGATGTTCTAGAAAAGTGCAATAACAAAACTATAGTTAAACTGTTCAACGAAGCTATGGGTATCCTGTGGCCAAAGGGTATTATGTACGATAATGTGTTATTCTTTATTAGCGATGCTGCCCCTTATATGGTCAAAGCTGGACAAGCATTATCTGTTGTATATCCTAAATTGACTCATTTTACTTGTGTGGCGCATGCATTTCATCGTGTGGCAGAAGTGGTCAGAGACAATTTCCTAAAGTAGATTTGTTGATTTCATCAGTGAAAAAGTATTTCTCAAAGCTCCCAGTAGAGTTAACGTGTTGAAAGAAATGTACCCTGAAATTCCATTGCCACCAAAGCCAATTTTAACTAGATGGGGTACATGGCTAGAAGCAGTTGAATATTATGCCGAACATATAGACTCTATTAACAATGTTCTCCTTGCATTGGACTCTGAAGATGCAGTCTCAATTGATACTGCGAAAACAGTTACCTGTGACATAAGTGTGAAGAATGACTTAGCTCACATTCAGCATACATTTTCATGCATCATAAAAACGCTCAAAAGTCTCCAAAATAGGCACCTTTCACTATCTGAAAGTTTTGAAATTATAAATAGTACTGTGGAACAACTGAATCGTGGTAGAGGTAAAGTTGCAGATGCAGTAAGAGCTAAGGTGGACACTGTACTTTCAAAAACCCTGGATATGAAGAACTACAAAAGGTTGTTGCTGTGATGAGTGGTGAATCAACAGTGAAGATTAACTTGGACTTATCCCCAGCAGACATTGTGAAATTGAATTATGTACCAGTTACTTCTTGTGACGTCGAACGCTCTTTTAGTCAGTATAAATCTATCCTCAGAG
The DNA here is from genome assembly GCA_025594305.2 of Periplaneta americana. Taxonomy (NCBI): domain Eukaryota; kingdom Metazoa; phylum Arthropoda; class Insecta; order Blattodea; family Blattidae; genus Periplaneta; species Periplaneta americana. The sequence continues at coordinate 2,402,472 of JAJSOF020000037.1, read as the reverse complement.
ACAATAGAAGAAGATTCACTTTTCAGCACTTGAAAGAAATGTTTGTAACCTATTGTTATGGTAACAGACAATAAAAATTGTGTTTTGTTGAAACTACATTGGAAGATAAGGTACGTCCATTATATTTTTGTTTAGTTTGATTAAAATGTACCAATATTTAACGTACATAGTCATTTTTTTATAATTTTAAGTCCATATTTAATTCCATATTTTGGTAAAAATCCATATTTAATTCCATATTTTGGTAAAAATAACTACATATATATTTACATATTTCATATATTTTTAGTCCATATAAATCCGTTCCCTGTTTATGAATAATATTTATTCGTGTCGTCCAATTAGAGGAAAAATTTCTAAGTTCTTGAAGATATACGAGTTTGATTTCGCCACTTTCTATTCGAAGTACTAATAGCCTAAGAATTGTCCCTATTATTCTGCTATTCAGCGTGCGTGTTGTGTGTGCAGATCCTTGATGAGATTTCCAAGACAGAAATGTGGAGATCCGTCGCTAGGGTAACGGCTGACGAATTAATGCCGATACAACAAACTGGTAATTGAATTCCATCAAACTGCCGACAGGCTCCGTCTCGCGAGAATTAATGAGCGGGAATCTGTAATCACGGCGATGTTTAGAAACCAGCCACTCCTCCCTTCGCCGCCGAATCCTAGTGGAGCGGCGTGAAACAGATTGTTCGTTATTTAATTTAAGTTAAATATTTACAGACTTTTGTATGGACAAACTGTTCGCATTAAAATTTTCCCAAATTATTATTGAGATAAGAATGAGGTTTGAAAAAAATATAGTAATCTTTGCTGCTGGCTAAGGTAGCATTTCTGACCAAAAGTCTATAGCATTACGGTTCTATTCTCAGCAGGAACATTTTTTTAGTAGGTTATTTTACGACGCTTTATCAACATCTTAGGTTATTTAGCGTCTGAATGAGATGAAGGTGATAATGCCGGTGAAATGAGTCCGGGGTCCAGCACCGAAAGTTACCCAGCATTTGCTCATATTGGGTTGAGGGAAAGCCCCGGAAAAACCTCAACCAAGTAACTTGCCCCGACCGGGAATCGAACCCGGGCCACCTGACAGGAAAATTAAAACTCATTTTTCATACTTACAAACCACGAGTTCCCTATGTTAGCCACTCTGTATAATTGATATTTAAGAGAACATCAAAATTATTTAATGGATAAACATTTTTGTTGGACAAACACGCTTTCATTTCCAGATGATTGGATCATACTCACAGACTCTCAGAATTATCTTTAAAGTGCTTCAAAATATTTGTAAGCAAAGAAACTTTTTATGCTAAATCATCTCAGCATTAATAATAATAATAATAATAATAATAATAATAATAATAATAATAATAATACTTACTTACTGGCTCTTAAGGAACCCGAAGGTTCATTGCCGCCCTCACATAAGCCCGCCATCGGTCCCTATCCTGAGCAAGATTAATCCAGTCTCTATCATCGTATCCCACCTCCCTCAAATACATTTTAATATTATTCTCCCATCTACGTCTCTGCCTCCCCAAAGGTCTTTTTCCCTCCGGTCTCCCAACTAACACTCTATATCCATTTCTGGATTCGCCCATACGTGCTACATACCCTGCCCATCTCAAACGTCTGGATTTAATGTTCCTAATTATGTCAGGTGAAGAATACAATGCGTGCAGTTTTGTGTTTAACTTTCTCCATTCTCTTGTAATTTCATCCCTCTTAGCCCTAAATATTTTTCTAAGCACCTTATTCTCAAACAACTTTAATCTCTGTTCCTCTCTCAAAGTGAGAGTCCAATTTTCACAACCATAAAGAACAACCGGTAATATAACTGTTTTATAAATTCTAACTTTCAGATTTTTTGACAGCAGACTGAATGATAAAAGCTTCCCAACCGAATAATAACAGGCATTTCCCATATTTATTCTGTGTTTAATTTCCTCCCGAGTATCATTTATATTTGTTACTGTTGCTCCAAGATATTTGAATTTTCCACCACTTCAAAAGATAAATTTCCATTTCGTACAATATTCTCCTCACGAGACATAATCATATACTTTGTCTTTTCGGAATTTACTTCCAAACCTATCTCTTTACTTGCTTCAAGTAAAATTTCCGTGCTTTCCCTAATCGTTTGTGGATTTTCTCCTAACATATTCACGTCATCCGCATAGACAAGCAGCTGATGTAACCAATAATAATAATAATAATAATAATAATAATAATAATAATAATAATAATAATAATAATAATAATAATAGCAAAACAGGAACTATAAAAATGGGAAATTTATCTTTTGAAGAGGTAGAGAAGTTCAAATATCTTGGAGCAACAGTAACCAATATAAATGATACTCGGGAGGAAATTAAACACAGAATAAATATGGGAAATGCCTGTTATTATTCGGTCGAGAAGCTTTTATCATCCAGTCTGCTGTCAAAAAATCTGAAAGTTAGAATTTATAAAACAGTTATATTACCGATTGTTCTTTATGGTTGTGAAACTTGGACTCTTATTTGGAGAGAGGAACGTAGGTTAAGGGTGTTTGAGAATAAGGTGCTTAGGAAAATATTCGGGGCTAAGAGGGATGAAGTTACAGGAGAATGGAGAAAGTTACACAACACAGAACTGCACTCATTGTATTCTTCACGTGACATAATTAGGAACATTAAATCCAGACCTTTGAGATGGGCAGGGCATGTAGCACGTATGGGCGAATCCAGAATTGCATATAGAGTGTTAGTTGGTAGGCCGGAGGGAAAAAGATCTTTAGGGATGCCGGAGGGAAAAAGACCTTTAGGGAGGCCGAGACGTAGATGAGAAGATATTATTAAAATGGATTTGAGGGAGGTGGGATATGATGATAGAGAATGGATTAATCTTCCTCAGGATAGGGACCAATGGCGGACTTATGTGAGGGCGGCAATGAACCTCCGGGTTCCTTAAAAGCCAGTAAGTAAGTAATAGCAAAACAAAATGGTTAACAAGGGTTCTGTAGTTATTCTGTAGATTAAAAGGGGGTTCCGGAGGTGGAAAAAATTTGAGAATGACTAAGTTTTTGTAAAGTGTCACGGAATAACTTGACTTAAAAACTAAAACCCTGCACGCATACACACCATGCGTATGCACACTCGGGGTCTTGAAATTGGTGGTTGCCACCCCTGGATTTCTGGTTCCCCTCCTCGGAGATGTCTGAATTCAACACACCGTCGTTTCAATAATTATGTTGGGAACAACACTGAGTCTGACACAAAGGCTTCTCAGAAACTTTGCGTTACAACCGAGAAGCGGCTTATTTGTATCCAGCTTGGCTTCTCTTCGCACAAGGTCGATAGATCGTTACCATGGTATCCGGCCAGCCTGCCTCCTCTAATTTTTCAAGTCACAACACCAGTTCACATGATGGCAGCGATAAGCCCCAGATATTTGTACCAAGTATCGGAGATTGATTACAACCAGTTACACCTGCGATGCAGACACACTTATTGGCACGCATTGCTCCCTACTTCACTCAGGGGTGGACAAACGATTCATAAACTTCACATAGCTTAAGTTTCTTTCAGGTGTCAAATCGATTTCAAAATAGGGTACTTGTAGCTACACGAGATTCTGTTTCTAACGTGAATTTAATGTTTTAGGAATGTTATACCGCCCTTTAAAATCTATCGCGCTGAACCACGAACCAGCTAACATGGCAACCACTAGACCACTGGGACTAGAGCTGGGGACGGAGCGGTTCGGTTCGGAGCAGTTACTGTGACGTCATTACTCGGTTGAACCGAGTACAAATTTGTGGCGGCAGATTTAAAATTTAGATAGATTGAGTCGATTTTAGAACGTACTTTGAAAATGAAACCAAGCGTGTTTTAAAAGCGTTGTAGTAAAGCGCTTTCGCTTTGCCAATTGACGAGAAAAAAAGTGCTTCTCTTCATTGCAAAATGGAGGTTGCAAATTTGATTTGCGTGATTGCAACTGTTTGCGGAGTTATTTTGTATGAAAGGCCTATTTAACTTTCAGTGTTGTTATATATGACAGAGGAAATAAAATTGATAAAATAATTTATAATACTAACAGCTAATAAATTAACATGTGATGTAAACGTTAAACGCTGCAGCTAAGTAAAAAAGAAAATAGAAACGGGCTCCATGAAGCGCTGCCTAAAACACTTAAAAATAACACACAGAATTATTTTACTATTACGGAAAGTGGATAAAATAATCAATAAAACGTGGAATCTTAAACAGAAGAACTTAATGTTTATTTATTTTATAACATTACTAGCCTTCAATGCAACCATGTTCTCTTTGGTGAAGAGTAATATTATTGATAAATTAAAGTAATTAGGTAACATAATTCGTAGAAATAAATACAAATAAAAGTATGACTGATGAGGTAACACAAATCCAATAAACACAAATAGAAGAAAAATATAATGCACTTCATTTTTTAACATATTATAATATTAATCAAACACTCTCATATGATGATGATAATAAGAATAATAATAATAATAGTAATAATAATAATAATAATAATATTATTATTATGTACATTAATATTTAAGGGTTAAAAATTTCTTGGCTGTGGTCGTGCCACAGAATATGCCATTAGGAAAGTTCAGGATAACAGGCAGGGTTTGGAATTGAACGGGTTATATCAGCTTCTTGTCTATGCGGATGACGTGAATATGTTAGGAGAAAATCCACAAACGATTAGGGAAAACACGGAAATTTTACTTGAAGCAAGTAAAGCGATCGGTTTGGAAGTAAATCCCGAAAAGACAAAGTATATGATTATGTCTCGTGACCAGAATATTGTACGAAATGCAAATATAAAAATTTGAAATTTATCCTTCGAAGGGGTGGAAAAATTCAAATATCTTGAAGCAACGGTAACAATATAAATGAGACTCGGAAGGAAATTAAACGCAGAATAAATATGGGAAATGCGTGTTATTATT
>JAJSOF020000037.1:2167500-2392500 GCA_025594305.2 Periplaneta americana | reverse complement strand
GATTCGTGAAGAAATCGTGGCAATTGCACCAGCTATGACTGTGAAAGTGATGGCGAACATCAGAAAACGCCTCGATGCCTGTATTGAAAGCCAAGGACATCATATGGATAATGTTGTTTTCCATAAATAAACTGCATGTATTGGTGAATATGTTGATAACAATAAATTTTTGATTTGATGAATCTTTACAATTTTCTTGCCATGTGAAATCCATCCGTTCTTTCTGACGCACCCTGTACAATCTCGCTATCACCAATCTCATCGACGCTAAGTAACCTAGTTGTTGATACAGCGTCGTTAAATAACAACTAAAAAAATACTGCCATAGAAGAATAAATGCTTTTTTTTCTTCCTACTGAAAAATTTCATATTTTGCACATAGGAGGTATTGCAGGAACAACGACGATATAAAAACCGTGATAAATGTGAGGCGACATATCTGACCGGCAATTTTCATGAAAGCAGTGAGGAAGCTACATGAACATGTAGGATCAATAATTGACATTAGAACTGTAGGTTCAAGATTTCTACTTTCTTTACCGCAGCATCTTGAACCAATGAACATGTCACCTGTTCTTTTCTCTCCGTCATTAGGTTCACTTTGTTTCTTCTTCTTTCTTTGTTGCTACAACCTTTATAATAACCTTGAGTATTATTAGCTATCGTATTGTCTCCTTCACAGAAATCTATGAACCCTGCAAATGGATGAATGTGGCTTTAATCGAGGTATGGTCAGTCCTCGAGCCAGTATAATAAATTGTCAACCATAAAGAATAAAACTGGTTTCATTTAAATGGAACTCTTTTTTTTTTCTCCTTGAATGGCTGGCCGCACGGCGCGTTGCGATCTATAGACGCACAAATATGCGTAAGTCTGCAGGCTGTTCGAGAAGCGTTTCATCTGTACAATTTCGGTGTGCGTATAGAGAACTGGCAATTACAATTGGCTAAAAACTCTGTTGATTCGGCTAATTTATTAATTAAAAGGAAATACACGAGCAATTTGTGCTAATGAGGCAGGCCTGTGCATGTTTAACATGGGACGCCAGTGAACAGTTGCATGCGTGCGTTATATTACTGACACAGCCTATCTGCAGTGAGCAGATCTCGTTTCCTTGGAAACTCCATCAGCACTGGAAGTGTCACACCACGATACAATATTATTTACTTTTTTTTCTCTAAAAGATCGGCAACTGTTAGTTCTTGGTTCAACATCTCTTTTCATCACATTAATTACCTTTGTAATAAATTACGTAAAATAGCATATTATTTTGTTTTATTGAGGAATTACTTGTCAATAAGTTTATTACGCACAATATATTTAATTTTATTTCAATCGGTAATTATGTATGGAATTATAGGATGGGGTAGCTCATTTAAATCCAATTTTAATCCACTTTATTTATTACAGAAGAAAATAATTGAAATATGTCTTCATAAACCTATTGATTTTCCATCTCAAAATTTGTTTTTAGACTTTAATGTACTTAACGTAAGACAAATTTATTATATTGTATTAATAAAATTCATACATAAAAATCTAAATAATTTTGAATTGTATTCTCATAGTTATGAAACAAAAGGTATGAATTCTTTAAGATTGTTTGAACCAAAATGCAACACTGTTACAGTATTTAATCATAGTAGTAATTTAGGCCCAAGAATATATAATAAATTTATATTTAAATATCCTAATCTTGTCAATTCTAATAGTTCTAGTATTAAATTTAAAAAGTTACGTATGGATTTTATAAAAATTGAAAAATTGTAAATTTAAATATATATACTATAATTGCAAATTGTATTGTATAATTATTAATTTCAATTCAGGAATCCGTCCCTGAGCACGAGTTCTACTCTTTCAGGGGCGAGCTAAAGTTTCTCTGTATATTTTATAATTTATGTTAAAATTATTAGGAAAAAAAAATAAATAAATATAATGTACTGACAATGGAGTTATGCGAACTGGAAACGAAATTTTTTAATGAAATCAGACCTTCAGAAGTGGAATCGAATGTACCCGAGTTATGAAAGTAGACAATCAACAATTCCTTTAAAATCACTTAAAAAAAAAAGAATGATAACGTTCACAGTTTGTACTGTAGCAGGTCTTTCACTGCAAACCCAGCATTCTCCAGTCTTTCCTATTTTCTCCCTTCCTCTTTGTCTCCGCATAGCCTATGACCAGACAGTGTATGCGGGATGACTTAAGGAAAAGTGAAGTTGTTTCGTATCGGAGTATATGGCACGTGCCGCGCCGTCCGTCTTTTGTGTACCTGGCGAGTACAGCAGCGTACAGAAAGAAGGAACCCCGGTCCACATTGCAACGCAATGTGTGCAGTTGTGTTATCCTGCTCAAGTATTTAGTACGAGTTGAATAATGTCGAAGTCAAAACGTTAAATTCGCTCAGAGATACGAAATGCAATTAAGAAGTATGAGAGTGACATTTTATGTATTAACGAAGACAATATCGTGTGTAATGTATGTAAAATTGAAATAAAAACCAGAACAACTCAGGCTATAGAGAAACATTGCAACAGTACATCGCACAGGAAATGCGTTGAAATGAAATCTGAGGAATCATCATCATCATCATCATCATCATCATCATCATCATCATTTCGTTGTGCGGGTCTAACGACACTTGCAACATGATGCTCAGTACAAATATTCCTCTAAAGAAATTGAGTGATCCCCATTTTAGAGGTTTTCTTCAGAAATTCTCTCGATACAAAAACTGTTTAAGCGATAGGCGAAGACGATTCAGCTTCGACAACTTACGAGAATATATCGTCGTTTACTGCAACGCTGGTAATTGCATCAATGATGACGAGGACTGAACCTTGCAAGGTATGTGCTACAGTACGTTATTTTTCTTTTCCTTCTGACTGTACGGAGATACAGTAGCATGTTGACGTCGTCTGTTTACGTTTAGAACCTGTTCAGCCAATGGTCTGAATTAAAAAAAATGTAACATATAGTAAATGTGCACCTACATTCAACGATAAGTCATCCCGCATCCACTGTCTACCTATGATCTATATATCTTAAATGTCTTCTATCACCTGAAATATACTTCTGCCCCAAACTCTTCTCCCGTTCACCATTCCTTCCAGTGCATCCTTCAGTAGGCAGTTTCCTCTCAGCCAGTGACCCAACAAATTCCTTTTCCTCTTCCTGATCAGTTTGAGCATTATTCTTTCTTCACCCACTCTTTCCAACACAACTTCATTTCTTATTCTGTCTGTCCACTTCACACGCTCCATCCTTCTCCATATTCGCATTTTAAAATACTTCTATTCGCTTCTCTTCACTTCGTCGTAATGTCCATGTTTCTGCCCCCTACAATCACAGATAAATATCTAAATTATCTCATTATTATTATTATTATTATTATTATTACTATTATTATTATTATTATTATTATTATTATAACTATTTCTTACCAATGTTTATTATTGTCACACTAACATTAGTTATCCAATTTTCATTATTTATTTTCATGTTGTTTCATGGTCTAGATATTAATGTAATAACTATGTAAACAAATGTATTTAATTAGAATTAGAGTCGGGCTGGGCGGAAGAGAAGGCCTGCTGGACTTAGCTCTGCCAGATTAAATAAATAAATTATTATTATCATTATTATTATTATTACAATTCACAATCCACACAAAACACTTCACTAGTCTCTTCCTGGTTCTTTTTCCAGAGGTCCGCAGAAGATGCTCCTTTTCTATTAAAAGCTTCCTTGGCCATTGCTATCCTCCTTTTGACTTCTTGGCAGCAGCACATGTTACTGCTTATAGTACACCCCAAGTATTTGAAGCTGTCTACTTGCTCTACTGCCTTATTTAGAATTCATAAGTTTACCTTCTTTACTTTTCTTCCTATGACCATGATCTTCGTCTTGTTTGCATTTATATTCATCCCATACAGCTCACAGCTGTCATTTAGCTCCAGTAGCATATGTCTTAGTATCAACTCCTCTTCTGCTAATAACGCCATATCATCAGCAAATCTTATGCACTTTATTCTTCTTCCTCCTACTATCACTCCTCCCATGTTGTTTGTACTCAGTTGGTAAGTTTTGCCAAGAGCATTACATTCCCGGTTTCCATTAGCTAACGTTTTATTTTGCTGCCTAGGGCGAGACCTGATTTATTTACCCGCAGTTGATCAGTTACATAAGACGACTGTCTCTGATGCATATGCACGGCTCCAATTTCTGTCTTTCGTTCTTTCCAGTCTTTCCCTCTCGCCATTGTCTTTGCCGTTAAACTAATACAGTATTGATGTCATTTGACTGATTCGCGAGGGTTTGGTGCAGGATGGATCTTTTCACAGGTCGTTTAGACCTGTTGTAAGGTGATTTTGTAAGTGCTATGCGGACCATTCGTCGCATCTTTGTACCTTTGGTTTATAGAATCCAGAATACTGTAGTGCTTGATGTATTCAATATAGATTGGAGAAAGCTGGGTTTGCAGTGAAAGACTTGCTCTTGGGCTGAACACTATGAGTGCATGAATGATGTAATCATTCTTTGTCTAATAACTGCAACTCTAATTTCGTCTAATTTAACAATTATAGAAAATCTTCTCCAAAAATTAATTTCTGTACTCATAATTTAGCATTTGTTTTGTTTATCACGTTTCCACTCCACACATGAAGTATATGATCCGGAGCTGCGTTCGGGCTTGGGTTGGATCCCCCTTTGGTCTTTGGTTTCTTCCGAGGTTTTCCACAGCCGTGGGACTTAAGCCGGATGGTCTATGGCGAGTCCTCGGCATCAACCCCTTTCATTTGATTACCTGGTTCGGTTTTTCCGAGGTTTTCCCCAACCAAAAGGCAAATGCCGGGTAATATTTTGGCGAATCCTCGGACCTCACCTCATCTCACTACATCTCGCCAAAATATTGTAAAAAAATTGCACAAAATTGTAAAAATTGTAGAAAATTACTAAATTGAAAAACTGTAAAAATTTGTAAAAATTGTAATTGTAATATTGTAAAATTTTGACTTGTTCCACATCTTAAAGCTTCATTGCTCATGTAAGATCTATGGAATAAAATGAATGAATGAATGATTAGTCATGGCGAGCCTATGTCTCAAGAATTCTACCATGTATCCATATAGGTGTAGATAAGAGAAAACTGTAAGTATGGGCTTAAAGGTAACCCTAGTAAAGATATGGGAAATTCTGACGTACGTATATATCTTATTTATTTTATTGGGTAATTTTACGACGCTGTATCGACATCTAGGTTATTTAGCGTCTGAATGATATGAAGGTGATAATGCCGGTGAAATGAGTCCGGGGTCTAGCACCGAAAGTTACCCAGCATTTGCTCGTATTGGGTTGAGGGAAAACCCCGGAAAAAACCTCAACCAGGTAAATTGCCCCGACGGGATTCGAACCCGGGCTACCTGGTTTTGCGGCCAGACGCGCTGACCGTTACCCCACAGGTGCGGACCGTACGTATATATTAATATTGTTTATTTACTAATAACTTTAAAAGTAGCTGTTGATCATTTGCAGTTCTTGCAATGAACAGAACTTGATCAGATAGAAAGCTTCTGAATTCTGAATTTATTTAAGAAATGAACAGACAAAACGAAAGCTTGCAATCAACTAGATCCGATGTCCGAACACTAGACTTCACGAATGTGAAATTAGCATGCTATCTGCGGACAATCAGTTCGATGTGTGTCCTTGTTGCAATACATTGCTGTAGACCAGGCCACACACATGCAGTGTTCCTGGCATTGTCGTGCAGGTAATACTGTGTGTAAAACATGTGAAGTAAAATCGATTATGTTAAAACTACCTACAGAGGTCAGCATGAGTGATCAAGTTGTCGAGTGAAATATTTTATCTTCTACAAGCACAGCTCATGGCAAATATTGTTGTGTTTATAACTCACAGGAATTTTAGCTCCGATTGAAAATTTTGTCATAATAAGGTTGTGCAAAGAGTTTCGTTTCTCAATCCTGTTTTAGATTAAAAACTTCCAAAGATTATCGAAGCTATGTATCAGAGGAAAGCAAAGAAAGCAGAAATTAAAAATTATCAATAGAATTTAAACGGTACGTGGATCTCAGTTATCATATGAGGCGTCTAGAATCAAAATCCGCCAAGTCCATTGAAGAAAAAAAATGAGATAAAGTTATTTTTCTGTGTATCTTCGCATGGCCAATCCGATGCTGGCATTATTTTTCTCCAATATCCGCTGGATTCCTCTGAAAATGCTGGACAAAAGTTAGGGTTAGTTTCAATATCCGCTAGATCCAACTGAATTTCGGCCATTGTTAGTTTCAAAAACCTCCAAGTCCCTTTCTGCCAATCAGGTTGTGGGACTACTTTACCCAGCATTCCTCAGCTGTGCGATGTTGATCCATTATTTGTGTGGTTACGCTCTTGTTAAACCTTATTAAGTTTAATTTCTACTCTAATAATATTCAGTGAAATTGTGGATAGAATGAGCAATGAGTTACAAAAATGTTCTTACCAATTAATAATTAATTACATAATTTTGTCGGTACTCTTGTGCCCTCCTGCTATACCAGCTTGTAATCATGCTGTTGGCAGTAAATGGAAATCCAACAGTTTAAGTTTGTTAGACATAAAGAAGTTCCATTCCGTTTTCTACTCTTCATCAGATAATCAGCAATAAGACAATTTTATTACTGCACAAAATAAAAATACAACAATGATTGGAATGTGCTCTAAATGGCCACTCACTGAAGCACCTCTAACTATTAAAAAAGTGTAAATTACATTTCCTGTGGTTGGGCATTCATTTCTCCCTCCCTATCGCATATTTGGAATAATCGAAAAAGAAATAAGGAAGTGATTGTAGATCCCCAAGAATATAAAGATATTATTGGGACACATGGAATAGTCTTTAATCTTGAAAATGAAGATTTAGGCCTACCTCTTCAAGACTGGAAGAAAGAGGCAGACATGATTTTAAGATCTCTTGCTATTTTAAGTTCAGTCCCTGTAAAAGACTTATTTTAAGACGATCTGCATTGAAAGAACAGATAACAGTGCAAGATGAGTTTAAGTATAGAACTGACACCGTTGTTGCAAAGGTGGTAACAAGAAAAAACAATAGAATTGAACGTGAAGAATAAGAAGACGAAGAAGAAACTGTTAATCTGGAGGAAGAGGAATGTGACAATATTGTGTAAAATTTGTATGAACTTAAAAAGTGCAACATATATTCAAATTTATACTGCTGTTATGTTTAAAGCATGTGCATAATAATACTTCATATCTGGGTTTCATTGCCTACATAATTTGCAAGGTTTAAGTTAAAATGTTTTCCTTTTTGACTCATTTTTATGCTTAGAACTAATTCTCTTACTTTCAAAAGCCTCCAAATACACTTTTCAGTTTCAAAATCAGTTATGTGCTAATTTAACCTCACGAATTTGTTAGTTTCAATGAAGGGGCAATCCTGTAATTTGTTTGAACGTATCTAATGGTAATAAAATACTTGATAGAAGCATTGTTTATATCCCAAGAATGTTTATTTCTATGGAAACAGTTTTTTCCATTTTCCCACAAATTTTGTTTTATGGACTTGGAGGGTTTTGATTCTAGACGCCTCAATATACAGCTCCATGTTGCTTGAGGATATGCAACGCTGTTATTACCAAAATGCATTTTCACTTTTGAGGACACCCTGTAGATACACTCTTTTCCGATTCCCCGCTGCGTAACTAGTGACCGCCATAAATATGCAGAAGCACCGCATCACCGAACGTTTCTGCAATCCAACATGCTGTCGTGAATTAACCCCGAGCAGAACGAGTCAAGCTTTATTAGCCCGTGTAACAAGAGGGAGAGTCATTCCCCCATACCGAGAAGAGGGGCATAATTACAGCGTAAACGATAGCATGTTTTAAAATAATGCGTTGTCATTAGCGCTGCACCCTGAATAAATGACGTTGGAGATAGGCACCTGGTCTAGAGTCGATCACCTGCGTTAGCATCAGATATGTGCGTGGGCCTAGATATCAACGTACTGGAATTCCCCAAGGATCAATATTAGGTCCCCTACTTTTTCTAGTGTTTATAAATGATCTTGCCCCTCTAATAAAAGATGTAGGTCATCCCATATTATGCAGATGACACAAGTATAGTAATTACAGCCAATAACTCCGACACATTCCAATCTTCAACAGAGGAAATTCTCTTCAAAATATGTTACTGGTTCTCAGTCAATAAATTGGTATTAAATTGTAACAAAACTAACATAATTCAATTTAAATCCTGTCTAAATTCAACCTCGCAAATTTCTAGCGTAATAATTAACAATAGATCCCTATTAGAAACAACAACAACCAAATTTCTTGACTTAAAAATCAATAATGTGTTAAATTGGAAAAATCATATTAAAGAAATTACCCCCAAAATAAATTCAGCTTGTTTTGCTATTATATCTATGCAAAAGATAGTAAATATCAATACCTTAAAAACAATATACTTTGCACACTTCCACTCGGTAATGAGTTTTGGAATAATATTCTGGAGAAATTCCACAGATGGTAACAGTATATTTCTATTACAAAAAAAAAGAGTAATTAGAATAATAGTAGGTGCCAAATCTAGGGAATCGTGTAGGACTATTTAAAAAAAACTACAAATAATGCCCATGGCTTGTCAGTATATCTTTTCATTAATAATTATCCTCGTATGTAATCGTGAAAACTTTGTAACTAATTCAACAGTTCATAGCATAAATACACGTCAAAAAATGACTTTCATACTCCATCGGCAAGTCTATCGTGCTATCAAAAAGGAGTGCGTTATATGGCAGTAAAAATTTTTAACAGCCTCCCTATCGATATAAAAAATATAAAATTATTTAGGACCAAATTAAAGAAGTACCCAATTTCTCACGCCTTCTATTCTGTAGGTGAATTCATGACATTCAATAACGCTTCATGAAATTGATACTAAAACTTTGTGTTGTACTAATAGACTATGTTGTAAATCTCGTCTGTATATATTTAATCTAGACTGTGATTATAAATTAAGACTTTATAATAGTATTAGGTTTTTTGACTTGTTCCATATTCTAGCTGTAAGCAATGTTTGAATACCATGCATGGAATGTTAATAAATACAATACAATACAATCGTATACTAAATCTGTTGTAAGTTGCGTTGTATAACTTATGTTACATTTTTCGTTGATATAGTTCTTCAGGTGCTATGTCCAAGTTTATGTATGAGGTTCTTCTCGATTTTATACTAGACGAGAGGTATGTAAATTGTGTTCTCGCTGGGAGCAGCGGGTTCTGTGAGGAGCAAGTGAGCTCTTTACGTCATCTAGGACCATATTCATAGACATCACGCTAGCCCACGCTATAAGAGTGCTAAACTAGCCCCAGTTATAGCCAGGTTACTTTTACGGGATTCATAGACACCGATTATTCAGTGGCTACGTTAGTCTGCGTATTACCTTTGGAAAATGTTGCACGATGCTGGAAATGTTACTGCGCATGTGCAGACTGGCAGTTGTCATGCTCAGACGCAAGCGATTCTGAATCGTTTCTGTTTACTTGTGAGGTTATTGGCAATATTATAAAGTTCTAGATGGTAGTAGAGGTTGAAGTTGGAAGAGGATATAAATGTAATAGAAGAAATACAAAATGAAGTGTTAAAACGATAGTAGGTTTAATGTAAATGTAAATAAATGTGGTGATGGCACCATATACATAAATGTGAGGGTCATCACTACATGCATATATATGAAAAGGCTGTTGACAATAAATATTCATATTCATATCACTGTCAATTGTAGTATCTATTGTACGTGTTCATATTGATTTACGTATTTGACGATTTTATGTAAACCTACTCATTAAAATTAATATAAAATCTCTTTTCAGTATTACCACAGTCTAGTATATACAGTCACGAAGCTTAAGTTGTTGAGGGTACTAGGAACAATAGGCTGTGCAGGTACTATTTCGCATTGTCTGTGATGAGGCGATAGTAGCGATCCTAGTGGTTAGCAACTATCTATGGGTGCATATTCCCTACATGTTGAGCTTCGTGACTTTATATAGTAGACTGTGGTATCACTGTTTCTCTCTTGGCCACCTGCAATGGGTCTCTAGAATCTCATCTAAGATTTATAAGCTCTATTTTGGGCTTCATGATACTGTGTTCTAAATTATTTCTATATGTGTCAGCATTCTCTTTGAGTACAAATTAATATTTTCTGACCAGAGGTGGTTTGTTTCCCCTTCTTTTTGATCTTTTGGTTGTCTGATCTAATTGCAATTACATAATAAGCCCACATAATTATGTATTATGTGTATTATATTACGTTAAACTCATTGTCTGGATTCAAGGCTGAGGCTGAATGGTTCAGTTCGTTTCTCTTACACTGAAATAGTGAGTTATCCGTTGTGAACCACAATTCTCCGCGTCTCATAGGCCATGTGCTGAACACTGTGTAACACCTGTAATGTAGACAGCACTGCACAACACTACGTAATACAGTGGACACACCCAGTCACCTTAGAAGGGAGATAGGTCCTCTAAAAGCATGTAAAACAATGTAATTATAAACGTTGGGCAATATGCAGGAGTAATATGATCCCCTATCTGCAAGATAACGAGACCCCGAAGCAGTTTCAACATGTATGGGTAGAGCGGGTGGTATCGTCTCTCAAGGCGGCAGATCGCGTGCGATATCGCAGCTGTCACGTCCCGCGCAGACGTGCGTCCTTCGCAGAGGTCGTTGAGTCGGTCAGCTGCAGGTCACTCTGTCTGTTCTCTGTGCTGTACTGGAACTGCTCGCAACAATCGAAATCGAAAATTCTTCGTGCCATGTATAATTCATACAGCTCTCGAAGGTGAGCTTGTCCTTGCTACAAATCGAACGCGTCGCCATGGTCACACGCAAGGAGGGTGATGATCAGTGTTTTAAAAGAGAGCGTTTCAGCCTCAGATCTGGCGCTCTGTCTCCCGTCTAGGTGGCAAGATCATGATGAAATTGTGGTGGATAAAGCAGAAATTTCAGTGTCCCCCCTCCTCCCGCAATACTCTATGTTTCCACCAATATTCTCCACTTCTTGTATACTTTCGTCTCTTTCATCTTGACCGTTTCTTTCTTCCGTTTCGGGCTTGCGATCGGTGCACGTTCGGTTGCCGTTCGCTACGAAATAATGAATAGGGAGCGGATTTTTATTTGCTAAAAATTTAAATATATTTATTTTTATGTGCTAAAAAGTACGAAAATATTTGCTAAAAATAAAAAAAAAAATTATTTTAAATATGACAAAACACCTTACTTAGCTTGAAAAAAAAATGTTACTAGGTACTCACCAACCACACTTGAGTGCTAGTAGTGGGTGTTCAGTTCAAAATGTGTCATGGCTCGCTGTATGCCGTCATGTGGCTAGCCGATGAGCCTAGAGAATTCAATCTTCCTACACTTCCGCAGAAGTGTATAACCTAAGAGGTAGAGAAGTTGCCTAGCAAGTACGGCGTTCATTCTGAAGAGTACGTACCGATACGTACGGTAACGCCGGTAGTGGCAGGAATGTGAACTGTTTGGAAATACGTACTGTCGGGATATGGGGAGAGGTTTAAGACGATTACTTACGTATTTGTTGACATTAACTTCGACGGTCAACATGGATACGGAGCATTTGATTTGTGTTGTGGAATGTTACCGTACGCAACCGATGATAACAAATACCCTGCGTACGACTTGCCGGCGCAAAACACAGTTCGAAAGAGGTTATGGTAGCACACAGACCGTACAGACCGCCATCTGTTGCTACGACGTTCAAGTTATACCGTACACGTTCTCAAGTTCAGATTGAAGAACGCTTTAAATAATAGGCAACTTCTCTAACATATAAGCTGAAACTCGCTTCAAATCGGTGACCCAACAACAGTGACGTCATGACACACTTTGAAATGAACACCCAGTAGTTGGCCGAGAATTGCAGTGAACAACAAAGGTCATCTCCAAATTCTCCACCACAAATGCATGCCGATTATCTCTGAACAACGACTTATACTGTGAAAACGATCTTTCCACATCACAGGACGTCAGACGTGCATATTTAAAGAGAGGAATGTCACAAACACAAACACCGTCAATTTCACCTACAGGCACATCCTCCAATACTTGAGCAACTTTACATATTTTTTTTTATATCCACTGTTTTTCCCAAACACATTCTGGAATTTGTCCCTTAGTACTTATACTTCTGAGCCTGGTAGCGAGTCTAGTTTAATTTCCACGGCACGGACCTCCCTGTTTCAGACAACAGGTTTTTGGATGTTTCGAGTTTTTTTATGGTGTCACACAAAAATCTTAGATTTGCTAATAGGAAAGCCAAATCGTTTTTTAAACAACCGTCTTTCAGTATATCTTGAAGGATATCGATTGACGAAGCCCGATAACAGGGAATCACAACAAGATATATTGCCTTACTTGATAGACATGAGCGAGAGGCGAGAGATTTGTTTAAATTAAATAATGTTCATGCCCGAGCTCTTATCTGTTGTGTTTCACAAACAAAGCGTGGAATGAAATCATCTTCAGCAACAATAAACATTCCTAATTATGTGTTGCAAGATCTCTCCTCCTTGTCCATGTTAATTTATTCTCTAATAATAATACTGATATGCTGCCTAGCAGTTCTCAGAACTTGAGGCGATACTATTACGAAAATGGATCACGGATACACCACACAGCGCTTAGAAACATGAAGCAACCAAGAATTCTTAAGAAAGATAACGTACTTCTGAGTGATATAATTGATTTAGTTATAAAATATTTAAAAGTTCTTATAAAAATTATTTAAGTAAAAAAACTCCAAGATTTATGTGTTTATAATACATTTTCTGAAAATATGTATTTACGTAATTTTTTTGTGAAAATGTGGGTTTTTATGTGAAATAAAATTCGGGTTTTAAACTTGAAACTTCATGTTCGGAATTTTTAACTTTGTTAATTGTGTTTTATCACATGCAAAAAGAATATTTAATTACGTAGGAATCCGCTCCTTAGTCATGAATGCAGTGCGTTTGTCAGTGCCGAATCTCTTTAGAGGTTTTTTAAGCTAAACCTAAAAAAATCACTTATCTGTAGTAGGGGTAGGTCTGTAAGTTCGTAATAAGTAGGGCTAGGATTTTGATGAAATTGCATCTTTTTTCCAGTAAGCCAGAAACTTAGTTGCTTTAGTATTTATATGTTATGTGATAAACTGAGTGTTTTAAGACATTTGTTAGGGCATTTTTTATTTTTTTGCCTGTTTCAACTCATAAGAGCATCTTTTGTTTTATTCCGTCATTTTTTAGACATTTTCATTTAATTTTGGTCATAAATCCCCATTATTAATGCAAAATAATGTAATGTAAACAATCATAGGCTACATGGAAACTACATCAGGTAAAATAATTAATTAAAGTGTACCTACTTACTTACTTACTTACTTACTTACTTACTTACTTACTTACTTACTTTACTTACTTACTTACTTACTTACTGGCTTTTAAGGAACCCGGAGGTTCATTGCCGCCCTCACATAAGCCCGCCTCTGGTCCTATCCTGAGCAAGACTAATCCAGTCTCTACCATCATATCCTACCTCTCTCAAATCCATTTTAATATTATCTTCCCATCTACGTATCGGCCTCCCCAAAGGTCTTTTGCCCTCCGGCCTCCCAACTAACACTCTAATATGCATTTCTGGATTCGCCCATACGTGCTACATGTCCTGCCCATCTCAAACGTCTGGATTTAATGTTCCTAATTATGTCAGGTGAAGAATACAATGCGTGCAGCTCTGTGTTGTGTAACTTTCTCCATTCTCCTGTAACTTCATCCCTCTTAGCCCCAAATATTTTCCTAAGAACCTTATTCTCAAAAACCCTTAGGCCCGATTGTATAAACCATTTAATCTTAGATCAGAGGTTAAATTGATCCTTGTTTCAGCTGAACTTGGAATTTTGTGTTGTATAAAGTCTAATCTGAGATTAATTTGTCTCAAACTAAAGTCAACTTTGACTGAAGAAATTTCTCCGATTAAGTTATATGATCCAAGTTCAGTTATTTATTTTCCGTTTGAAATATACGAGTGACAAGTTGTGCAAATAAAATAGCCATTATTATTAATATTAATAGATATATTAGGTACATTTATATATATTTCTTTCAATTACTTGCCTTAATACACAAACATTCTTATATTTTATAAGGCTCTATCGTGTTCAGCAGTATCAAATAACATAACCTATAATTATATTATGTTTATAACAACCATTAATTATTAATGGATATGATAGGTACATTCATAAATGTTCAATTAACTGTATTACTAAACGAAAATTGTCGTTTTATAAAGCTTTATTATGTTTAGCAGTATCAAACACCATAACATGATAACAACTCGGAGAACAGTCAACCTTCTTCTTATTGTCCGCCATTATTTACAATGCACAAAAAAAAAAAACAGTGTCTGCAACAGAGTGTACGGAAAATCGCCAAAAAGTAGTTGTAAAGTTGCTAGATTTCTCATTATCAACAAAGAAAGCTTACATTTTGTCACTATGGGGTGCTAAAAAGATCACTAAATCCCTATTTAAGCAATATAAAAGTTAAAAGAAATCGTTGTTGAAAAAAGAGTTAAAGTCGCTAGATTGGCTACACTGAACAAACCTGTATAACATGGTCCGCGCATCACGTATTTCACCTGTTTATGCGATGTTGCCAAATCCTTTTCACGTGAACTTAGATTGCATTTGAACCAAGGTAATTTCATCGCAGAAAAGTTTTATACAATAGAAGAAGTGTCTGAACTCGATTCACTTTTCGATCTTCGATCAAAGATAATCTTTAGTCAGAGAGTTTTATACAATTGGGCCTTAATGTCTGTTCGTCTCTCAAAGTGAGAGTCCAAGTTTCACAACCATACAGAACAACCGGTAATATAACTGTTTTATAAATTCTAACTTTCAGATTTTTGGAGAGCAGACTGGATGATAAGAGCTTCTCAACCGAATAATAACACGCATTTCCCATATTTATTCTGTGTTTAATTTCCTCCCGAGTGTCATTTATGTTTGTTACTGTTGCTCCAAGATATTTGAATTTTTTCACCTCTTCGAAGGATAAATCTCCAATTTTTATAGTTCCATATTAATTCACTACGTCTCGGTACGAAACGCGGCTACCCTCATCTTCACAATAACACGTTGAGCTATTATAATTAGTGTTGGGAAAAGGAAGTGGCTACCCTATCCCATTATCGCCTGGCTTAGTTCACTAACCTTGTTTACTTTTCTTCCTATGACTATGCTCTTCGTCTTATTTGCATTTATCAGCAGATACTGCTCACACCTGTCATTTAACCCCAGTAGCATATTCCTGAGTACCATCCCTTCTTCTGCTAACAACGCCATACCATCAGCAAATCTTATGCACTTTATTCTTCTTGAGACGAAAGCGTGATTGCATCAGGGTAGAAAACCTTAAGAACTACAAGGAGACTTAATTATTATATCATTCCTTGTAAAAAGTGATTGTCGTTGACTTTACTCGCAAGGAAGAAAGAAAAGATTATTTTGTGCGAGATCGTGCGTATTTGCTTGTTTTCCGCACAGAACCAATACGCGGTAAGTGTGAAATACCACATTCAGTATTCCCAACGTAACACACATTACAATTTCCCTCTTCTTACCGCTTAAGCGCGACATTCATTTTACTGCTTTAGGCTTTTAACATATTATTTTTAGAGACGTTTAACATAGTAATAATTATAAATTGGAAACTTACCACTGCAATTTCACCTAAATTGCACTGTTAATTATTGTTTTTAAATATTTGCAAAAATTAAGTAAAGTCTACTACTCCACGAAACTTATTGCATTCCTGATACAAGTAACATTAAGGAAGCCGTGAAAAAATCAACAAGATTCCAGATGCCGATGTTATTACTGCAATATGTTATATATATAATATTGTTAAAATATTAAAATGAAAAATAAATCATTACATAACCTTACCGTTTCTTTTAAGTTCGCATTTATAGACTGGGGGGGGGGGGGAAGACAGACGTATATCACGGCCTGCTGGAGTATAGTAAACGCAGAAAAATTTTATAGCAACAATGTTGAAGAAAGATATTTTGGTTTTCCGAAGTTGCCGTCATTAAACAGAAACCAACATGGAGATTTCATTGCAACTAATTAGAAATTCGTCTTTCAGGTATGTAATAAACGATCTTCGCACAAAATAATGTACGATACACGAGCGGTGTGTTTGTTTTCATGTTCTCGGAAATTAAAAAAGCTCAACTACGTTTCGCTTTTTCAATCTTTTCCCTGAACATGAAAACGTCAACATACCGCTCTTGTAACGCATATTACTATTGTAATTAATGGCTTTTCTCCTTTCTGCGCAGTATCACAACGAAACGAAGAGCGTGAAGCTTAGGCCTATTACTGGTTCAGAAACAATAGAAATATTACACGTAAAACAACAAAACTCCGACCTTTCATACGCAATCTAAAATAGTTCCGTTTATATCATTACGCCAGAAAACAGTAAACTCCACACAGTCATTCATTCCCAGTGCGCATTCAACCAGCAACAAGAACACATTACACACGTAAGTTCAACTTCAAAAACTATTTATGTACCTTAAATTTAACAAATTTTGGATGAAAATTGTGGAAGTTTAAAAAGTCATATATCCCTTTAACTTAAACACTATTTTACAGCTTTCTTAGTTGAATTATTTTCGTGCTCTGAATTTTCTTAACCACATTTAAATGGCAAACTCTTTCTCGGTCTTCAATCGATTTGTACAGTAGGCCTAATGTTGCAAGAATTATAATTATTGTTGCTAACATTTCGACATATAATGATGTCAAGTACACAGTCTCGACAATGATTAATTGATGGCGTAACAGAAGACTATCACAAGGCGCCGCTTCATCCATGGAGATGTTCATCAAGCGCTTTTCATAGGAAAAGAAAAGAATGCTGTGCTTTAAATGTTATGATGGCGAAAGCGGAAAGCGTCGTCAGTTTGGCACAGGTTCATTATTTAATGTCATGATCTTATTCGCCTTCATCATCATCACAATCACGATCTACTTTTTATACGTGAAAACAAATGTCTTGATGTTACGAAATAATTTTTCTTGTCAGTACAAGCAGATGTCAAGTCTCTGCAATTGAGAGCGGGCAAATGTGAAACGCTTTGCGTAACGCTCGGTACGCAATTACGTGATCGGCATTTCTGCGCTGTCTTGCGGCCGGCGGACCTGTCGGGCGAATTTTTCGATTTGGAAAAAGCGTATATCGATCTTTGGTGTGTCAGCTGGTAATAAAAGTAGATGTTGTACGGGTTTGCCTCGTCCGCCTGTCCTTGCCCCGCGTCCTGTTTGTTTCTTGTGACAACTTCCTCGTTATTAGCGACCAGGGTTGTCCAAACATCTCGCCACAGTTGCTGAGGAATTTGACCTCGATGTCTCTAATTAGGTAACAAAACTTCCGAACCGCAATGGTACGTTTGAAGGCGCTACATTTCATTTTGAAACCGTTTAATTGTCTTGCTCTGGAATTGGCAGCACTGCTACAACAAAGTTGCCTTTATAAAACAAGCAAATGCCACCGAAATTCATTAGGCAGTGTGGAATAATAATACAGATGTTTTCTTTTTAGTTACAGTATGAACTGCAATCAGAGGCCTTTTTATTTTATTTTATTTAACGATGCTGTATCATCTACTGAATTCCTTAGCGTTGATGGCATTCGTGATAGCGAAATGGTGGGGTAAAGTTGTTTAATTCCGTCACATATTTAATAATAGTAATATGCGTTACAAGAGCGGTATGTTGAAGTTTTCATGTTCGAGGAAAAAGCTTGAAAAAGCGTAACGTAGTTGAGCTGTTAATTTCCGAGAATTGAAAGAAAAGATACCGCTCGTGTATCGTTCATTATTTTGTGCGAAGATCGTTTATTACATACCTGAAAGAGGAATTTCTAATCAGTTGCATTGAAATCTTCATCTTGGTTTCTGTTCAATGACGGCAAATTTGCAAAACAAAAATATCTATCTTCAACATTGTTGCTTTAAAATGTTTTCTGTGTTTACTATACTCCAGCAGGCCGTGATATACGTCTGTCTTCCCCCCCCCCCCAGTCTATGATGAGTTTAGAATCTTGTTGATTTTTTCACGGCTTCCTTAATGTTACTTGCATCACGAATACAGTAACTTTAGTGGAGTTGTAGAGTTTACTTAATTTTTGCAAATATTTAAAACAATAATTAACAGTGCAATTTAGGTGAAATTGCAGTGGTAAGTTTCCAATTTATAATTATTACTATATTGAACGTCTCTAAAAATAATATGTTAAAAGCCTAAAGCAGTAAAATCAATATGTCACTTAAGCTGTAAGAAGAGGGAAATTGTTATATGTGTTAGGTTGGGAATACTGAATGTGGAATTTTAGACTTTCTGCCGAATGGTTTTGTACGGAAACCAAGCAAACACGCACGATCTCGCACAAAGTCTGTTTTTATGCCAAAATTGTAATAAAAATTTTCAAATAACACCTAAATGACGTTATTTTGACCTTTAGCAACAGTTTTTACAACATTCAGTGTCAACAGTTTCACAAGTTCGGTATATAATAAATGATTCTTCATTGTTATACAGTGGCTCCTAAATCCGTGACAGAGATCCAAATTCCGTGAGTGATACCCTAATTCCGTGATACTAAAATAACCCTCATTAACTGTTCAGAAAACAAACGTGTATTTGGCAAAACACATTAAAGTCATGGTATATTGTTTTAATATGGATTAAGCAAGAAATTACAACATAGAAGAAGTGCGTAAGTGACAAATTTCGTAGAAAATACTTGTGTAAC
Source organism: Periplaneta americana (assembly GCA_025594305.2). Taxonomy (NCBI): domain Eukaryota; kingdom Metazoa; phylum Arthropoda; class Insecta; order Blattodea; family Blattidae; genus Periplaneta; species Periplaneta americana. Next base: position 2,373,573 of record JAJSOF020000037.1, on the reverse strand, counting down.
TACAGGAATACATATTACATATTAATATATTATAAACAAAATAAACTGAAAGGTAAATTCAATACAAAATTAAATTTGAATAAATTGAATTATAACACAATTATTTCTCATTATTTATATTCCTAACAACAGCAGTAATTAATTTAAATATATGCCCTATTATTTTATTATAATTATAATTGATTTTTTGTAACTTATTTCTATTATTATTTCCATGAACTATTTTCTTTCATAGTCATTAATTTTCACAATTTAGATCCAGTGAGCCAGGAAGGAGAAATATGAAAATAAATCCGAAAATGGGAAAGCTCCTGTAGCATTGTTATTGTCTCACAATGTTTAAATAATCATACACATTGATTCAGCTGACTATAATCTACAGTAATATATCATTTCATAACGCTATATTAATTCTTACCTCAAATATAAAATGTTTCTTCAGGAGCGGTCACTAGAGAAAGAAAAACTTACTGGTCAACCACCTTTCACTGAACAAAAGCTTCTGCAGTCGACTGTTTCTATTCAAAAGGCGGGTAGTCAACAGAATTGAAAAGAAGACATCTCCTGGCATCTGTTAGGTATTTCAAAAACTTAAAAGTCAGAGACCACAACTCCATGGCAGTCAATTGAAATTTTATCACGGGATTAGGGGTATCACGGAATTAGGCACCTTTACCCTATTTGGCGAGATGATGCCAAGGATTCGCCATAGATTACCTTACGATAGATTGCCTTACGGTTGAGAAAAACTTCGGAAAAAATTCTACCAGATAATCAACTCAAGCGGGAATCGAAGCCACGCCTGAGTGCAACTCCGGATCAGAAGGCAAACGCGCTACCGTCTGAGCTATGCCGGTGGCTCTCAGAGTCTATAACCCAAGCAATACAAGTCGTAGGTTCTGTTCTGCTAATGGTGTTGAAATTGATGTTGGTCATTCCATGTATTTCCTTGTAGCCCCAATTATCTTTGTCTGTTGGTTGATATTAGAGAGCTTGCTTGGAGATCCTTTCTGCACTCAATCCTGCTCTTTCCACGTTTTTGTTGGTGTAATATTATTTCTTCTATTAGATACATCCTGAACTTTGAAGATTTATCGGATTCTTCTGTCTACCAAATCTAGTAAAGCCACCAGAGTTTTCCAAAATTCCTTTTGTGCAGCTTACAACTCTTTTTCACCTCTTATTTACGGCCTAAGTTTTGCTGCCACGTAATTGAGGATTGGCTTAGATTATTCAAGTCCCGCGCCGTGGCGTATTGGTCTAAGACATCCTGTCTAGGACTCGCGTTACGAAATGCGCGCTGGTTCGAGTCCTCATGGGGGAAGAAATTTTCTCATGAAATTTCGGCCAGTGTATGGGACCGGTGCCCACCCAGCATTGTGATGCACTTGGGGAGCTACGATAGGTAGCGAAATCCGGTAACGCAAACCAGCTATAACGGCTGGGGGGCTCATCGTGCTAACCACACGATACCTCCATTCTGGTTGGATGATCGTCCACCTCTGCTTCGGCTTGTGGCCATGATGCCAGCAGCCGGCTGATCGGTCTTGACCCTTCGTGGGCTGTAGCGCCACGGATTATTTTTTTATTATATTATTCAAAGGAATGGAAAATGGCTGGGCCCTTTTACATGTTTTATTGAATGCTGTTATAAATGAAATCATCAAATGAGGGAAAAATAATTGTAGATAATGGAATTCCATTATCTAACAAAAATAAAATTCTGACACTATTACATGCAGATGATCTGATCATAATTGCTAAATATGAAGATAACCTCCAAATTTCAGGAAATAATCTAAATTAAATTGATAGAAAGTATAGCATGAAGGTGTAAACAGTAACAACAAAATCAATGGCAACGTAAAGGAAAAACATACAATAAGTCAAGATTGTTACAGACGACAGAATCACAGAACAAATCTGAACTTTACATATTTAGGACATCAAATAGACTATTGGTAAAAGATTCTGAAGACGTTGATATAAAATTACAAGAAATATAATAGAATGGACGGAATAATTAAAAGACATTTCTACATGACCATGTCAACTAGTTAAAAATTATGTTTGCACGGGAGTTATTTTTAATTGACAAGGGAGAAATTTTTCAGAAATTTAATGAGTGTAAAAGGAGAAGACGGTTTCACATATATTCCACTGCAGGTTCTCGTCCATAGACCTATACACACCTAGATATTTAACGCAGGAACTAAATTGCATTACGGGTTCATTTAATTTCACAGAAGTTACAGGAGAGGATTGTAACATACGCAGCAAGTGCTGATGTCCCATTAGGATTGCCTTCGACTTATTTCGATTTAAAAATAAACCAAATTTTTTAGACAAAGTGGATATTGAATCCAAAGCTCAGTTCTTCTACAATGTCGTTTAGAGTTTACAGCCGCGTAAGTGCGTGTATAAAAACATCATCAGCGTAGAACAGATTACTTAACATGTGTTAAGGTCTGAGATTTGTTATTTATATAGACCGCAAATAGAAGGGCCCAACACGGAACCTTGGGGTACTCCTACCTTTATGACCATTCCACTCTCTTCTTAACTATTGCGAGATGATAAATAAAATGAGGAGAAAGAATGTGTTGCTGGAATAGAAGAGGGAAACGGGAGTACCTCGAGAAAAATCCTTCGCAACGACTGCATTGTCCACCATAAATTCCGTTACGACCTGACCGGGGATCGAACCGAACCGCCTGGATGGAAGATCAACGCGCTAGCGCTTGAGCCACAGACAGGGCTAAATAGTGGGTTTCTCATACCATATGGTCACAGATAAATCTCTACTTTGTTTACGAGGATTCAATGTAGATCCGCTATGTTTACAATCACAAGTACTTGAGCTGGAACTTAGTCAAAGGCCAGCAACAATAATATTAATATTAAACTCTACTTTAATCGTGTCACATAATGGAGTTGCTTTCTTGATGTTGTTAGAGGTACACACCTATAACTACTTGCAATAAATTAATGTGCTCAGGAATAGATAGAGTCCAGGAGTAGAAACAGATTTGAAGAAGCCATCGTAAAATGTCATCGTACGAATGCCCACCACAACCTTTAGCTTCATCAAATATTTCGTACAAGCCCTTTGGCCTTTTTCTTTCATTAGTCTGTTCGCTGTCTGCCTTTCTCTCTTGCGACTTCCTTATGTGGAGAAAGTATTGTGATTCAAGGAAAAAATCTACTCAAGATTTTAACAAATAGGTACACGCACACAGAATGCATGTGCATGTGACAGATGTAAGGCCTACACATAATTATGACGTATTCTTGATTGCTTCACATCAAAAAGTCTGGAGTTCTATCGCCAGTAATTCCCTGGTAGTTGAGTGGTTAGACCAGTGATGTCAAAGCAAGCGCATTTTTCTGACCTTGACGTCGTGCGCGGGCAGCAAGCGCTAAGTATGGAAAGAGGAAGGGTTGTGTATATGATTAAGCAGCCTGTTGGATTAAGAAAACAGAGGTGCACAAACTTCAAACGGAACGTGAAATTTTATGTCGTTATTTTTATATGGCTTCTTTCTGTTTCATATTATCTATATTATCTGTAAAAAAAAGTATTAACACTGATTTCTTAATATTGCACTTGTGTTTTAAATCTTAATAACATAATAGAGAGTTAAGAAGGAATATTCACTTAAATTCCATAGCAGTATAATATTATACTGTATTAAGTGGATGAAACACATCATTCATAAAGAAAGTGATATTCCAAAGAAAGAGATTGAGTATGACATGATAAGTTGGAATGTATATTGATGGTACCTTTAGCCTTACAAAAGTAATCAATAAACCAATAAAAACAATATTACAGTACAAAGCAAAGTTACCTAGATGCTGTATATGTTTTAAGTGTAACTAATATTACATAACAAAACTCTTATCGCATTATGCTTTTAAGGTGATATTTGTGAGCAACTTCCTATCATCAGAATATTAAATTATTTTCTCGAAATCTGCTGAAGCTATACAGTTGACATTTTTACAACACAAGGGCACGTATCTTTTGCTTATGATGTAACAGTAGTTGCTTTGTTAATTCATTTCCTTTACAAACAATTTCCATGCGAATATTTTCAAAATTTTCAATACACTATATTCAGTAATACGTATATACGGTATATTAGATTTACGAAAATATTCTGTAAGGCTACTAAATAAATAGGCCTATACCTGAAAATTTCACTTTTCTATACGAAAAGTTGAGAAAATATTTCTTTTGAATAAAAAAATCAAACTTGTGAAAAATGAGCATTAAAATTAAAACTTACATTCTTATAATGCACTTATACTTCTCAGACAAATCTAAAAATTAACATGGATACAGTTTTAATAAGTTCTCTTCCCTTTATCTATTGAATCAGTGCTGGCCATCCCTGAATATAGCTCGACCAAGCGGCATATGCTGTCTCTTTCGTCTGTCGCTTTCTTTTCCGCTGTAAAGCGCTCAGGCTCTCCTGGGCTCTAAAGCGCGCGCTTGCTCCTGTGGGCATCAATTGACATGCCTGAGTTAGACCTTCAGCCTGTGAGCAGGCGGTCCTGGTTCGAGTTCCGGTCAGAATCATTTAAAAATCCTTAGTGACACTTGTGGCGGGTAAGATCGCCGTTGAGATTTTTTCTGAGTTCCTCCGTCTCCCCACATTAGTCATCAACATTTTTCTATTCATCATTCCACAACTTTCCCCGAAAGCCGGTTGGCGACGCTCGACGGGAGACGAGCGGGGTTGTCTGGTCGAAGCCTGGGTACGCAGCGGAACTTAATCAGCTGGTGTGGCTTGGGAATGCGCCTACTGTGGCATGAGGGTTAGCGTAATATATCTTAGAAAGCATGTTGTAAAGATTCAGATTGTCATGTTAATACAATATAATATATTTGTTTTATTCAGTCTTATGACAAATCAAATATTATTAAAAACTAATGACAATTATTTCATAACATGTAGTCATTGAGTTTTATATAAAGTAGGTTACGAACGTTTTCGCCCATTCAGGCATCTTCAGGTACTGTGTACAATATCTCATTATTAGTCATATGGTAAAATACAATGATAGTTGATGAGATGTACTGTTTAAAATTAACTATGATATATATAAAATGTACAAATGTATGCATAATTAAAACTGTGATCGTGTTACAGAAATACATAAAATTATGGAAATTATGAATACGTTAATGTCCATCGTTTTAAACTTCATAATACTTTGTGTCGATCTTGTTTCGTAGGTTCAATTTGGATGTTGAATTGCATCTGAAATATATATTATGAAATAGAATAGAGAAAGAAAAACTTCTAACTTGAGAATATTGTTATATTTCAGATGCAATTCAACATCCAAATTGAACCTACGAAACAAGATCGACACAAAGAATTATGAAGTTTAAAACGATGAACATTAACGTATTCATAATTTCCACAATTTTATGTATTTCTGTAACACGATCACAGTTTTAATTATGCATACATTTGTACATTATATATATCATAGTTAATTTTAAACAGTACATCTCATCAACTATCATTGTATTTTACCATATGACTAATAATGAGATATTGTACACAGTACCTGAAGATGCCTGAATGGGCGAAAACGTTCGTAACCTACTTTATATAAAACTCAATGACTACATGTTATCAAATAATTGTCATTAGTTTTTAATAATATTTCATTTTTCATAAGACTGAATAAAACAAATATATTATATTGTAGTAATATATCTTGAAAAGTCGTAGTGCTACCTGCTTAAATTCAGTTAAATTCAAATATAGATCCCGAGTCCAATGTGTGAGATTATCAACAGTAATCTCACTAGAGGTTTTGATTTATCTATAGAAAATCAAAACTCGAGTGGGATTTAATTGACTATTATACGATTAGAAGAAAGTATATAAAGATTAGAAGTAACGAAGTACTCCAATACAATAAAATATTAATTGACTTACGAAAATACAACTGTTTTCAAATGTATTATTGTACCATCTCAACATTACGCTAGATGGCAGTAATGTTTTATGATTATGTTTTCTTGTTATCAGTTGTGCCAACTATGGAATCTTCATTGAACTCTGTGGACGGTTACTAGTCAAGAAGGCTTTGTTGATTCAGTTTAATTTTTATTAAAACATTTGCATTCTACTTCAATTATCCGGATCCCAGTAATCAACGTCACTTGACAGATGATTTTCAATAAATCTTAGTATTAAACAATCTCTGATACGTGACTATCCATAATATCATATAGCACAAGCTATAACATAACCTAAATAATATAAACAAGTGTTAGAAACGTTTTAATTAGGGATGATGAAATAAACAAGAAACGTTTTAATTAACGATGATGAAATAAAAAATAAACATGAATAATTTTAAAAGAAACAATTATTGAAAGTACAGTTTTCAAGTTTGAATGTTTTAGTGGTTGGTGGTTCAGTTGATGTTATATTGGACGTATGCGTAAAAGAAGTGAACTCGTTGATGTACATGGTGTATCCCTCAACTTATTCAGGATTTCCGAATGGTGCTCTTCATAAATGACCAGTGATCTTTATTAATTCTTGTTCATGAATACCAATGCGAGTCATATTTGAAAGTGCTGTGCATCGACTGGAGTGGTTTGTAATTTTCTGTTTTTTGACGTCCAGACCAGTGCAGTTTGAAATGTTGGCAAACAGAGAAACAAATGCTAGGGTATTGATAAAAATAAACAAATGCTAGTGACGCGATACAATTGTGCGATAAGCAGCCATGATTGTTTGAAAGACGTCCTTTCGTACCGTTTTGTTGGTCAAAAGTAGTGTGACATAGTAAAAGTGTAATAGTCATAATAAAAAAATTGTGAAATATAACTTTTGTAGCTTTTTACGATTATTGGATTCTGAATAAAATTATGAGTATCTTAAACATGAGTTGAAGTTTCCTGACTGAGATATGTATGTATGTATGTATGTATGTATGTATGTATGTATGTATTTATTTACACTGCAAGTGGGCAAGCACCCGGTGGCAGTGGTATATACAATAATTAACAATACACAGTTAAAATGATAAGCAATACACAATAAAATTTACAATACATAATACAATTTACAACACATATACAATTTTATACACAATACAATAAGAATACACAATACAATTTAACACAATAATAATAAAACATAAAATAAAACACCTAATTTTACAACACAACCTACATAATTATGTATAGGTCCTACATAAGTTTCAATAGTCTTTCACTTTACTCTCATCTCATTCCCTGTAGTGGCACTATGACGCATTTCACTGACACTTTAGCACATTTCACTGACACTCTGTAACACATTTCACTGACACTATAGAACACATTTCATTGACGCTATAAATTATCACTGATCGGAACTATTCACTGCACTGTAAAACCATAACTTCACTGACTCACCTCGCTTCACTGATACAACAGTTCAAATAAGTCAAATAATTACATCCTTATGCATACTTATAAACAGAACTACATTTAAACTAAACATTTCTATTCTAAGGCCCTCTTACACGCTATTTTTAAATAATATTCCTCAAAGGCTCAAATGTTCTATCTTGAGAGCCTTGATCTTGATATTTGGGATAAGAAAGTGTCACGAATTCGACTAAATTGACGACCTTTCTGACATAAAGGTTTAGGCATTATAATTTTAACAGAGAATCTGTGTAAGTATTTCTGATCGGTAAAGTAAATACACAATTTAAATACCCAAAATAATATCCAGAGCTGTAAGCGAGTCATTCCCCAAATACCTCGCCATTTTTTCTGTTATTTAACGATGATATATCAGCTGCAATTCTCATGAAATTTCGGCCAGTGTATGGGACCGCTGCCCATTCAGCATCGTGATGCACTTGGAGAGCTACTATAGGTAGCGAAATCCGGTTACGAAAGCCATCTATAACGGCTGGGGGGATCATCATGCTAACCACACGATACCTCCATTCTGGTTGGATGATCGTCCACCTCTTTGGCATGTGGGCGTGAGGCCAGCAGCCGGCTGGGCCCTTCGCGGGCTGTATATATCAACTGCAAGCTTATCTAGCGTCGATGAAATATGTGATAGGAAGAATGTATTCTGAGAAATGCGTCCAAGGACGTGTCATGATATTAAACGACATTCACCTTACATTTACGAAATCTTGGAAAGCCCCAACTATACGTACTTCGTTCAAGCGGGATTCGAAGCTACACTCTCCGGATCATCACGGTATTCCGGTGGTTCTTTGGTTTTGCTGCCGCTATCATTTTACCACAACTCTATAGCGATTATTTATTTATTTGTTATTTATTTATTTAATTATGTATTTATTTTATTTATGTATTTATTTATGTACTTATTTATGTATGTATTTATTTATGTATTTAGTTATTTATTTCTTTATTTACTTATTTACTTATTTGCTTATTTGTTCATTTGTTTATTTACTTATTTATGTATGTATTTATTTATGTATTTATTTATTTACCTATTTATTTATGTACTTATTTACTTATTTATTTATTTATTTAATTATTTAATTATTTTAATTAATTAATTAATTAATTATTTTATTTATTTATTTATTTTATTTATTTATTTATTATTTATGTATTTATGTATTTATTTATGTATGTATTTATTTATTTATTTTATGTGATCTTACATATATAAATGAACATTGTATTAATTTTTTTCAAAATTATTCAATTATTCAAAAGTATATTAAACTTCTTTATTTGAAATATCTCAAAGAATAACCCCCTGAAATTAATGACATTACTTACGGTACACTGTATATAGGCTATATTTTCATTCTATACATACACACATATGTATACTCGTATATATGCTCGTAGGTGTTGATTTAAAGTTTTTAGGATTGGTACTGGGAAAGAGTGGGCTTCTGATATATATATATATATATATATATATATATATATATATATAATTATTATATGCCAGTCAAGCAAATCCATTTTTTCAATTAATCTGGTTTCATCGTTGGAGGCTCTTAAAATACGTAATTCTTGTTGAAGTTGTCAAAAATCATTTTTATAATTTTTGACTAAATTAGACCATGGTTGTCTAACTGCTCATCCATCAAAAATATACTCGCGTTAGAATGTAATCAGAAACGTCTAGAATACAATATACAATAATGCGTAAGAAGTTACGAAGGCTAAGTCGTTTAGTAGGGTATAGATGCAAAATGGGTTAAATGTTCACAATAATTGTTAGTCTTAAAAAATAACATTTCAGCCACCTTACCAGTGCTATTGTAGGTTGGGTGATCCAAGCACTTAGGTTGCGTTTGTATTTTTCATTTAAACATTGCTCCATTATTGTCATATAACAATTCTAATCGGTTCTTCAACGATGCTGTCTCAACTGAGAGATACCAGCTCAGGTTTGGAGAGATGAATCCTAGGGCCCGGTTGCAGAAACATCGATCAAATATGACTGGCGATCAAGGAGGTTTGATTGGCCATCAGTTCTATTTCTGTTGCAAAAAGAACAATCAGTATTTGATCGGAGATCAATCTTCCATCAGATTTCACTGAGCAAGTATTTATGTTGTTCTCTTTATAGTGCAGTTACTGCAATTTATAAGTTAGTAAACAGTTACAACGTAATAATATTGTTTTCGACATAATGGATTCTTCTGATGAAGAAATTTTAGAATGAAGGAAATATTATTAAGAAGAAGGCATTTCCGTGATAGACATGAACTGTTTTTATGTATAATGACAGAGAATTTGAGCAAAGATTTAGGTTAAGTAAGGATTCGTGTGTTTTGTTACTTTCAAAAATTGAAACAAATATATGCAGACAGACAAATCGAAACCTTCCACTTTCTCCTATGAACCAAGTTCTAATAACGCTGAGATTTTATACTGTTGGAATTTTTCAGGCGGTCTTGGGTGATATTTTTAGGGTCCACAAATCAACTATTTGCCGAGTAGTTAGGAATGTTACGTATGAAAATGCTTTGTTATCGCAGGGTTTCATAAATCCCCAGACTTCAAACAGGGAACGATTTGAAATCCAGAGAGAATTTTCGGCCATCTCAGGATTTCCAAGAGTAATTGGTTGTATAGACTGCTCACTTCCCCATCCAATCACCTGGTGCAAATGATGCCGAACTTTATCGAAATAGAAAAGGTTTATTTTCTGTGAATGTACAGGCAATATGTAGCCTACACCAGCATTGAAATTCTGGAATGTAGTAGCCCGTTGGCTGGGTTCTACACATGACAGTCAATATTTTTAATGATTACCGGTATGTTACGAGCTCAATTTGTAAACAGAGAGATGGGAAATGGAATTCTTTTGGGCTATGGAGGCTATGCTTGTTCCAATTTCTTGTCGACTCCCCTAGCAAATCCCACAACAGAGGCCCCTTACTTTTTTTGTTTGCTTCATTTTTTTTTCACTATATTGTAGTCTATACAAATACCTTACTATAATAATACCGAACAGCTGTATACTAGCAGCATTGGCGTGAGTGCGAAAAATCGCGGACCTGACATCTAGCGGAGAGGGATGGAATTACGTCCACATATACAAATATTAACATAGCGAGATTCGGACTGTTGTTTAAAACGTGAGTTACTAATGTGGAAGTATATATGAAACACTTAAAAAATGTTGAATAATATTTAATGTAAAATGATTATCTTATATCAAAGCTGCATATTATGAGAAATATTGCATACTTCATATTACTTTTCGTAATTAATTGTTACATATTTTTCTTTGGTTTACCAAGACAAAATCAATCTCATATTAGGAATGAATTTACAATAATGCTTTATATACGCATTGCTGACAACTGCAAAGATAAAATTGATAGCAATCTGATGCTTGTAATAATTAGTAAAGGCATGTGGACAACAATAAAACTTAATTTGATAAAACCTTAAAATCCAATACATTTTAACTTCTATTCATTTATTAGGTCTAAATAAAATAACTAATTTGTATTTTCTACCAACACAAAGACGAAGGAATTAAGCCTACTAAAGAATGTTGTTGACTCACGTTTTATGAACTGTCGGAAATCGAAAGTACGATTTGGAGCAATTTGCAATGCTGCAATTGTCACAAATATAAACAGCACATATACACCCTGACATTTTAACACAGCACTAATTAATAAAACTATTAACAAATTAACAACCCCAGCAACAATATGCATTGCAGTTGATTGCAACTTGTTTCGCGAGTATCTCCATCCCGGCAGGTAGGTAGCAGCACCATCGTCGTTCGCACGTAAAACTGCTAGCTGTCCGGTATTATTATAGTAAGGTATTTGGTCTATATACAAATAGAATCCGCCTGTTTTCTTTCTACAAAAAGGAACAAAACAGCAGAGCGTTCACTTGTTTTCCTAGTCACCGCCCGCTAGATACATTCGTTTCGCGACTTTTAAAGAGCATCAAATTGGCTGTGGTTGCTAAATAGCGCTGTTGTCAAATGTATTTCTTTCTCAAATCAGCAATTACTGTCTTTAGATTGAGATGCCGACTAATCTGTCTGTTAATTATCCATTCTCTTCTTTAATTCTTCATTTTCCACCATTAATAATCTCTGCAACTAACATAATCGTTAAATACAAACGTAATAATATAAATGTAGGCATAGAACAATTGATACCAGTCAATTATGAGAGTTTTAAAGCAACGTATTGCATTTTGTACGCCCAACCCCCCATAAGCGAATCATATCAGCTGAAAGGATTTGTCATAGCGATTATTTCGGGCTCAAGCGATCGAAAGTATATAAATCGGTTTTTGCATCTATTATTCCATTAACATGAGCTTTGAGCAGTAAATCCCTGTTCATTTTTTTATTTACAAACGAAGTAATGAATGCAGTGTGTTTGTTGTTTCGTAATTAAATTTGCTCACTGAAGTGATATGATTTCGTTAATAAAATGTTTTACAGAAACTAATTTGTTGAATCGAGGCTGATTTCACAGCGTGTGTTGCAATACGCCTACGTTGCTGAAGACATTGCAAGAAGTCTTAGACGCTTAGTGAATTGGTTCATCAAGACAAATGGGCCTTGTTCAAGGCAAACTTGATTCTGTACGTACAACCACAATGCCAGACACATGTTACACAGGATCGTCTTCAGTCTTGCGTATTTCCACGAATGTTGCAGTACTATTTTCAGAGTGTCTGACTATTTGATCTGTAAAAAATGTGGTACTAGTGCATTCCGAAGTTAATTGATTTACCGTGTTCAGCGCCATCCCACATTTTCACAAAGACATTGCATATTTCACAATGTTCCTGGTCAGAAATCTGTGGAAAATTTTAGCTGTAACGGCTCCCCCCAAATATTTGAAAGTTCCTTTTATTTTATTTTATTTTATTTTATTTTATTTTATTTTATTTATTATTTTTTTTTCTTTATTGTGCTAAAACAGCATGTTCCATTGCATACAATATTTGCAATACTACATGCTATGTTTATGTAACATATCCAAAATTTAAAATAAATAAAATGTATCTACTCTACACAATATATGATCAACTAGTAATTATAAATCTTATGCTTAAGAACATTACAAATGCACAATTATTTAATACATCACAAATACACATTACACATCCACAATTAAATTATCTATGTACTATACAGAATCAATCCGCTCGCCAGTTACAAAGCTTATGCCTAAATGCATTATCAGAAAAATTTTTTACAAGTGTTGCAATATTACATACTATGTTTAATATATTTATATGTTATTTTTATGTTACATACATGTTCACAGTCATTTAACAATACACTATTGCAATAGACGGAGTCATATTTGAATTGTACATCACAGATCAACAATTTCAAATTATTTTATTTTATTTTATTTATTTTATTTTATTTTATTTTATTTTATTTTATTTTATTTTATTTTATTTTAAGAAAAAAGGCAAACAAATACACAAACAAACAAAGGCAGTTTACAGAAGAAAAAAAAATTTCAAGTAAAGAATCAATGAAAGCTAAGAAGGAAAAAGAAAAATGATAATGGTGCGTCAATTTTTTTCCATACACTGAATTAGAGTCCATAAACGTGGTTCCGTAAAAGTTTGACTGACTCTTCAATTATGAGGAGGGCCAGTTCGTTCAGAAAAGATTTGTGCAGTCCTAGGGTCTTACAGAATTGAGAAGAGAAGTTGGGTATCGTTCCTCTTGCTCCAAACATCAATCCCGTAACACTGATATCGTGAAGTTGGTATTTATCTTTATAATACGGGATGGTTGGGACGTTAATGTCAGGAAGTGTAGCTGTGATTCTGCTCGAAAAATAATAGCAGACTCAAAAGTGACATAGAAATTTCGTAGTATACGTCAGAGCCATAGTAACAAACTATGGACGTTCCAAGCCGTTATCGACTGCTAAGATTTCAGATATGATCTACGAGAAAAACATTCTTGAACTACTACGGTATAGTTTAGAAGTTTTACTGTTTTATTGAGTACTAGCCGTACCCGTGCGCTCCGCTGCACCTGTTAGAAATAAATATAAAGTAATTACATAATTAAAATAGGACATTTGATCCAGGGAACATTCGTGTTTGCTAGAAGGATAAATCATTTAATATGTTACTTAATTTAAATTGCATCCAAATAATTAAAATGCGATCATTTTGGTCCAGAGAAACTGATTTGGTGCAATGACAATTCCTTTAACATGTTTCTTAATTTTTATTAGATGCAACCATAGCTTAATGAAGATTGACATCATTTCGATTTAATGTGTATATTTTATTTTACTTGTTATAGGTTTCCATTGAATTATGGTAATAACTTAATTTTAACCCTTGTTTTCTACGTATTCAGTAAATGGCGCTTGGCCCACTATGGTTCTGAACCCTACAAACAACTTAAATTATATTATATAATATTACATATTAAATTATATTATATAATATTACATATTATATTATATTATATTATATTATATTATATTATATTATATTATATTATATTATATTATATTATATTATATATTATGTTATGTTATATATTATGTTATATTATATTATATTATATTATATCATATCAGAAGTTACTGTAATAACATTATAGCATTATGTCCATCTAGAGGAACTACACTTTCCAATGGTGAAATAATAATTAATTATACAAATCGGTTAATTTAGCTTCCGATATTACTTCATACAAACACAGAAACATTCTCTGTAGGCTATCTTTCATAACTTTCGATTGTTGCTGTCCAAGGCCCCTTATAGACGAAGTCATTTGTTTTTTAATTCATTACACGGCCTTAGATGGCAGTTATTTTAATTTTAAAACTCATTTATCTCATTAAATATCAGTCCTGTCAAAATTTTTCAAGGAATAAAACTTATCGCAAATCATTTTTAAAGAAACTTTTGTTATGTAATATTTTTCACAAAAATCAATAATAAGCGAGATATTTCGATTTATTTAATTCAGGCCCCCTTATAATCCCCCTTTTAAATAATGTATTTTGAATGCCATATAGCCTAAAATCTAAGTTACAACGAACTTAATTTATATTCCAATTTTCATCGAAATCCGTTCAGCCATTATCGCGTGAAAAGGTAACAAACAGACAGACGGACAGACAGACAGACATACAAACAAAAATTTCAAAAAAGCGATTTTCGGTTTCAGGGTGGTTAATTATATATGTTAGGACCAATTACTTTTGTAAAATCGAAAATCACCAGAAAAATTTCGGCTACAGATTTATTATTAGTATAGATTTTACGACGTTTTATGAACTGATATGTTTATATAATATCTGAGTGAGATGAAGATGATAGGCCTAATGCTAGCGAGATGAGTCTAGGATCCAGAGTCGAAAGTTACCCAGCATTTCCTCTTAATGGATTGAGAGAAAACCTCGGAAAAAACCTCAACCAGATAACTTGTCCCAACCAGGATTTGAGCCGGGGCCCGCTAGTTTCACGGTCAGACGTGCTAACCGTTATTCCACAGCGGTGGACTTGCTGATGTTACCAGCGAATGTACGGTATGTGCCAAAACAAACAGTACTGAAATTATCGCTCGTCTGTTGTCCACGTTTCCCTAGCAACGAAGTATTTATTTATTGTACTCAATAGTTTGACATATTGTGAATTCAGTGTTTTGTTCATTTCTGAAATTTCTCATTCAGACGCTAAATACCTATAATGTTGATAAAGCGTCGTAAAATAACCTAATAAAAAATTAACTTCTAATATCAGCTACGAGGCACTAAATAGAATTTACCCTCGTAAAAACTTTCAAGAAGGCTTTGGATCTGACGTTGTCGAAGGCTCTCTTGTTAGACTGATCCTTGCTTATGGTGACAACAGTGATAATGTTGAAATACATGGTGTTCACCATGAACCTGCAATATTTTAAACACATACAGTTAAAGACAAAAATTGTATACAAATAATACTAGCATGGAAATGAATTAAAACTCACATTTTCAGTTCAATGCACTTGAACATGGGCGCTTCTTGTAACACGAAATATCGATTGTAAATGATTCTCACTTCGGTCGATCGTCGGTTTTGATTTCACGCAAAATATGTACGTTGTAGGCGTGAAAATGTAATCATCGGTGAAAAAGTTTGTGTACCGTAGACAGTTTCATTTCATTCGCTGCTTCTCTGATTCACTTTTTTGGACTCTTTCAAACAATCTCAGCACATCTTCCTGGATACCGGGATTCCCGTCTATGTGGTTTTTTAACCGTTGGCCAAAAGCTTACTACGAGGCGCTTCCAGAAAGTAAGTTTCCCTATTAAAAAAAAAGAACACACACTTTCAGGAAAACATTTATTGGCAACAGGTACAGCAATGTTTCAGCTATTTTCCAACATAGCCACCATCAGAATTGAGACACTTGTCGTATCGTGGGATCAACTTTTGTATCCCTCTGTCGTAGAACTCTGCCGCCTGTGAATGGAACCAGCGTGTGACAGACGTCTTCAGCTCTTCGTCGTTTGCCAAAACGCTCACCGGAGGACAGGAATTTCTTGAGGTGCAAGATAACGTGAAAATCGCTGGGAGCAAGATCAGGACTGTAGGGTGGGTGATCAAACAACTCCCAGCCAAATTCCGTCAAAACAGCTGCTGTGCGCCGAGCCGTATGTGGACGAGCATTGTCATGGAGGAGCACAACACCTGCAGTAAGCATTCCACGCCTCTTGTTTTGAATGGCACGTCGCAATTTTCGCAGTGTTTCACAATAACGGTCAGCGTTCACTGTTTTACCTCTTGGAAGGAAGTCAATGAGCAGAATGCCCTTCCTGTCCCAGAACACCGTGCACATCACTTTCCGTACCGACAGCGTCTGTTTGAATTTCGTCCTGACCGGAAATCCACTATGCCGCCAATGCATTGACTGCTGCTTGGTTTCCGGGGTGAAGTGCGAAATCCAAGTCTCATCGCCCGTGACGATCCTGTCGAGGAACTCGTCGCCGTCATCGTGATACCGTTGCAGAAATGTCAGTGCTGCTCCTAAACGTTGCATTTTGTGTTCGGGTGTCAGGTTTTTCGGCACCCACCTGGCACACTTTTTGAACAGCAGGTGCTTAGTGACAATCTCATGCAACAAGGATCGCGATATCTGCGGAAAATGGCTGCTCAGCTCCGTAATCGTGAAGCGACGGTTCTCCATGATGCACTGCCGCACCAGCTCAACACGATCATCATTGATGAGGGACGGTCGCCCACTGCGCTCTTCATCATGGACACTTTGACGACCTTCGGAAAACTGCCTACACCAGCGACGCACCATCTTACTCATGATGTTCGGCCCATACACCTGACAGAGCTGCCGATGAATTTCAATTGACGCAATGCTTTGTGCATTAGAGAACTTTATCACAGACCGAACCTCGCAGACGGCGGGAGAAGGAATAAGAGCTTCCATTTCGGACCACTGCTGCCACGCTACTGGCACCAGGCGGGACCTGTCCGGCTGGCATATGATTGATACGTCATAGATCTGTTACGCATGCGCAATTGACACGGCTAATTACGTTTACTTTCAAGGGCAAAAAAATCGGGAAACTTACTTTCTGGATGCGCCTCGTATAACACTCCTTCATGGGCCTAGTCTTAAATATCGGCGGGTACTCACGACGGAAGTTCCTTGCACTTGAATAACTGATTTTGTCTCTGCATATCACCAAACAACATTGACACGCTCGCTATGAGTCGCCGTTGGTATGGCTGCCTCACTTTATAATAGAATGTGCTTACGATAATAGCAGTATTGTAGCTGGGTGTGGGAGTTGGTTGCATAAGAAGGCAAGGAGCAGGCACTCTCATCGAAATGATCGCCAACACAAGCAGTGGTACAGCTGAATGTCGACGTGCATGCGATAGGTGTGACCGTGTCCTCGGCTGGTGTTTTCCTTGCATTCGAACTTGTCATTGCTCTACTTGCCGCTTTCTTGTCTTGTTGGGTAACTTGGAATTTCAATTTCTGCCGGCGCGGCGAGTCGCAGTTCCGTACGCCACCAGACATGGCGCTTGCTTTCCAAATGTATTTCCTGGTAATAGAGATGAATTAGAATTCCAATTGAACGTGTCCCTTTTTGGATGGTGTTGTATTACGCCTATATAATCACATTGATTTCTCAAACTTTGCGCGTGGAAGTAGATTTCTAGGCAGAAGTAGGCTTTCTTTTAAGTGCTTACATCAGCCGTGGCGAAAATGCGACTCACGAGCACATTGTGGCTCGCAATGGTAGCTTTGCATTTCCTTTGCTTCCTACCTCCCACAACCCCCACCCTCTCACTCACTGGAATCAAACTCCGTTCCATTTGTATTTGTCTCTGACCTGCGAGTGGCGTATCGTCGCAATGTCTCTCTCGAAACCATGTACCTCTACAAAAACGAAAGTTCCAAGTAGGAAGGGTGGACGCATTTTTTTGCTGACAATATGATGAGAATATTAAATGTATGATTTGTTCACAAGTATTACGAGGAAAACGGTTGTATAACATAAAACGGCATTATACTACATGTTAGTGATGAAACATTAAAAGGTTAAGTGTTATTATTATTATTATTATTATTATTATTATTATTATTATTATTATTATTATTATTATTATTATTATTATTATTATTATCTCTGTACGTCGATCCTTTTTTCAACACATGTACGAATAATGCTGTTAGATCTTCAATTTAAACTCATAGATTTACTATGTGATGTTAAATGAAAGCTAGATGTAAGGACTTGACAAATGTTGAACTTTTCAAATCTTTGCCAAAAAATAAATATCCGAAGCTTCGTTCTTTTGCCTGCTCTGTTGAAGCCATCTTCACTACAACTTAGGTTTGTGAAAAATTATTTTCAACAATTAAAATAGTAAAAACCAAATTTAGATCACGACTGACAGACAAATACCTTCGTGATCAACTACGACTGGCAGTAAGTGACATAATTCCTGATTTTGAAACTCTGTCGCAGGCACATTCTGAAGACAATTAAATTTAGGTTTTGATAATGAATCAGGTTTTCTTGTTCATTTCTTTCTTCGTTACACGTAGTAAACATTAGTTTGTAGCCTTGTGCTGTATAAAATAGTATTTAAGTGCTTGACGTAAGGAAAATGAAAAACCGTTAATAAGTCACACTGTTGCTTCACTTCCCCTTCGGGTGTCCGCCTCCCTCTATAGGTGCTGTGCACGTTGCAGGTTACACAGTGGCTCGGCGCACGATTACATTTTCGCCACGGCTGGCTTACATAATGATGCGTAGTTAAAGCTGGTTCACAATAAATCGGGATCGAAACAACGAAAACAGAAACAATGTTAAAATAAATGTATTTAAATGTGAGCATTCACAGAGAGAATATCATCGAAATGATAGCCGTCCAAATCTTGGATTTAAAATATCGGCATCCTAATCAATTCAAATGAACAAAAAAAGAAAATTTAAATTAATGTTAAAAAAATGCATAATGAAATTTTAAAAATGAATATTCTGCGACGAGATGTAGTAGCTATCAAAACGATAAAAAATTATTAAAAATAAATCATATACATTGAATATTATAAACATGAATAGAGATGGTGATTGATGATGTTCAATGAAGATTTTAAAATGGTTGATGCAATTGTCTGAAGAGTCCTATCAGGAACCTTTAATTTTCTGAGGATCTCCAATGTAAATTTGGGAATTGTTCCTCGCGCACCAAACCTAAGTCCAATGACATTCCAATCTTGAATATTATATTTATGACTGAGGTCATCACAGCATGGAAGGTAAATAGCGCGTTTCTCTTCATGTACCTGCTTTGGTTGATCTTCATTAATTTCGAACCTTACAGTGGGGTCAATAATGAGACCAGTTTTTTATCTCGGTCAATTATGATGTCAGCACGCCGTGTAGATCCTTCTATTGAACTTCCTCATATACTTCGTATTCACCACGTTCCCTTAATCTGTTAGCAATTATTGAGCGGACTGTGTTATGTCTGTCAATTGGCAGTAATTTCCGTTCTCGTTCTCGTTTCCGTTCCCGGTTTATTGTGAACTAGCCTTTATTTAACATCGTTGAAGTTTGTTATAGCAAAATTTTGTATTTGGCGAGTTGAGTCTGATATATTATCCATGATAATGACTGATGGTGATGATGGTATAATGATATAATAATTAAGATAATGATGGAAACGAAGATGTTAATAAAGTTGTTATATTAAGGAAGAAGATAATTGCGATGACGTTAAAGAAAATTACGTTAATATTCGTAATTAAATGTTATGGTTTATTTAACGACGCTCGCAACTGCAGAGGTTATATCAGCGTCGCCGGATGTGCCGGAATTTTGTCCCGCAGGAGTTCTTTTACATGCCAGTAAATCTACTGACATGAGCCTGTCGTATTTAAGCACACTTAAATGCCATCGAACTGGCCCGGGATCGATTTTTTTATTTTATTAGGTTATTTTACGACGCTGTATCAACATCTAGGTTATTTAGCGTCTGAATGAAATGAAGGTGATAATGCCGGTAAAATGAGTCCGGGGTCCACCACCGAAAGCTACCCAGCATTTGCTCGTATTGGGTTGAGGGAAAACCCCGGAAAAAACCTCAACCAGGTAACTTGCCCCGACCGGGATTCGAACCCGGGCCAGCTGGTTTCGCGGCCATACGCGCTGACCGTTACTCCACAGGTGTGGACCCCGGGATCAAACCCGCAACCTTGTGCATAGAAGGCCAGTGCTATACCAACTCGCCAACCAGGTCGACTATTCGTAATTATATTGGTGACAATAAAGAAGATATGGGTAAAATATGACAGTAAAAATGATGATAATAGAGGTGATAATACTAATATAAATTATTATGACTGTGATAAGGTCGAGAAGGGAGTCATAGGCGGTAAGACAAGTGAGCTGGACTCTTTATGCCAACTTGCGTTTGGTCATAAATTCGAATCCCTCTTGGATTCTTTATTTGATTCGGTTTTCTCAGATTTTTCCCAAGATGTAAGTCGAATGTCAGATAATCTGGTGGTAAATCCTCGGTTTAATTTCGCCAACTACCATCTCGTCATCACCAATTCCATAATATGTAGGTTACATGGTAACTGAAACGGCGCCATCAAATAATTAATAAAAATGATGAAACAAGATGAAAAATTCGAAGAATAATGCAATATCCCTGTTAAGTATAGATGGAAAGTAGGCTATATGCAGGGTTGCCAGATTCTTTCGTCAGGAATCCAGGACAGGTGGTGATACTGCTACCTTAACGTGACTGCACATTTGAATTACTTCAATTTGTGATACAACTAATTTTATTGTATTTTTTATTTTTTAATCTAATTTTATAGGGTCTAAACTTTAATTTTTTATTACATTTTTGCTTATATTTCCTTTGAATTATTGATAAAGTTTGAAAAATAATGTCATATTACAGCCTGATCTATACAGAAAAAATACATGATACAGTGTATAAATCCTAAATAAATCAATTTCCATAGAGAGTATAGGATAGAGATACTGTATAATATCTAATACTGTACATACTATAATACTACTGGGTTCAAAAAGTTCTTGGAATTTTACTACCATTTTTCGTATTAATATATAACAAGGGATATTATACATTTGTTTTGTTGGTAACATTCATGATGTCATTTCCTTAAAGTTTGTTGATAATGGCGATTGTTGGTTTTGAGTTGTAGGCAATTGTTTATCATAGTGTTTTGTTTGTTCGTCGCATTTTGTAATTATGTCCACAGAGCAACGTACAAACATCAAGTTCTGTGTTTGTTACACAAAACTCCTGCAGAGACATTAAGATTGTTGGAAGAAGCATATGGCGAAGCAGCAATGAAAAAAACTCAAGTGTATGCCTGGCATAAACGCTTTTCTGGTGGCCGCGATGGAACGCAGCGGCCGACCAACAACTGCAACAAATGAAGCAATCGCTCAGAGTGTGCGTAATATTGTGAGGGACGACCGACGTAAAACCATAAAAGAGATAGCAGCAGAGGTCGGAATATCAGTCGGAAGTGTACACAATGTTCTTCACAAGCATCTCAACATGCATTACGTGTCTCAGAAGTTAGTTCCGAAAATGTTGTCGGCAGAACAGAAAGAAACAAGAATGACCCTTGCTGGGGACATGATCAGTACGGCTGATGAAGATGGTGATTTCTTAAACAAAATTATTGCTTGTGATGAAACTTGGTGCTACTTGTACGACCCAGTCCCTAAACGACAGTCATCTGAGTGGAAATCGAAAACATCTCCTCGGAAGCAAAAATTTCCTAGGGACACTTCCAAAGGCAAAGTTATGTTGGAAGTTTTCTTCGACTCTCAGGGTCTCATCCACCACGAGTTCATTCTAGAAGGTCGTACTGTAACGAAAGAATTGTACGTAGAAATCCTCCGTCGCCTCCGGGACGCAGTGAGAAGGAAACGTCCAGAAAAGTGGGTAGAAAACAACTGGTTCCTTATGCATGACAATGCACCTGCTCATCGCGCAATTATTGTAAAGAATTTTCTTGCCAGGCACAACATAACTGCTTTGGATCACCCACCATACTCTCCTGATCTCTCACCACCTGATTACTTTCTGTTTCCCCCGTCTGAAAAGTCATCTGAAAGGACGGAGATTCAATGCTGAAGAGGTTATCGCAAACGCGACGAGAGCACTAAGACGGGTTTCACAAAATGGCTTCCAGGCCTGCTTCCAGGAACTCTACACGCGTTGGCAAAAGTGTGTTGTTGCGGAAGGCAACTATTTTAAAGGGAATGCTGTAGAATAGTGTTTAAGGTACGTTGTTGCTATGATACTAGCAAGTTCCGGGAACTTTTTGAACCTAGTATGTATTATCGTTTTTATTTCAGTGCAACCTGATAGGTGGCACCAGGTGGTGTTGAAAATAAATTGGACAGGATGTTTAAAAATATAAGGAATTTAAAAAATAATTTTGCAGAAATCAGCAGACATTCCGGGACAAATAAAACTCAATGCAGGACACAGGACACATCATTAAAATCCAGAACAATCCTGGTAAATCCAGGACGTCTGGCAGCTCTGGCTATATGTAATGAAATGCCAGAGAAGTTGATTTGAATATTCTGTATTCAATGCGTCAGTGAATCTAGGGAAAGGAGTCTATGGACCAATACCACAATGTCAATAAAATGAGCGTCAGAATACATTAGCACTTTTAATGTCAAACTCTGTGTTCATAGATCATTGTGTGCTTAACATTTACAGGAAGACTTGTAAAACATTTGGATGCCTCCTCGCTTAGCTGCATTCTTGCAGTGTTTGGTGGAGTGAAAGTGGTCCAACCACACCTCAATATTGATTCCAGCTCTGCCTGGCCTGTTGGTTTTTCATGTAAACACACTTTGACAGTTCTGCACTACCGTGACAATACGTCAGGCAGGTCCCTAAGAAATACGTTTTGTGAGTATGACGTCATTCGAGGCGACTAAATAAAACCACCTGTTGAATCGTTCTCGTTTCCTGTGAGGCATGCAACACGCTAAAACCGTATGACGTCAATGTTCGGCTACAGTCTCGGCAATAAACTCTGAAATATTTTGTACGCCTAGTTGAATTTGCGTTACTTTCATGCAGTGGTTGAATTCAAAATCGCAGGTGCCCAGAAAGCAGATCTGCCTGCGATTCGTGAAGAAACAGCAGGAACAGAGACCTTCCGAAGTCCTCGGTCCTTGATGAGTCATTAGCAGCACTCTTTTGTCTTTCTACCTTCCGTGAGTTCCATGGAATGAAACCAAAACACCCAGGCATTTTATCGACTGAACCAGCTCCTAACAAATCATTTTGTTTTGCATCATTTACATCTTAATAATTTGAATTATAATTATCTTCTTTTTGATATTCATTATCATCATCATTATCATCATCATCTTCATCATTATTATATCCATCTCCATTACCTACCTCTTCATTTTTAAATGGTTAATTAACGACGTTTCATTAATTGAGCCGTTCAGAGCAAAAGTGGTGGATGTCAAAATTGGGTAATAAGGTTTAAAGTAAATATTCCGTAAAATACAACGCAAAGTAGCAATTAATATGCCCTTGCTATCCAATAATTACTAATAGTTTAAATAAATTGAATATTAATTGCTACTTTGCGCTGTATTTTACAGAATGTTTATTTTAACCCTCATTACCCATTTTTGACTTACACCACTTCTGCTCTGAGCGGCTAAATTGTAAGGCTGTTCAGCTTCGACGATGAAATTGATGATATCGAGTTGGTGTTTTGGCGAGATGAGGCGAAGATTTCGCTAGATATTACCACATATTCACTATACACTTGTGGAAAACTTCGGTAAAGAAAATAATCAGACAATAAGTCCGAGTGAGATTCGAACCCGGCCCGAGCACAGCCTCGGATTGCGACTCTGCATCTTCATCCCTGTCTTAACTTCGGTCACATTGTCATCTTCGTATTCATCTTATTCACCTCTTCTTGAATCACATGACCATTTCCTCATCGTCATGACATCTTTTTCATCCTCCTCACAATCTACTTAGTCACCTTTATCAACATTATCTTCATCACAACTTCATCTTTCTTACTAGTTACTTTTTCATCTTTATCACATATTCTTCAATATCATCGTCTTCTTATTTATTACATTTATCTTCCTCACTGACTATTTATTCATTTTATTACCACTTCTTCAAATTCATCACCACCTTCTTCACAGTCGACACGATTTAATTTTTCTCCCCACCTGCTTCTACACCTTCATAACAACGCTGATATTACATCTTCATTTTCCTCACTATCTATTTTACCTTTTTCACCTTCACATCTTCATTGTCAACTCATCACCATCTTTTTCACAGTTATTATATCTTCATTTCTTCACCTACTTTTTCACCTTCATCACATCTTCTTCAAAGTCATCACCATCTTCTTCACAGTTATTACATCTTAATTTCTTCACCTATTTTTTCACTTCCAGCACATCTTCTTCAATGTCATCACTATCTTCTTCATAGATATTACATCTTCATTTCTTCACCTGTTTTTTCACTTCCATCACATCTTCTTCAATGTCATCACCATCTTCTTCACAGTTATTACATCTTCATTTCTTCACCTGTTTTTTCACTTCCATCACATCTTCTTAAATGTCATCACCATCTTCTTCACAGTTATTACATCTTCATTTCTTCACCTACTTTTTCACCTTCATCACATCTTCTTCAAAGTTATCACCATCTTCTTCACAGTTATTACATCTTCATTTCTTCACCTATTTTTTCACTTCCAGCACATCTTCTTCAATGTCATCACCATCTTCTTCACAGTTATTACATCTTCATTTCTTCACCTGTTTTCTCACTTCCATCACATCTTCTTCAATGTCATCACCATCTTCTTCACAGTTATTACATCTTCATTTCTTCATCTATTTTTTCACTTCCAGCACATCTTCTTCAATGTCATCACCATCTTCTTCACAGTTATTACATATTCATTTCTTCACCTGTTTTCTCACTTCCATCACATCTTCTTCAATGTCATCACCATCTTCTTCACAGTTATTACATCTTCATTTCTTCACCTATTTTTTCACTTCCAGCACATCTTCTTCAATGTCATCACCATCTTCTTCACAGTTATTACATCTTCATTTCTTCACCTGTTTTTTTCACTTTCATCACATCTTCTTAAATGTCATCACCATCTTCTTCACAGTTATTACATCTTCATTTCTTCTCCTATTCTTTTACTTCCATCATATCGTCTTCAATGTCATCACCATCTTCTTCACAGTTATTACATCTTCATTTTTCTCACAATCTATTTCATCTTTGTTACCTCTTCATCTCTTCGCCATTATTACGTCTTCATCTCCTTCACCGTTATCACATCACCATCTTCCTCACTTTATACTTCTTCACCTTTCTTTTATCACATCTTCTTCAATGTCATCACCATCTTCTTCACATCTATCACATCTTCATCTCCCTCATCACCAATTTCATGTTTATCACATCTTCTTCAATGTCATCACCATCTTCTTCACATCTACTGTATCACATGTTCATCTCCTTCATCACCAATTTCATGTTTATCACATCTTCTTCAACGTCATCACCATTATCACTTTCATATACCTCACAACCTACTTCTTCATCTTTGTCATCTTTTTCTCTTCATTTCATGATAATCTACATCTTTATCACTATCTTCATCTTCAACACAATTTTATTCATCTCCACTACTTTCTCTGTTCCTATCACTTTTTTCATCGCCATCACCATTTGCATCTTTATCACTTCTCCATCACCACCTTCTTTTTATCTTCATCACTATTTTCACTATTTGATATAACTTCCTTAGAATGAAGTCATCATGATACCTGATCGCGATCTGGTGACCTGTATTGCAGGGGCTATATATCTATCAGTGGGTTACTCACTCATCTCATCCTTAAGTCCTGGGATTGATGTATGCTTAACGAAGCTGCCTTACGATCTATGTACACTTACGAGCGCCTTAAAACTGCAGTTGTGTCGTTACGCACTCTACAGCCACTCTACTTATTTTAACTTGAATATAGTTCTCTAATCTCCATTGACGTCATATCCTACGCCACGCAATTTGGTTACAGTGTGGACACACCCACCCACTATATTTCGCTGGCATTATTTCATCTGATTACTCAGCTTAACGTAGGCCAGCCTACACGTTGTTTCTTTCCTATCTCATCTTCTAATCCGCTACTTCAGACTTTAATCCTCTTAGAATTTAATTTTGTGAAACTATTCAGGCTTGTAGTGGGTGCCAGGAAAACAAAAGCTGGCCATGTTCTGTTGCCACTGGTAACAGTTCTCAATTGTGCATGCATTAACGGGTAGAACGTTAAAAAGTCTTAAGTGAATTGTCTGTGGGTTTCGTAACCATAACAACTCATCTGCTGTAACACTGAATGCAGTGGAATTGACAGGAAATGTTTCTTTACGTAATAAAAAGGTAGTGGAGCAGTGTTTGCTCAGAAAATAAGTCGTACTTATACAGTATTAAATAAGACAATATTTCTCAACAAGCTAAGCTACAGTACTAAGGCTGCGTTGGAAGCTGTAGTTGTGGGAAAATGTAAATAAATAATTACCTAAATAAACAAAGAATTAAATAAATAAATGAGTGAATAAGTGATTGAATGAATGAATGAATGAATGAATGAATGAATGAATGAAGGAATGAATATTAGTATTACTACTATTCATCAAAACAACAAAAAGTAGTCCACACCTGTGGAGTAACGACTAGCGCGTCTGGCCGCGAAACCAGGTGGCCCGGGTTCGATTCCCGGTCGGGGAAAGTTGCCTGGTTGAGGTTTTTCCGGGTTTTCCCTCAACCCAATATGAGCAAAGGCTGGGTAACTTTCGGTGCTGGACCCCGGACTCATTTTACCGGTATTATCACCTTCATATCATTCAGACGCTAAATAACCTAGATGTTGATACAGCGTCGTAAAATAACCCAATAAAATTTAAAAAAATACAATGAAATTGGTAAAAGTTTGTAAACCATTCGTCACTGCTTTTAACAGCCGGGTTCTTTTAAATTCTTGTAAGCCTATCGATAATCTTCAATATTTTAATTGTTCAATAAAAGTTCTGTACGTCAAACACTTGAATCGGTCAGAGCTAATAGGAACTAAGTCAAAATATGCAGTTTTGGGTTATGTAACAATTTGAACAACGGGTGTCATGCGCATCGAACGGTCAAAGAAGGAACTAAGACTTTTAAATACTATTTTGTTTTGTATAACATAAAAATATAATATTTGTGTTATTAGTGAAATGTTTTTTGCTTCTCCTAAAAAATTATGAAAAGTGACTTAGTTCCTTTTAGCTCCGACTGATTCATTTATATTTCTTCAGCTGGAAATTTGTACCGAATTTGAGCATTTGAGAGTATGACTACTATTTAGTGAAGCTTTCACTCGTTAATCTTTACCTGGCATACATACAGCGTTTGCATATTTGATCAGCAGTACGCACGCTATTACATGAATACGGAAATTCAATTTCGTTCCCAATAAGCTGATAAATAAATACTATTTTTGCTCAGCTGATTCTTTGAGGAAGGCCATTATGAGACAGCTTATGCACGGAGTATAACGTCGTCAACTGTCAGTTTGACTGCAATATCAGCGCCTAGCAACATGTACTTGTTGCACCAGTTGGTCCACTTCATACACATTCCATTGTCATCGATTGGTTCACCCAGTTATTCCAGCAGTAATGTTGCGTGCTGAAACCAGCCTGGTCTCTGGTCAGACGTAAGACATTTGAAAACATAAAATGTCTACCTATACACATTTTATATGGTATTTGCTCTCTTATAACGTTTGCTTTCACTAATTAAAATAACTTCTTAGCGGGAACTGTCAAACAAAAAAATGTAAATAAGTCTGCATCGCTAAGAGCAAAGTAGCGACTTGTAACGGGCAGGATATTGCCTGCGTATGTCGAACCTCAAACACACTGCCTCCCGAGGTCGGTAATGAAGATGCTCACTTATCGACAGATTTTTTTTCCTATTTCCTCAGTTGGATTTTAGATAAGAAAGAGTATAGCTAAAACTGAGCACAGCCGACTCGATGATTTCCCTCCCTTGTTTCTGAGAATAATATTTATTTTATTTCATTTTATTTTACTTACTTACTTACTTACTTACTGGCTTTTAAGGAACCCGGAGGTTCATTGCCGCCCTCACATAAGCCCGCCTTTGGTCCCTATCCTGAGCGAGATTAATCCATTGTCTATCATCATATCCCACCTCCCTCAAATCCATTTTAATATTATCTTCACATCTACGTCTCGGCCTCCCCAAAGGTCTTTTTCCCTCCGGCCTCCCAACTAACACTCTATATGCATTTCTGGATTCGCCTATACGTGCTACATGCCCTGCCCATCTCAAACGTCTGGATTTAATGTTCCTAATTATGTCAGGTGAAGAATACAATGCGTGCAGTTCTGTGTTGTGTAACTTTCTCCATTCTCCTGTAACTACATCCCTCTTAGCCTCAAATATTTTCCTAAGCACCTTATTCTAAAACACCCTTAACCTATGTTCCGCTCTCAAAATCTTTGCTGTGGTCGTGCCAGAGAATCAGTCCCATTCCATTATTATTATTATTATTATTATTATTATTATTATTATTATTTAATGTACTCAAATGTAACAATCATAAAGAATCTATCAGGAAATATGGACAGTATTTAAGTTTTTTGCCTTACAACTTTGTTCTTCAGGATTGACATACAACGTTTTTCTACTGTAAATGTTCAAAAGGTTGTGTTATTTGGAGGATGAAGACATATATATATATATATATATATATATATATATATATATATATATATATATATAAATGATGTGAATATTTACTGAAGTATATTAATACAGACCTAACACTCATATTTTGCAATATTTAATAATGTTATAGTCGTGACGCTGTTATTCCCGGCGTGACTCCTCCTCTTTGCTTACGTCTTAGGAAGTGAAGGCTCTATAAAGTCTTGGTAGGTAGTGTCGTTCGCCACTTTTGTTCTTTCGTTACTGAGCTACCAGACGAGGGATCTATTTGTCACACCGTTAAACATTATCATGTCGTAGCTCCTATGATAATAAATCAAACGCCCTGTAATTCAGCAAATAATTGAGCGGCAAATAACGTCCTCGTGTGCTTTCTGCGAACGCCAACGAAAGAGTCAAAACGGCGGACGATTATATTAAGTATTTATCGAGCCTTAGGAAATGCTTTACATCTTCATCAGCGAATCACAAGACGCGCACTTTTAAATGTAGCCGACCTGCAACGTGATTGGCTGCCGGAAAATTAGAGCGACGGGACTATAGTATGGAATAAACATATTTTTAATTACCTGACAAACTGTAAAAACTGACTTACAACGTTATTCTAGGCAGTCATTCAATTAATAACATCATAAGAGAAACGGCCTCCTGATATGGAGGGTAGCTGCGAATATATTGAATAAGAAGACGTGGACAGCCGATAAGGAATGGTCCTCCAGCTTGGGGGTTGGGCGAAGGGCCAACAACCCATCACCGTAAAAAACAGCTTGTAACGAAACCTAACAGTAAGCCTCGGAATAGGACTTGCAATTTGGGAAAAGGAAATTGTAGCAGAACAATGGAAGGAGTCCATAATCGTACCTATTTTTAAGAATGGGGACAAGACTAACTGTAGTGACTTTCGAGGAATACCACTTTTGTTGACGTCGTACAAAATTTTGTCCAATATTCTATTGAGAAGATTAACTCCATATGTAGATGAAATTATTGGGGATCACCAGTGTGGCTCTAGACGTAATAGATCGACTATTGATCAGATTTTTTGTATTCGACAGATATTGGAGAAAAAATGTGAGTATAAGGGTACAGTACATCAGTTATTCATAGATTTCAAAAAGGCGTATGACTCGGTTAAGAGAGAAGTTTTATATAATATTCTTATTGAATTTGGTACTCCCAAGAAACTAGTTCGATTAATTAAAATGTGTCTTAGTGAAACATACAGCAGAGTCCGTATAGGCCAGTTTCTATCTTATGCTTTTCCAATTCACTGCGGGCTAAAGCAGGGAGATGCACTATCACCTTTACTTTTTAACTTCGGCAGACGTTTGAGATGGGCAGGACATGTAGCACGTATGGGCGCATCCAGAAATGCATATAGAGTGTTAGTTGGGAGGCCGGAGGGAAAAAGACCTTTGGGGAGGCCGAGACGTAGGTGGGAAGATAATATTAAAATGGATTTGAGGGAGGTGGGATATGATGGTA
The DNA here is from genome assembly GCA_025594305.2 of Periplaneta americana. Taxonomy (NCBI): domain Eukaryota; kingdom Metazoa; phylum Arthropoda; class Insecta; order Blattodea; family Blattidae; genus Periplaneta; species Periplaneta americana. The sequence goes on along the minus strand of JAJSOF020000037.1, from coordinate 2,343,202 downwards.
GAGACTGGATTAATCTTGCTCAGGATAGGGACCAATGGCAGGCTTATGTGAGGGCGGCAATGAACCTCCGGGTTCCTTAAAAGCCAGTAAGTAAGTAAGTAAGTAAGTAAGTAAGTAAATATAAGAGAAATGTACTGTTTCCTACTCCTTCATGAAGTTTGTGATCATTCCGTTGCACTGAGATAGCTTAGTTCCAAGCATAAGAAATTAATAAAAATTGCTATATTGTACATGAATTGAGAAACTGACAGATATACTATACGTTAAGAACTGAATGTAGTGTATTTCTTTATTTCAATTATTTGCTGAATATTGAACAGTAGACATTTGTTAGAGCGAAAAATGGAATATGGCATAGTGTAGCCTTTATTTTATCGTCAAGCCAGACTTTTCATGGTTGCATTGCTAAGCAAAATCTCTTCCTCCGAATACCGAAATTGGAAAAATACATATCAATGCGAGGGCAAAGTAGCTTAGTAAATATTCCAGAGCCACCATTCAATATCACACATCAGAACAGACATAGAGGCAGAAGGATCTGCACATATAGCGTGTGGATATGTCGCCGCATATCTTAAGGCTCAGTTGCACAGATTGTCTGTTTCTCACTTCCCTACAAAAATGCAGAGAATTCAAATCTGGTGAAAGCACAGACCATGATGCGGCCTTTGTTCTTCTCATCGGCAGTTGAAAACAGGACTGTCATCTTCCACGATCTCTCTCTCGTACAGTCTGGTTGAGAATAGAAAATTGTCGAAAACGTCTGTCAGCAGATCTTACAAAAATAGTTGTACCGTTAAATATATAAAGTAAAAATTAGTTTCAGTAGCAGTACATATGAGTAAAGTTTATAAAACAAAAATAAACAGTGCGGATTCTCATTCATTCATCGCTCAACTGTCAACGCATTTTCTCTTCATTTTTTAATCCACTATCATCTATAGCAGGCCTGCACAAGGTTTGCGCTCTCCCAGCCGGCTCACAGCTCATGAGCGGAATGCAGATATTAGCTGCGCTCTGTATAAGGGTGGACTGGAAGAAGGGGTGATCTCGTACAAAATGTACACAAAAGGAAGTACTATTACGAGTGTTTATGAAATGAATTCCCGTTCAGTGTTTGCAAAACTATCTTGGACTATTATTAATTAATAAATATTTATCTTACAGAAATAATAGAAATTCTTAAATGTACAATATCATTTTGTTATAGTTTTATTTATCAGTACATCGAAACGAGGTTTTATGCTGTTGGCAGCTGAAAGGAACAGTAGCCTACTGATCGTAATGAAACATCAGTTACAGATGTTCGATGTCTGCCTTTATTAAAGTTGATTATAGAAAACAGTTGCTCACAAATATAAATGTTGAGCCAAACATAGCAATCATTTCCACAGCCAGCCTGTGTAGTCGTGCATATTATTGCTAATGTTTAGTCTTGTAAAACTCAACCAGGCTAGTAGTATCTTTAGCCCTTAGGCCACATTGAAGATCAATAAGTTCGAGCTGTAAATCATTAAATGTTAAATGTTTTGTTCCGTCTTTTAGATTCCTCCATACTGTACTGTAGCAGTAGGTAAGCAACGTGAAACAGTTACTGAGAATAGGCCTACACACTGCACTCCACTAGATAACTGAGTGGTCGTTTCTCTCGCCTCTACCTACAGCAAGTCTATGTCATTGTGACGTATCTTCCTCTCCGTTTGTGCAGGCCTGATCTATAGGATTGATAATAGCGGGATGATTTTAGGGAGCTTATTTCGAGGCTTGAGAATTTACATTACTGTTGTAAAAAAATCCAGTTAGATATTAAGCCAAACGGGATTCGAACCTACACCCGGACACAATTTCGTGTCAAGAGTCTCACTTGCTACCCTTAGACCACGCTGGTGATCTAATTTCGAAAAGTAACTTGCCGTAATTATTGTCTTACATTTTCTGTTCAAATATTATTTTGCGGTTATACACAGGTTGTAACTTTAATAATGGCAACTATTTATTTATTATGAATATACAGGGACATCATTTTATTTTTACTGACATTTTAATATTAACCTGTCTATATCTTTAGAGAACCGGAAACACAGTTTGCTATCCCCTTCCACGACTGTAGTTCGATGATACTGGCGTAAAACACAAACAAATCACTCTACTAGGTATAGGAAGGAAGAAAAATAGTTCATCCATTTACGTAAACTAGGAAATATCGCAATTTTGAGTTTCATAATTTTCATTAGGTTTTAGTTAATCAAAGTACAGTACTGTATTAAGAATAAGTGTTTTTACTCACGAAGTGAGTTATCCATGCGAACGTATTCATTATGCAGTGTATATTATACTGTCTACAGCACATTAGCGTACAATATAGAGAAAGAAGTTAAATTGAAAAATAATCATAATATGAATATTTAAACACAATTTTGAAAATGGTGGCCGTTCATTTCGATACAGGCTTCAGTTCTTTTGTGCATATTATCGCACTATAGACTACTGCATCTAATTCCAATTGCCAGTTTCGTCCTTCGTACTTGTAACTCATGTTGAAATAATTCTGTACCTACTCTACGTACTGTAAATTCGATCTTCTCTTCTGCCGGACCCGAAAATATAGAATTACTAAGACATGCTATCTACTCTCCGTCCAAGTGGTTATGCCGCAGGATTGTAGAAAGGGGAGAAATCACGTGACAGTTAATTACTTAACGAGGCCCTTTTATTTAAGTTAAATTAAACAGCTGTATAATATTACGTAAACGTCCAATTCCAAACAAAAATTAATGTTTTCAGAAAAGAGCTAAGACAGCCCAGCTATTACAGAGGGGCGAGCAGAAGCAGGTGGGAGAAATCGGGATGCGTCGTAGGCAAACGGACAGTACCTGTGCGAAAATATGATTCAATATTGAAAGCTCTTTCGTCACTGGAAAACGCGAACATATTTCTGGAACGTACTATACTCAGTAACTCAGTACTGCTTACTATCTGCGGTCTTGGTTCTGTGTGGAGTTGGAACTTCATTAGTGGAAGGAGTGGGAGTGAAGTACATTCAAAAACTCAGGTACAATAAAAATTGAAGTAAAAATAAAATGATGTCCCTGTAAAAGTGATACATCTGTGAAACTTCTGCAGTCCTTCAATGTAGTAACCAGCATTGTCTACAACTCGTTGCCAGCGATGTGGAAGTCGTGGTATCCCTGTAGCAGCTCCTGTTCTGTTGATGTGTCTGATGGACCGCCCTACTGCCTGCAGAATATCGGGAACAGTCCGGAATCGAACATCACATAGTAGTTCCTTCATCTTTGGGATTAAGTCGTAATCACAGGAGCTTAAGTCCGGTGAATGTGGTGGATGGAAAAGCACTTCTCACCCCCCAGCAACGGTAGAAATCAGCTACAGGGCGTGCCGTGTGCGCCCCTGCGTTATCGTGCAAAATGATGGGAGGGTTCTGCAAAACGTGTGGGCGCTTTATTCGTAACGCTGGTCTCAGATTATGGTAAAAAAAAGATGGAAATACTGTGCATTAACATTCAGCCAAAATCGCTGTTCCTGCTTTGTAAACATGGCGAAACACAACCGCTTGGAGCTGTAACTAACAGGAGACTAACTTTAACTCTTTACAGCGCATGCGCTGTGAGTCGGACGGAAGAGTCCTTTTATTTTTTATTTTATTGCGTTATTTTACGACGCTGTATCAACATCAACATCTAGGTTATTTAGCGTATGAATGAAATGAAGTTGATAATGCCGGTGTAATGAGTCCGGGGTCCAGCACCGAAAGTTACCCAGCTTTTGCTCGTATTGGGTTGAGGGAAAACCCCGGAAAAAACCTCAACCAGGTAACTTGCCCCGACCGGGATTCGAACCCGGGCCACCTGGTTTCGCGGCCAGACGCGCTGACCGTTACTCCACAGGTGTGGACGAGAGTCCTTTTGGGGGGGGGAAGAGGGCAGATATAGAGTAACATCTGGTAGAAGTGACAACAAGTAACTCCGTCTCGTTTCGCTTTTACAGCAGTGTTGCCACTATTAAAGTTACACCCCACGTATTTTTTATCACATTAACCACTGGGCCTCCAAGGATAAAGATGGATGTACTGTTAGTGCAGGTTGTGTTAGATGTTATTTTGCCATGTTTTAGTGTATATTGTATATATCAATTTTTTAATTCGTAAAAATATTTGTTATTGGCTAATAAAAATAATAGTTATTATAAACAAAATTTTAATTTTGAATTGTTTCTGCTTGTTTCAGGTAAGTCTGTCATCTTCAAGGAGTCAACGTCCATTGATAGCATCTTCTCATTATGGCACACCTAGCTGCTTAGTACCCAATTGTGTATTGCTCTTTATGTTTAAAAATGACAGTAGAACAAATTTTAAGAACTTAATAATATGTGTATTGGAATTGAAGACCTCAATTGATAAACATATCAAGTTCATTGAAGTACATTTTTGAAAGAGTAAAAAAAAAAATCTATATAACTTCGCCGTATAAGAGCATTGAATATCTGTATGCCCTTTCAGTATTGGAGTATTTTTTGTAACGTATTCAGTCTCAGTCTATGACCCAAGTTATGTTCTTGCTTTAGAGAATGAATCTGAACATTCTTTTCAATATGAACGGTTATATAAATTTCGTCCCGACGCACATGTCTTGAATTATCACTATGGAAACAAAATAAGATACAGAAATGTAAGATTGTTCAAAATTTATTAAAGGTTTGAAAGTATACTAACCACGCTAAGCCGTAAGTTTATAGAAAAATTAAAATGCAAGTTTGTTCATAAAGAGCGGACTTATTTTCATAGTAACTGATAAGCTACAAGCTATTTTTGAGTGGGTTATTGTGTGTTTTATGTCAAATTCATACATGAAAATGTCTTTGCATGTACAAATTCAGTGTTGCTATGAATGTAATGGAGATTTCTCTATCGCACTTAGAAGATTCAGAATTCTAGAGCAATTGCGGTAGGCTGTAGATTAAGGTTGCCAGATGGGTTTTGTAAAAATTAGGGAAATTGCCGATTTTATTTAACAAAAATTCGTGAAACCAGTATTTTAGACATTTTTAATTTATCGGACTCCATTAAACTAAATAGTTACTCATGAAATTGATGCATACTGCTAGCTGAAAAAAACTAAACATCTCTTAAGCTATTAACAGTGACACATAATTTTTTGCTACATTATAGAAATATTGGCAGTCCAGTTTTCAATCGACACAAACTTGCAATTCTGATTTTATTAAAATGATGGAGCGTTTTGTTTCTGCTGTTTAACCATTTGTGGTTCATTGTGAGCTTAATTGGGGTTATTCCACGTGGGCACAAACCAATTATACACATTTTTCCACCTCTTTAAGTCCTCATCATCAGAATTTTGCTTTCTTAAATATTTAGGTAGCATAATTAAAACATCGATTACTTTTTGGAATTTGGATTAAGTGTTTATTACATAGTCCACACAACAGAAACACAGACACAACAAAGATGCATTTCCAGTCAAACTGAATATCAGCCACCGGCGTAGCTCAGGCAATAGCGCGTTTGCCTGCTGATTCGGAGTTACGCTCGGGCGTGGGTTCGATTCCCGCTTGTACTGATATCTGGATGGGTTTTTTCCGAGGTTTTCCCCAACCGTAGGGCGAATACCAGGTAATCTATGGCGAATCCTCGGCCTCATCTTGCCAAATACCACCTCACTATTACCAATTCCATCGATGCTAAATAACCTATAGTCCCGTCGTTTTTATTTCCGGCAGCCAATCACGTTACAGGTCGGCTACATTTAAACATGTGCGTTTTGTGATTTGCTGCTGATTACGTAATGCCCTTCCTAAGGCTCGATAAATACTTAATATAATCGCCCGCCATTTTGGCTCTTTCGTTGGCGTTCGCAGGAAGCACACGAGGACGTTATTTGCCGCTCAATTATTTGTTGAATTACAGTCCGTTTGATTTATTATCATAGGAGCTATGACATGATAATGTTTAACGGCGTGGCAAATAGATCCCTCGTATGATAGCTCGGCAACGAAAGAACAAAAATGGCGAACGATACTACCTACCTAGACTTTATAGAGCCTTCACTTCCTAAGACGTAAGCAAAGAAGAAGAGTCACTCCGGGAATGACAGCGTCGCGACTATAGTCGTTCATACAGCGTCGTTAAACAACTAAATAAAAAAGTGAATATCAGGATTTCTGCTTTCTCATGACGTCACTATCGATTAGTGAGTGAGTGATCATGATCGCGTGACTCTCGTACCATGGAGCTCAATGCAAATAACTGACTTACAGTGTTGCAATCGATTAGACATATGATTGAAATTAGACTTCTTGGTAATTCGCCGGTCCTGGAAGTTGACATTTCCGACGCTCAGTCTTACCCTGATGATGGAACCTGTACGTAGTTCCGGAACGCTGGAAATGTCAAGTTCCAGGAGACGGTGGAATACCCAGAAACCTATTTCTGATCAGTCACCGTGGAAACCTAAAAAAAAACTCATATAGACATATGCTGTTTTCACACGTGCAAATTCATGCTGCTTAAATTCAACTTTTACAAAATTTTTCAAATTGAAGACGGAAAAGCGGAAAATTGATATCTTAAATTATTAAGCATTTTCTTACTGCGTAGAGTAGGTTTAATCTTCACTTAATTAATAAAAAAAAATGTTTCTCTCTTCTTAACTTTTACAATAAACCGTCTAGCTTTTATTAATGAGTTAATCTTTTAGTACTTTTATTTTTATTGTATTTGTAAATTTAATATTAATTGTAATTATAATTGTAATTGTATTCTTAATATTGTAGTTGTAATCCCCTGGTAGAGGGGAAAAGAAGGCCTGTTGACCTTATCTCTACCAGGTTAAATAAATAAATAAATAAATAAGTAAACAAATAAGTAAACAAATAAGTAAATAAACTAAATAAATAAAAAAGTAACTAAGTAAAGAAATAAATAAAATAAATAAATAAAATAAATAAATAAATAAATAAAGAAATTAATTAATTAATTAATTAAATAAAATAAATAAATATATAAATAAATCGGAAAGCGGAAATGATAACGTAAATTCTCTAAATTTTAGGAAATTCCGCAAAAAATTCGGCAACTCGGGGAAAGTCTAGTATGGAGCCTGCAATTTTTCGTATTTGTAGAAAATTGTAAAATAAAACTTGAAGAGAACGGTTCCGCGACAGACAAAAATAAACGTCGTGGTAGTCCAGAATCCGTAGAAAACGATGTGAATGCTACGATGGCATTACAAGAACTCCAGGAATTTAGACAAAATTCAGAATACGGTGCATGCAGTGTGGATCAAGTTGCTAGGCGACAGTGCTCAATAGTGTGACGTAGTCTAAGAAATTGTTAATCTATCTATACTAATGATAAATCTTTAGCCAAAATTTTTCTGGTAATATTCGATTTTCCAAAAATAATTGATGTTAACATGTATAATTAACCATCCTGAAACCGAAAATCGCTTTTTTGAAATGTCTGTCTGTCTGTATGTTTGTTACCTTTTAACGCGATAGTGGCTGAACGGATTTCGATAAAAATTGAAATAAAAAATTAAGTTCGTTGTAACTTAGATTTTAGGCTATATGGCATTCAAAATGCTTTATTTAAAGAGGCCTGAATTAAATAAATCGAAATATCTCGCTTATTATTACTTTTTGTGAAAAATGTTATATAACAAAAGTTTCTTTAAAAATGATTTCCGATAAGTTTTATTCTGTACAAAATGTTGATAGGACTGATATTTAAGGATATACAAGACTTTTAAAATAACAATACAATACATTTTCACCGCCGCCTCAGATTATAGCGTTGTTGTTCCTGCAGTAACTCCTATGTGCAAAATATAAAATTTTTGATTAGGAATAAAAAACACATTTATTCATTGCATGGCAATGGTACATAGGAGATCGTCAATTCTTACATTTTCGAAAGAAAGAAATATAATTACATACCAGATATCACTATTTAAGTTATTTGAAGGGTTCAGAACCATAGTGGACCAAGCGCCATTTACTGAAGACGTAGAAAACAAGGGTTAAAATTAAGTTATTAGTCCATAATTCAATGGAAACATATAGCAAGTATACACATTAAATCTAAATGATGTCAATCTTCATTAAACTATGGTTGCATGTAATAACAATTAAGAAACATGTTAAAGGAATTGTCATTGCACCAAATGAGTGCCCTCGGGACCAAAATGATCGCATTTTAATTATTTAAATACAATTTAAATTAAGTAACATATTAAACTATTTATCCTTCTATCAAACACGAATGTTCCCTGGATCAAATGTCCTATTTTAATTATGTAATTACTTTACATTTATTTCTAACGGGTGCAGCGGAGCGCACGGGTACGGCTAGTATCTGAATAAACCTCCACTTTATGAAAAACTATATTATTAATTTTCTACAAGCTTAAGTACTTAACAAAGCGACAGGTCTTTCAAATCTTTACTCATTTTTTAATAACCCTTTACTTTTAGAGTATGTCCATAGCTTAAATTTTTCGTTATGTGCAATATTCGTTAAAACCGGAGGTCGGCTTTAATTCCCACTCTACAGCGGGGATTTGTTTTGTTCTCTTTTGAACACACATATGCAAATTTTTAACTAATATTTGTTTCAGATGCATTAATTCGGTTTGTAACTGCGATCACGCTCGTATTTTTGTTGTGTAATTGAAATACCAAACAGTATTCGGATGCAATAATTATGAATGATGGCTCATATGGACGATATTTCTGTCCACTTAACTCAACCGAAGCCAAAGACCATAACACAGTGTTCAAATTCTTCGCAGTTCCGACTTCGAGTACAGAACTTTAATTATTAAAGGGCATATAAAAGATATCTTGACATCCTTAGCCAGGAAATAATAGTGTAATACATTTTGATTTTTATAATATAAAGTATCACACAAATGTCACTACTTATAATTATTATTTGAAGTTCTATGACTAGTTAACCTATATACAGTGTGTCCCAAATTGATGTATACACATTTTGAAACACTATTCTACTTCGATTAATTAAAATGTATCTCAGTGAAACGTACAGCAGAGTTCGTATAGGTTAGTTTCTGTCAGATCGTTTCCAATTCACTGTGGGCTAAACCAAGGAGATGCACTATCACCTTTACTTTTTAACTTCGCTCTAGAGTATGCCATTAGGAAAGTCCAGGATAACAGAGAGGGTTTGGAATTGAACGGGTTACATCAGCTGCTTGTCTATGCGGATGACGTAAATACGTTAGGAGAAAATCCACAAACGATTAGGGAAAACACGGGAATTTTACTGGAAAAAAGTAAAGAGATAGGTTTGGAAGTAAATTCCGAAAAAAACAAAGTACCTATATGATTATGTCTCGTGACGAAAATATTGTACGAAATGAAAATATAAAAATTGGAAATTTATCTTTTGAAGAGGTGGAGAAGTTCAAATATCTCGGAGCAACAGTAACAAATATAAATGATACTAGGGAGGAAATTAAACACAGAATAAATATGGGAAATGCCTGTTATTATTCGGTTAAGGTTTTATCATCCAGTCTGCTGTCGAAAAATCTGAAAGTTAGAATTTATAAAACAGTTATATTACCGGTTGTTCTTTATGGTTGTGAAACTTGGACTCTCACTTTGAGAGAGGAACATAGGTTAAGGGTGTTTGAGAATAAGGTGCTTAGGAAAATATTTGGGGCTAAGAGGGATAAAGTTACAGGGGAATTGAGAAAGTTACACAACGCAAAACTGCACGCATTGTATTCTTCACCTGACATTATTAGGAATATTAAATCCAGACTTTTGAGATGGGCAGGGCATGTAGCACGTATGGGCGAATCCAGAAATGCATATAGAGTGTTAGTTGGGAGATCGGAGGGAAAAAGACCTTTGGGGAGGCCGAGACGTAGATGGGAAGATAATATTAAATTGGATTTGAGGGAGGTGGGATATGATGATAGAGAATGGATTAATCTGGCTCAGGATAGGAACCAATGGAGGGCTTATGTGAGGACGGCAATGAACCTCCGTGTTCCTTAAAAACCAGTAAGTAAGTAAGTACTTGTGAAATTGTACACGGAATAAATCATGATTTTTTTTATGATGAAGAAAAATACTTTTGTCCAGTCAGATTCGGAATTCGACCCACTGACCCTCTGCTCCTTTCTCTCGAAATCGTCCTGTGTTACGCAATGTTTATCATATGACCAAATAACCTCGTAACTCGTGAAAGTGCAGTGTTGATTCAGATTCCCCACAATAGACGACCAAATGCAGATGCGATGATGTTGCAAGACTGAATGCAGAAGAAGGTGAGAACAGTTATGAGCGTGCTACGTCCAGGGATTTCCAAGAGCCAGAGGGTTCTTTTGAATTTATTGTAACGGTGCATACCGGAAGCCGAGACCCATCCTGAAGGTGACTCTGCAGAATGTGGGCATCCTCGAGTCCGACACCAGCCGACCTCGATATCCAGAAGGAAGCGGAGCGTCTTCATTAACTCCATGCGAACCCGTGACTCAGGCACGGCCCACGAAACCGAAATGGAAAGCTCTGCTTTTGACAGATCAAGTTTTCACTCAGTTGGCGTAATAAGCCTGTTGCACTCTATTTGCCTTAAATGCCTCTTAGATAACAGCGGCGCAGTGGCGGCACCTGCAGAATGCACGCGAACTTGGGCTGGCAATTACTGCACTCAAATTACTGACCGTCATGCTAACACCAACTAGAAACGTAATCCGATCTATTTACTTGTACTTCTCTCTTCTCTTCTCTTCTCTTCTCTTCTCTTCTCTTCTCTTCTCTTCTCTTCTCTTCTCTTCTCTTCTCTTCTCTTCTCTTCTTTTCTCTTCTCCGTTCACCTTCTCTTCTCTTCTCCGTTCACCTTCTCTTCTCTTCTCTTCTCTTCTCTTCTCTTCTCTTCTCTTCTCTTCTCTTCTCTTCTCTTCTCTTCTCTTCTCTTCTCTTCTCTTCTCTTCTCTTCTCTTCTCTTCTCCGTTCACCTTCTCTTCTCTTCTCTTCTCTTCTCTTGTCTTCTCTTCTCTTCTCTTCTCTTCTCTTCTCTTCTCTTCTCTTCTCTTCTCTTCTCTTCTCTTCTCTTCTCTTCTCCGTTCACCTTCTCTTCTCTTCTCTTCTCTTCTCTTCTCTTCTCTTCTCTTCTCTTCTCTTCTCTTCTCTTCTCTTCTCTTCTCTTCTCCGTTCACCACCTTCTCTTCTCTTCTCTTCTCTTCTCTTCTCTTCTCTTCTCTTCTCTTCTCTTCTCTTCTCTTCTCCGTTCACCTTCTCTTCTCTTCTCTTCTCTTCTCTTCTCTTCTCTTCTCTTCTCTTCTCTTCTCTTCTCTTCTCTTCTCTTCTCTTCTCTTCTCTTCTCTTCTCTTCTCTTCTCTTCTCTTCTCTTCTCTTCTCCGTTCACCTTCTCTTCTCTTCTCTTCTCTTCTCTTCTCTTCTCTTCTCTTCTCTTCTCTTCTCTTCTCTTCTCTTCTCTTCTCTTCTCTTCTCTTCTCCGTTCACCTTCTCTTCTCTTCTCCGTTCACCTTCTCTTCTCTTCTCCGTTCACCTTCTCTTCTCTTCTCCTTTCACCTTCTCTTCTCTTCTCCGTTCACCTTCTCTTCTGTTCTCCGTTCACCTTCTCTTCTCTTCTCCGTTCACCTTCTCTTCTCTTCTCCGTTCACCTTCTCTTCTCTTCTCCGTTCACCATCTCTTCTCTTCTCTTCTCTTCTCTTCTCTTCTCTTCTCTTCTCTTCTCTTCTCTTCTCTTCTCTTCTCTTCTCTTCTCTTCTCTTCTCTTCTCTTGTCCTTCATTATCATTGTCTCTTCGTATTCACAATTTGTTCCTTGAACATAATAACTTTCCTTCATTTTGAACCTAAAATATGTAAATTTGCTCTGTTTTCTCAACACCGATTATCATTTTTTGTGTTCTTTCACATAATTTTGTGACTCTCAGATCTTTCTTAACGTTATCATTTTTATTTAATCCCATTTTTAACATCCTTTCGCTGCTTTTAATAATGTTATTGTCAAGTTAGTACATTTTTTATATCCTTGCCATCATTCAGTATTTATTGCCATAGAGAAAAGTAAATACATTAGTACACAGTCCTACGAGTACTTTTCTTTTACGTCAGCAGAGAAGTGCGTAAATAACATATTGTGAATTCTTAAGAATTATCGATATACATAAAATCTTGTGTGCTGTTGAAATTACATTAAAATAAAAAAATATGGATAAAACTGTTAATATAAATAAGTAATTAACTATCAGATGTAATCTAATAATCAACCGAAGTTCCAAAACCTGCAATTAGAGAAGCAAACTTATATGTGTCATAACCCTTGAAATTCTTATATTTATGGTGCGGAGTAAAAGGACGTAAGTAAAAATGAGTGGTTTTGAGTTAAGATGTTCATGTGATTATAGAAATGTAACTTACTTCTTCGGATGGTATAAAGGATGTACGTCTATCTTCCATAAAGATGTAGAGCAGTGATGTCAAAACAAGCGCATTTTTCTGACCTTGACGTAGTGCGCGGGCATCAAGCGCTAAGTATGGAAGGAGGAATAAGCAGCCTGTTTGGATTGAGAAAACATTGGTGCACAAACTTCAAACGGAACATGAAATTTTATGTCGTTATTTTATATGGCTCCTTTCTATTTGATATTATCTATATTGTCTGCAAAATAAAGGCATTTACACCAACTTCTTGATATTACAGTTGTGTTTTAAACATTAATAACATAATAAAGAGTAAAGAAGGTATAGTCACATAAATTCCACAGTACCTACAACTATACTGTACTAAGTGGATGAAACACATCATTCATAAAGAAAGTGATATCCCAAAAAAAGAGACTGAGTATGACATGAATTGATCTTGGTGGTATCTTTAGCCTTATAAAAGTAATCAATGAACTAATCTAAACAATATTATGGTACAAAGCAAAATTACCTAGGTACTGTATATGTTTTAAATGTAACTAATATTCCATAACAAAACTCTTATCGCATTATGCTTTTAAGGTGATATTTGTGAGCAACTTCCTATCATCAGAATATTAAATTATTTTCTCGAAATCTGCTGAAGCTATAGAGCTGACATTTTTATAACACATGGCACATATCTTTTGCTTATGATGTAACAGCAGTTGCATTGTTAATTCATTTCCTTACAAGCATTAATTTTCCATACGAATATTTTCAAATTTGTAATACACTATCTTCAATAATACGTATTCACAGTATATTAGATTTACGACAACATTGATTCAGTACTTGTAAGTCTAGCTACTAAATAAATAGGCCTATATCTGAAAATTTCACTTTTCTATAAAAAAAATTGAAAAAATATTCCTTTTGAATAAAAACTCAAACTTGTGAAAAATGAGCATTAAAATTAAAACTTACATTCTTATAATGCACTTATACTTCTCAGGCAAATCTAAAAATTAACATGGATACAGTTATAACAAGTTCTCTTCCCTTTATCTATTGAATCAGTGCTGGCTATCCTTGTATATAGCTCGACCAAGCGGCATATAAAGGGTGCGTCAGAAAGAACGGATGGATTTCAAACTATCGATACGCAACGAGGAGAGAGATATAGTGAGGGGGACCACGACTGTTAGGTCAGCCATAGAATGCAGTTTCAGTTGAGAACATGGTGTTGGTCTGGTGTACAACGTGCTTTCATCGTAGAGACATTTTTGAAAAATGAAGAGTTGCACCTCAAAATGATATTTGTCCTCATGGGAGAACATAACCTATAAAAGCTGTTGCTATTGTTAGGAATAAAATGATTACACCTACAGATCAAGTATGTAAAAATTTATATGATCCGTAATATATTCCTCGTCCAATATGTATATAGAGACAGATAAGAATATAGATGCCCCGTTTGCATGTAAGGTTCGTAGTCTGTGATCGCCACTCAGGACTCATTTCGACATCGGATGTCACGCTAGGATTCCAACTCGGAATAGAATTTTGCGGTGGGTGGCTTCATTTCGTATCACAGGTTCAACATTAAAGAAGAAATCACCTGGACGAAATTCTATTGCACTGAGATTGTCCGAGGCTACGGTAAGATCTCGCGCCCTGCGACTTCTTTCTTTGGGACCATTTGAAGGCGTAAGTTTGTAAACATCGATCACATACACTGGACGAACTGAAGACAGCGATTCGTGAAGAAATCGTGGCAATTGCACCAGCTATGACTGTGAAAGTGATGGCGAACATCAGAAAACGCCTCGATGCCTGTATTGAAAGCCAAGGACATCATATGGATAATGTTGTTTTCCATAAATAAACTGCATGTATTGGTGAATATGTTGATAGCAATAAATTTTTGATTTGATGAATCTTTACAATTTTCTTGCCATGTGAAATCCATCCGTTCTTTCTGACGCACCCTGTAGTTTCAGCTGTAAAGCGCTCAGGATCTCCTGAGCTCTAAAGCGCGCGTTTGCTCCTATGGGCATCAATTGACATCACTGATGTTGAGTGTCAAATTTCCAGCCCATCATTGGTCCTCACTTTAAACTTCGCTTTAATTTACTGAAAATTTGCAATAATTAATTACTTACGCCCTTTCTGCCGCACAGCATAGATATGTTAACATGATAAAGCATCCAGGACTCTTCTCAGTGCACTCTTACCGTGGTCCCCTCGCCGTCAGTTGAGGAGCCCTGTTACACTAGGAAAGCCAGTCTCTTCAGACGTTATCAATTTTTCATACTCTTGCCTGAAAGCAGCACGGTAACTATCCTAATTTGTTTGGCGGAAACGCACAAGCCAATCGCTGCCTGCACTTGAAGGTGACGTATGGTCCAGACGTGAATTCATTAATTTGGTCTGGTTCTATTAGGCAGTGGACTAGTACCTGCCGCGCGGGCACCAGAGGCTATGCAAATCCTTCATACTGCACCCTGGCCCGTGTCGAGTGTCGCCAGGTAATTGCATGCATTATACATGCCTCGGCAAAGATCCGTTGCTCTTCGATACTTTGTCTTAGAGAACACTCAATAGCCGCTGTTGTTGTGTCACTTTATTGGCAGTAGGTGTAGCAGTAAAAGGTTGCACTTTGTCAGTCATCATTTCTTGATAGCACAA
The DNA here is from genome assembly GCA_025594305.2 of Periplaneta americana. Taxonomy (NCBI): domain Eukaryota; kingdom Metazoa; phylum Arthropoda; class Insecta; order Blattodea; family Blattidae; genus Periplaneta; species Periplaneta americana. The sequence continues at coordinate 2,328,071 of JAJSOF020000037.1, read as the reverse complement.
GGCAGAGCGCTGGCTTACGATGGTCGTGGACCCGAGTTCAAATCCCGGCTATTGCGGAGTTGAATTTGTGGTGGACAAAGCCACGTTTATGAGGGTTTACTGTCGGACCATCGGATCTATGCCCCTTCAGCGCTGTCGTCGTTCTTGGAAAAGTTAACGCCTGTACTCACTCCATTCCACCCGCTTTCCTCCCACCACGTCAAACAGCAGGCCACGAACCTTGCCGAATACGGATGTCGCCAAACTTCCGTCAAACAGTGTCATAAATAACTGGTCCTCCATGCTACAATATTATTTCTTTCAATCAAAATACATCTTGTATTTCTACATTTTTTAAACCTAAATCCCATGTCTCGAATCACTTTCCGTAGTTTTTCTCTCCAACCCTGGAAACTATTGCTTCTCTCGCAAGCTTCAGTAATTTCTTCAATGTTGAAACTTATTTCTGAACGGTATAAAATTCTTGTATCTTTCTTCTTAAAATACATCGGTTCATATCATCTACAATAATTAAAAGTTCCCTTGGTCTGTTCTTCTCTGGTGATTGTAGCTTTTCATCTCCTGCACAGACTCCCTCTCTCCTGATTTTCTTGATTAGGAGTTCTGACCTGTCTACATAAATTACATAAAATGTTGTATTATTAGTATTAGTTAAGTAATTTTAATACATAATCAATTGAAATAAAATAAGCCTCACCTGTGATATCAGTTTCTCTTTTTGTTGCCTTATTTATAGGAAACAGATATTGACTTGTTTGTTTTTCTTCATCGCAAAATGCTATTACGTACTTGCTTAATAATATTTCTTTCGCCACTCCGTGCTACAGTATTCATGTTGAGTTGACAACACTGGACTGCAAGTGCAAATATTGTAAACTGTCCCGCAAGAAGGCCAAAATTGTGAGTAGTGGGGGACAGAAAGGGAGAGAGATAGAAAAGAGAGAGATAGGATTGCAGGGAGAGAAATGAATTACAGAGGCTGAGAAGAAATTAGGGTTCAGTTTGCATATCTTACGGGGGCACAGATCCGATGGTCCGACTATACTCGGAGTTCTTCCCTTTTGTTCCCTCATCACACCAATACTCGTCACAATTCCTCTTTCTTTATCATCTTCGTTTTGAAAAAAATAGGGCGACATTGTGTTTTTACGGCGCCGAATGGATCGTCCCATGAAGGTTAGGGGAGACTATTGTACCTTTAAACACTTTTCACGTTTTATTTTTTTTTAATTTTGGGAAATGAAATTTTTTTAATGAAAAAATGTTGAATTTTATTTTATTTCGTATGTTTAATTCTCTGATAAATTGACTCGTTTATAGAGAATTTAGAGACAAATACTTTTCATAGCTTAGGACAAGGTCGCAGTACACAAGATAAGGTCGAACGATCAGCGTTACATTCTCTGACCAGGATTCTCAAACAGCATTTTATCGCGAAAACCTCGTAATCTATTTTTTTTTGTAGCGTCACAATACTTTCACTTTATTACTCGTCTAGTGAGAAAATAAAACACTGAGCAATATTAATAACACTGAAATGGTGCATTTTATTTGTATGTTTTCTCATGGTTCTGTAACACTTTCACCTTTGAATATCTGTCACTCGTTCGTCTACAGTACACATATTTGTCGCATTTGATGTTTTGATTCTCTAGACGAGTCAAAAATATTATTCCACACCACTGGACGGTATTGAGTGTGAAGCTGTAAATTCCATTTGGTTTCCATTTCTGCTTTCAAAACAAAAGAATACTCCTCCGATGTAAATACACGCATAACGTAGCAATCCTGTATTAGTTGCTATAGTTACGACAGTACGAGACGAATATTGGCACGGTTGCTTTCCTGCTAACAAAAGTGGGAAATACGACAGTACATGCACAAAGAAAGATACGAGTATCAACTGTAATTAATAATGATATTCAAAATATAACAGATGTAGGCCTTCATTACAAAATAGGCTATAATTGAGATCCCAATATCGATTCCCTCTTGGGCTGATTACCAGGTTGGGTTTTTCCGAGGTGTTGTATGTATGTATGTATGTATGTATGTATGTATGTATGTATGTATGTATGTATGTATGTATGTATGTATGTATGTATGTATGTATGTATTTATTCACACTGCAATGGGTATATACCCGGTGGCAGTGGTAACTAATTACACTAAATAATGACAATAATAAACTTATTAATTAAAAATACAGTTAATAATAATACCAATAATTAATACAAATAATTAATACTAACAATAATAATAATAATAATAATAATAATAATAATAATAATAATAATAATAATAATAGGGAATATCCTAAATTAAATGAAGCACGATCACTTAAAATAACATTTAAAATAAATCTAATTTGTATCTTAAATCTAAGTTCGAACTAAAACCCACGAGTATGATATGTTCATATCTGCACAAGTACCTTTCAACATTACACTCATTTCGCTGTCAACTCACTCACTGCACTGGAACTAAGACACATTTCACTGATTCTATCCTGATTTCACTAACACTTCAAAAACATTTCACTGTTCAAATACTTTGCACTGCCACTATAAACTATAAAGCTTCCCTGACAGGAACACGTTTCACTGACACTACACACTTCACTGACACAACATAATTCTTCACTGATACAACACTTCAATAACAACATATCATTTACACACTTTAAATACTGTGTATAATTACCGTCTATTAGTAAAGACCTTAAGCCTATTTTTAAATACGTTTTTGGTTGTTGGTAAAGCCTTTAGTAAGTCTGCAGGTAAAGCATTCCAGTCCCTGATAGTACGATTGAGAAAAGAAAACTTTCCAGTGTCCGTCCTCTGTCTTCCTTCCCTCAATTTATATGAGTGGTCGTTCCTTGAAGAGTAATTTGGCGGCTGCAACCTATTTTTTATTTCTCTCCAGGCAGGCTCACCTCTGTATGTTTTGAACAGTGCACATAATCGAATTCGCGTTCTCCTCTCCTTGAGTGTGTCCCATTTTAATGGTGAATTTTTCCGACAACACTTGAGAGCCCGTTTTTTAATCTTTTCCAGTGTCTTAATATGTTCTAATCTGTAAGGATCCCAACATGCAGCACCATATTTCATTACTGGACGTACTAGTAATCTATATGCAATCTCCAACCGTAAGGCAAATGTCAGGTAATCTATGGCGAATCCTCGGTCTTATCTCGCCAAATATCATTTCGCTATCACCAATTTCATCAACGCTAAATAACCTCGTAGTTGATACAGCGTCGTTAAATAACAAAGTTTAAAAAAAGGATCATTAGAGATTTATGATATGAATTTCCTTATAATCTATGTTTAGATGAAGACTAGTTTGCTATTTTTGTCTGAGATATGTTTTATGCAAATATTTTTTATTATTTATGTGAATTTTTGTTCATTTAATAAATTTATAATGAAGCAAACTTGAATTCAATACAGCAAAGAATAGTTAAAATAAAACAAAGTGCCATGTCTTGGTTCTTTGTGGGTAGTATTATGTTCCAAATTCCGTAACTTTACATAAAATTATTTGGCTTGTATACAATTAAATTAACCATTACACTTTTACCACGTCATACTACTTTTGACCAATAAAATGGTACAGAACGACGTGTTTCAAGCAATCATGACTGCTTATTCTACAATTTTTACCACCTCCCTAGTATTTGTTTCTTTGCCAATATTTTACTTTCAATTATGGTACCTTTTAAAATGATTCAAATTTGTTTCATTAGCCTTAATTAAAATTTCTCTGTCATTTAACTTGTTTATATTATTTAGGTTAGGTTACAGCTTCTGCTGTATGAGATTATGGGTAATCACGTATCAGAGATTGTTTAACATATATTGATAAGTTGAAATGGAATGCAACTTTTAAATAAAAATGAAACTGAATCAACAAAGCCTTGACTTCTTAGAGTTCAGTGAAGATTTTATAGTTGGCACAACTGGTAACAAGAGAACAGCTCATCATAACACAGTACTGCCATCTAGCGGAATATTTGTAATGATGAGTTGGTACAATAATATATTTTCAAGACAGTTAAGTATTTTAGTAAGTCAATTGATATTTTATTGTACTGCAGTCATTTCTTCTAATAGTGTAATAGTCAATTAAATCCCACTCAAGTTTTGATTTTATCAACAGTAATATCACTAGAGGTTTCGATTTATCTAGAGAAAATCAAAACTCTAGTGGTATTTAATTGACTATTACACGATTAGAAGAAAGTATATAAAGATTAGAAGTAACGAATTACTCTAATACAATAAAATATTACCTTACGAAAATACTGAACTATCTTCAAATGTATTATTGTATCATTGTATTCCGCTAGATAGCAATAGTGTGTTATGATAGCTGTTTTCTTGTTATCAGTTGTGCCAATTATAGAATCTTCATGGAACTCTGTGGACGGTTACTGGTCAAGAAGGCTTTGTTGATTCAGTTTCATTTTTATTAAAACAGTTGCATTCTACTTCAATCATCCGGATCCCAGTTATCAACGTCACTTGACAGATGATTTTCAATAAATCTTAGTATTAAACAATCTCTGATACGTGACTATCCATAAGATCATATAGCAGAAGCTATAACATACATAATCTAAATAATATAAACAAGTGTTATAAAAGTTTTAATTAGGGATGATGAAATAAACAAAAAACGTTTTAATTAAGGATGATGAAATAAAAAATAAACATGGATAATTTTAAAAGGAACGGTTATTGAAAGTACAATTTTCAAATTTGAATGTTTTAGTGGTTGGTGGTTCAGTTGATGTTATATTAGACGTGTGCGTAAAAGTGGGACTCGTTTATGTACATGGTGTATCCCTCAACTTATTCAGGATTTCCGAATGGTGCTCTTCATTTATTTGTAAATAGGGTTTCAGGGAAGATGCATAGCTATGACCAGTGATCTTTATTAATTCTTGTTCTTGAATGCCAATGCCAATGAAAGTGCTGTGCATCGACTGGAGTGGTTTGTAATTTTCTGTTTTTTTTTTTTTTTGTTGTTGTTTTTTTTTTACGTCCAGACCAGTGCAGTTTGAAATGTTGGCAAACAAAGAAACAAATGCTAAGGTAGTGATAAAAATAAACAAATGCTAGGGACGCGATAAAATTATGCGATAAGCAGCCATGATTGGTTGAAAGACGTCCTTTCGTACCGTTTTATTGGTGAAAAGTAGTATGACGTAGTAAAAGTGTAATAGTCCAGATAAATCAAAACCTCTAATGAGATTACTGTATCGTCTCTTCAGTTTTAATAATAGTAATAATAATAATAATAATAATAATAATAATAATAATAGGCCTAATTCGACCTATGCATGACAGCCTATAAAGGGACAAAACCTTCCAGCTAACTTCTGGCCTCGTGCCCACATGCTTAAGCAAAAGTGAACAATCATTCAACTAATAGGAGACAACGTGTGGTTAACACCATGATCCCCCCTACAACTTTACAGCTGGTTCGCGGAACCGTATTTCGTTACCTTCAAATTCATCGTGATGCTAGGTGACCGACATTACATGTCTAAATTTCCTCTTCCATGAAGACTCTAACCATTATTCACTTCAAGACGCTAGTCCAATGCATGACGCTTAGACCACGTTGCTACGGCGCGGGACACACCACATTTTTGACCCCACTAAATATATAAAACATTTGATGGATTCCTGTCAAATGGCAATAGATTAAAAACAAATAACGTTTGAATTCCTATGCATAACAATTGTTAAAATTTTAAGTAACAAGATCAGATAATTTTATAGGCAAAAACCTGAACTGTTTTTATTCCCTTTCAGTTGAACTCGTCTTTGGTCTCCCTTTTCTATACCCAAACATCATATCGATCAAAAGTTAGCGTTCGCTTTCGTAGAATTGTAAGGGAGATGAAAGTAAGTATTTGAAAAGGAAGGGAAGGTCTGTTAGGGGAAAGAAAATTAGGAGGGAAGAATGTTTGGATGGAAAGGGAAATAACAAACAGAAAGGAAAGAATGTAAGAATATAAATATAGCGGGGGGACGTGAGCGAAGTTTAGGTAGGGACGCTCGAGAAGTGGAGGATTTAAGGAAGTGAAAGAAAAAAAAAAAGCAATTGGAGGGAAAGTCTGTGAGGGTGAAGTGAAGGATTGAAAGAACTGTTGTAAAGGGCTGGAAGGAGATCAGAAGACGATGAGGAAGAACTGAGAAGGAATATGAGCAATTCAGACACAATAACTATGTTCTAACGCAGCGTTTCTCAAACTACCACCTGTGGTCCTCGAGGTCTGCCCTTGTGGTCCTTCAAAAAAGACAGAAGAAAAATTAAAATTCAAACTAATTGCGTATTACACTATAGCTGAAAATCTCAGAGTTTGGAAATGACACATGGCAATCGTCTTTCACTTTTTCTCCCAGTACTGACATTTTATGAAATTTATTACCCTATCCGTCTACCGACTTCCCACTCTACTCTCAGCAACAAAAGAGGGATTTAAAGCACTATGAACGTGGTGTTTCTCGCCATCTTTTCCCTCCACATCAGCTGATGACATGTGACTAAGTACATTGGCATATCTTTCAGATATATTCTCAAAATTAAACGAACTAAATCTCTCTCTAGAAGGCAATTCTTTGACTGTTCTCAATGCGTATGAGAAAATAAACTTGGTTTGTGGGTCAGTTTCCGTAAAACAGATGATTTTTTCACTATTTCCAACCGTAGAGTCTTTTTGGTCGAAAATGATTTCGTTACTGGAAAAGAATTATGCAGTGACATATGTTCGCATCTCGAAACTACGACGTCACAATTTCAAACTTATTTACCAAGTAAATATGACGAATTTTCATGTGTTCGTGATCCATTTCATTGCGATATTGGAAATAACAAGCTTTCATTGAGTGGAAAAGGGCAGTTAATTGAACTCTCGAATGACACCGGACTTAAATTGAAATTCCAAGCGGAAGGTATGGTTAATTTGTGGACCTCATCACAAGTGAAAAGAGAAAATAGTGAACTGTACAATGGTGCTGTAGAGATTATAATTCAGTTTGTTTCTACGTATGTGTGAGAAAGAGTTTTCCTCACTAACTCTAATAAAAACAAAGTACCGAAATCGACTCGATGTATGTGACGATCTCCGACTTAAGCTTACCAGCATACATCCAAATATAGAACAACTGTGCAAGAATCGGCAGGCTTATCCATCTCATTACTGTGAGTACCAACATTTATTTATTTTGTTTACTTAATAAGTTAAAGATTTTATCCAATCTCTAATAGCCTTGATTTATTAAAAAACGAAAATTATTTTTTTTTTCTATTAATATTAACTTAATTAGTTAATACTAATATAAAATTATATGAATCAAATTAATTTTAATTAATTAATTCTGTTTTAAAATATAGGTACACTGGTATTAAAATATGCTACAAAAATGATAAATTTGCTTACGAAGGGAACAAGAGTAAGGTGGTCCGCGGAACTGTTCTGACTTAAAAAGGTGGTCCCCACTTCAAAAAAGTTTGAGAAACGCTGCTCTAACGGATGTAATTATGCGTTGCATCCATTTGTAATTCTGAACTTGGAGCTCTTGTATATCTGTATTTATTTGATACATATACAGTACATGTTAGTTAATTTGTCTTCTAAACGACTGACTTAAGCTGTTACTCAAGATTTAGAGACGTGTGTTAGAAGGATTTTAAAATATAGCATACCACACTGCAGTGAAATGCAAAAAGCATTCTTGCCAGAGTCCGGAATTCGCGTTCGAGCGGTCCGTAACATTCAACGAACCGTAAGGAATTCCAGTAATGTTGTTGTGTAAAAACTTTTGACAAAATACGTGTGAAAATGATATTGAACAATAAGCAAGGTCATTAATACGACAGATTAAAAGCTCACGAACGAAATTTATAGTTACAAGTGAATGCCTTGCGTGTAGGAAATGTAGAGCGAAGTCTGTGAATGTGCATAATGTGGGGCAGAACAGGAAGTCTTCTACAACCCAATTCAGTTGGAAACGATTATCCTGTAATTCCTGATCTCTTGATACGGTCGGACGTCGATTCGAATCCCGCTTTAGCTGAGAACTGCTTCAGAATTCTTCTAGGTTTACCCAAACTGTCAGATAATCAATCTTCAGTCCCAACTATCCAAAAAACTACCTCACAATTCCATTTCCACGGACGATAGGTAACCTCACAGTTTATGTATGTATTTATTAACACTACAATTGGATATACACCCGGTGGCAGTGATATATAATATACAATAATTACAATTACAATAATACAATAAGTACAGCAATAATAAAAAAATGAAATAAAATAAAATAAATGTAAATTTATTTCTAACTATAAATAAGTAGATGCAATAAACCTAGGACTATAAATAAAACTATTCTATAATACAATAAGAAAAAGTAAATCTAACTTATAAGTACTTCTATTTCACCCAACTATTACCAATTTAAGTAATTACATATCATCTTAATTTATTTACATATCAACTAAATTACATATCATCTTAATTAATTACATATCAACTTAATTATATATCAGCTCAATTAATTACATGACACAACTTAAATAATTACACTGCACCTCCAATTACGTTTTCAGTTGATATATCGTCGTTAAATAATCTATTAAAGCTTGTGCTGGCTTATAAGCCTGAGGCCCGAGTTCAAATCTCGGTTGATCCTGAATTTATACCATGTTGGGCAAGTTCGTGGTAACAGGCAACACAGAAGTAGCCACCGACGTAGCTCAGACCGTTAAAACACTTGCCTGCCGATCCGCAGTTGCGCGGGTTCGATTCCCGCTTAGGCTGATTACCTAGTTGTGTTTTTCCGAAGTTCTCTCCAATCGTAAGGCAAATGTCAGGTAATATGTGATCAATCCTCAGCCTTATCTCATCAAATATCATTTCGCTATCACTTGAATAAGATATAGGGTCCACGGATCATCAATTAGGGATCATTAGTCTATCATATACTCCTAGTTAAATAATTCTTTAAATATTTTTTATTTTCGGTTTAACAAATGTTTGAATACATTACCCGGTTGCCAAAACATCACAAAATACTAAAATGATTATATATAAACTTAAAAACTAAGAGAAAGTAAAGTAAAGACCACACTAGTTTTGATGATGGCTGACACGAAACTCGAAACTAGTCACGTAATGTACCATTTAGTTTTTCATATTAACACTAGAAAACCGCATTAGCTATATTCTTAAAAGAAATGAACATCATTGAATTATGGTCTGACCCAATATTAAAACCAGTAAGATATTTCACAAATATTAAGACTTCTTAATAAGTTTCCTTAATTTTTCTCGGCCATTCTAGGCATCTTCTTCTAGCATTTTCTTTATTATGCTCTCTTGTTATTTTTGGTGGTCCATGTTCTTTTCTTCTCTGCTGATACTCATTCATATATTATTTTAGAGGATTCTTTTGAGATGTCCTTATCATTCTAAATGTTGTATTCTTGGCGAGATTCGAAGTCACGACCTAAAGCCTTGGCTTTTTCAAAGCGGCAAAGCTGCAATATAATCCATACAATTTCATTATAACACCTGAATCTCTCTCTGTCTCTCTCTATTGTTACAGACTACAAATAATGGTACAAATGATTTATTTATGGATGCTTGGTTTGTTATTTAAATATAATCTATTGACATCTCTCCGGGATATTCAATTCCGCTCCGTAGAGTAGGCTAGGACGTTCTTAGGCGATGAAATTCTGGGCACGACGCCAGACTTCAACGTAGGACATTAAATATTTCGCAGATAAGCAATCATGCATCAGACAGAATTCAAACCCAAGACCGGGGTCCCTCTGCAATTGTAAGTGCCTAACTCAACCATTGTATTCATTTCAGACTATCGTTCCGTTGAAAAAACTTCAAGAATAAATTATATTACTACCGTAACTCTCATTCAATGAAAATATTCCTTGGGGGAAAAAAGATAAGATTATTCTGACTGTACTTAGTGATGTCGTAGAAATAGTTTGTCTCACATCTGGCGCCGTGGCTTAGTTGGTTAAAGCGCCTGTCTAGTAAACAGGAGATCGAGGGTTCGAATCCCTCCGGTGCCTCGTTCTCTAGGAGCAAAATTTTTTCTTCGTTTTGTTATACGCTTTAATTTGTAAACATTTCGTAAAACATCTCAATATAATTACCAGCCAGTTAGTGTTTGAGTACATAATTATCATGGCCCACTAAATACGTGCTACGATCGCAAAATAGGTATTGTAGACATTGCATTCATGCTGATATGTCTAGTTCATTTCTGCTAAATCAACCGCAACTGAAACAAATGAACTGCTCATTAATTGAGGATTGTATTGTTGACAAATATTTTTGTAAAAAAAAAAAAAAGACATGAAAGTCAGACAGTCTACGAAACTTCATTTGCACATATATATGTTAATTTTACGCAAAAACTTATACAATTTTGTATTTTAATTATGACAGAACTAGTGGCTTGTGCAGAAAATGCTGCAAACTAAGTTCATTAGAAGTTCAAATAAAATTTTTTCAGATTTATTTTCAATGGAAAATGCCAGACATTTTGAAAGTTATTTGCTTCCATAATAATGAAACATACTCCCTCTGAATGGCTTTTCTTGAACCTATGTATCCTACGTATCTTGAGTTTCAACACGAAAACTCAAGTAACAATGTTAGGGCGATCAGTGGGTTTTTCATGTGGGAGTAAAGCAATAGCTATTTCAGGTCATTGTGGATTGCAAAATTCAGGTTTGCTATGCTTTGGAAAAATAGACATAGCGTCTTGGTATAGCTGCTGCATGTAGAGCTTGAAATGTAGAGGGTAAAATTGTTTTATCCTGCTAAGAGATCTTGCTGAAATGATCGAGAGACTACATAATTTTGTAGTCCTCTTATTTTATCAGTAAGTAATACCTTTTGGTCTTTCCTTAGGAACTGTAATTTTTGCGCTCTCTCGAGCCAATACTGAAGAGAATGACGCATATAAATATCTACACCACACCGCCATTAAGTATATGAAAAAGACCCAACCTCACTTGATTAATAAAAATAAAAATATTTTATTTGTAATAAGAATATTATTATCTTACGTAAGTTTTGTAATTATATACTATATAGCCGCCACTCAGTAAATTATAGAAATGAAGAGCTAATTTCATATATTCTCTATTCTATGACCCCAAAACTTTTCACTTTCATATCATCAATATAGCATTAATATGTATAATATTAATGAAAAGTAGTCACATCATGGCATTAACTATAATAATATTTCATTTCTAATGGTAATAATGTCATCAAACCACCTCAAGTTTTGTAGATTTTAATATCCAATACACAGCTGTACTCAGAAAATTACACACCGCAGAATCAGACCTGTAAATTATTATTAGTAAGTCTTGAAGTTTTTAATAACCAATTGAATTTGAGCTCTAAATATGTCAGCAATCCTGCAGGTCATGGCCTTCGTGTAATATCCTATTGTATATTGTAGGCTAGTGTGTGTTTGTTTTATACTGATATCCAATTAGTTCTCAAAACTGACGAAAGATGGATTTTGGAAAATAGGAAAATTATGTAGGAAAACTAACGCTTCACTGAAAGTTACTATTTTTCTGAAAAACTTCGGGTTGCAAGCTTCAAAATGAGGGGTCATTTATTAAAATCCGTTTAGTTGTTTTCCCATAACTTCCATTACCAGTTCAAATTATATATATATATTTATATATATATATAAAATATTTAACTTAGAATTTAAATTTAATTTATGTTAAGAAAGGAAAAAAAAATAATAATGCATCTAATTTAATATGTATCTTACATGAAGTAATACATTTCGTTGTACTGCATGATGAACTGTTGCAAACAGAATACACTATTTTCCTGTTGTTTCAGTTATTGATCTAAACCCTTGATATCGCCTGACGAGCACTTTTCACTTTGACATTTATACCCAGGATTAATCGGTATCTATTATAGCTTTTCCACGGACTGTAAATTCATTAATGTGCTTCAAATACAGCCTAAAAATGGAATCCATTGCAATGCTTTGTTTCTGCGTTCATAATGGACATTTGTTTAACATAGAATCGGCGTGAAGTAGGACACGTAAATTTGTAAAGTAATTTTCTGCATTCACTTCTGGTAAAATTCTGTTTACTGAGAAATTGTATCTAAACTCTTAGTCGTAAAAATTAGCTAAAATCTTAATAGAGATTTGAAATGTTCATGTGTACTTACGTATTTCACTCACAATATGTATAGATCCAGTTCTTGTAGTCTCTGCGGTAAAACAGTTCCCTACCGGCAAGCTTTCAGTTGGATATATCTTTTTTCATGTATTAATAATTGTAATGTTAAGCTGTGTTGTCAGATTTTCGTTATAAAGGTTTACTCTGGTTACAATTAATTTATACCTATATTATTACATTGATTTATATCATTATCACCATCCACAGTGAATAAATGTTAAGCTATAGTATGATATTTAATTAAAATTGAATTATTATAATTACCAGAATTGGCGGTTTCGGAACCCAAACAAAGTTATGTGAACATAGGGTTATGCTTACTGGTCTACGTCATCCAGTACCTGTTTACACACAACATAAAACGGCATTATACTACATGTTGCTGATGAAACATTAAAAGGTTAAGTGTTATTATTATTATTATTATTATTATTATTATTGCTGTTATTATTATTATTATTATTATTATTATTATTATTATTACTATTATTATTATTATTATTATTATTATTATTATTATTATTATTATCTCTGTACATCGAACCTTTTTCAGCAGATATACGAATAATGCGGTTAGATCTTCAATTTAAACTCACAGATTTACAATGTGATGTTAAATGAAAGCTAGATGTAAGGACTTGACAAATGTTGAACTTTTCAAATCTTTGGCAAAAAATAAATATCCGAAGCTTCATTCTTTCGCTTGCTTTGTTGAAGCCATGTTCGCTACAACTTACGTTTGTGAAAAATTATTTTCAACAATGAAAATAGTAAAAACCAAATTTAGATCACAACTGACAGACAAATACCTTCGTGATGAACTACGACTGGCAGTAAGTGACATAATTCCTGATTTTGAAACTTTGTCGCAGAGACATTCTGAAGACAGTTAATTTTAGGTTGTGATATTGCTCATTAATTGTTCATTCCTTTCTTCGTTACACGTACTAAACATTAGTTTGTAGCCTTGTACTGTACAAAATTATATTTAAGTGCTTGACGTAAGGAAAATGAAAATCCGTTAATAAGTCAGACAGTTGCTTCACTTCCCCTTCGGGTGTCTGCCTCCCTTCATAGGTACTATGCACGTTGCAGGCTACAGAGTGGCTCGGCGCACGATCACATTTTCGCCACGGCTGATATAGACTAAAGCTTTTTATGTATTATTTAATTTGCAACTAGGTTTGTTTGTATAGCTTTTACATGTACTGAATTATTGGCGTTTAAGGATCAGCGTGAATAACATGTTGTGTCTATGGCAGCCTTGAAGATGAAAGTTATTTATTCAACATTAATGAAACTAACCTGTTGAGCGGCCCAAGCGGGTTCGAACTCACGTCCGAGTGATCCTCGGATAAGGAGACCACCTCCTTAACCTTCAGCTATTCCGGTGGCTTAAAGTCATACAGCACTGTGTGAAAATCCCAAAAATCTTGTACGTTTATGTTTTAAAGGACACATAGAAGACACATACGGCAAACCGACGCTGTAAAACACCTCGACATTTCCCCCGTTAAAGTAAGTACAGTGCATATCCCATTCAGTTCTTCAGTAAAAAATCTTGGCATTCACATGGATAATAATCTCAACTGGGACATGCAAATCACAGAAACCTGCAGAAAAGTATATTCTATTATCCATGTGCTAAAAAGGATAAATGTTCATCTCCCCTCTTGCTTAAAAAAGTCCCTTGTGCAGACACTTGCATTTCCCTATTTCGACTATGCGGACATTTTACTGACTGACCTCTCCAGCGACAACAAAACGAATCTTCAACGTGCTCATAATTTGTGTGTACGTTTTGTAAGCAATGTTCGTAAATATGATCATATTACCCCATCCCTGGAAGCAATAGGTTGGCTTAAACTAGATAAGAAAAGAAATTTACATTCACTTCTCTTTCTCTTCGAAATCTTGAACTCTTCTATTCCTTCGTACCTGTCGTCTCGCTTCACTTACCTTTCTTCCCACCATAATCTGAACACACGCTCTCGTCATGAAACAATACTAACAATACCATCCCATCGCACCTCCTCATACTCATCTTCTTTCACAATAGCCCTGCCAAGACTCTGGAATTCGCTACCTGCTAGCATCAGGGACTGTCGAAATCAAATTGAATTCAAACGAAAACTTACTAGGCACTTGGTCAGTAATTGATTACTTGTAAATAGTTTCTTTAATCTATCACAAAATATTTCAATATTCAGTAATTTCATCACTATAAAATTTGTTATTCTAGATTTAATTTGTAATTCAGTAAATATAAAATATTCGTTGTTTCTCGATGATAAATTATCTAGCTTTAATTATTCAGGTAATCTTTTCGTACTTTGATTTTATTCTAATTGTAAATTTAATACTAATTGTAATGTTATTTGTAATTGTAATTGTAAATCTAATACTAATTGTAATTTTATTGTTGATATTGTAGTTGGAATCTCCTGGTAGAGGGGCAGAGAAGGCCTGACGGCCTTATCTCTACCAGGTTAAATAAATAAATACTAATACTAGAAGAAAACGTAACGTATTAGTGTAAATAAATTGTAATTTGTAAAAAAAAAATTGTAAATTAGTTATTTCAGCTAAAGTTGTGTGCCTGTCATTGAAGCTACAGCACCAAAGCTTCAAGGGTGAGACATCTCTGCCTCCAAGTTCGACTCGTATTTCTGTTCTCAGTAAAAATACTTTCCTAACAGCAACAACGAGTTCAACTACTGCATCGCCATTGACAGCCTGCCAAATGGTCTTGTCCCATTACTATCTTTGTATGCCTTTCCTCCATGGACACCGGCCACCATAAGCCGAAATTCTCCAGTCATTGACACCGTAGCCACAGAGTAAATATCGATAACTATGTGGGCGCTTCGAGACAGATACAATTCGCAAATAAAACTGAGTAGCACGCATAAAAATCTGCATGTCGTCCTGAACAGCGCTCCTAGCTAAGGCGGGCCATAAATCAGGAAACGAAGTGGAAACAGGCTGGCATGAGATACTTTGACACAAATTTATTTCACTCCGTTCATTCTCCGCTCATATTACTTCAAAAGAGCATACGGTAATTAAGATTTCCTTAAACAAGTCAACTGATTATCCAATAAATTTTATTTATTCCGATGTTACTGTTTTGCAAATTCAACAGGTATAGGGTAAACATTGGTAATTTCGTGGCCGTGGTTATTTCGTGATACTTTTTCTTTGCTCTTTCGTGAACTAACCAATGGTGTTACGAGATTAAAATTTCCGCCAAGGGATTGCATATGTTGTCCAGTTTCCAGAAACTATTGTAACTATTGTAGTAGCTTCAGTGAGCTTTTATGTTTGGAGAGAGCAAGCTTGCGTCGACTTCTCAGGCATACAAATTTTGTGGATGTTTGTAATTACATTACAGGCTTATTACTAAAGGTAAGCATATGATATTTGGTACAAAGATTTATTGTATCTTCATGAAATTTTAGGAAATGTTTTTGGAATTTTAGATACATCTGTAGTCGCCATATAGGCTGAGCTTTACTAATAGAAATATTAGCTTTTTGAAGCGAAATTTTGTTGAGCATTAAGCGTTATATTTTATGCTATTTTAAAAATTGTATTACAATACGAAATTTAGAAATCTGAAGATAAGATGTGATAACAAAAAAGAAAAGGGGGACGCAATGGGTTCAGTGTAGCTTCTGTTTGATTTGTTATCATGCTAAGTGCCAATGATAAGTGCCAGATGACTTACTTGCAAGAATTGTAACAGAAGATGAAACGTGGCTCCACCATTTTGGACCGGAGACAGAGGCAGACAATGGAGTGGCATCATGCAAATTCACCAAAGAAATAGAAATTCAAAGTACACCTTCGGCAGGAAACGTTATGGCAACTGTGTTTTTCGATTCAGAAGGACTCTTGCTTGTGGACATCATGCACAAGGAACCACCATTAATTCTGACGCGTATGTTGCAACTCTGAAGAAACTTCAAGCTCGACTGAGTCGTGTTCGACGACATCGGGAGAAGCAGGATGTTCTGCTATTGCACGACAACGCACAGCCATATGTCAGTCACAAGACCACAGACCAGATCAGAAAATTCGGATAGACAACACTGAAACATCCGCCTTACAGTCCTGAACTGGAACGGTGCGATTACCATCTGTTTGATAAACTGATGGATCCCTTCGCGGAACTAGGTTAGAAGATGACTCCCTTGTGCACGCTGCTAAAGAGTGGCTCAGACGTGTTGGTCCAGACTTTTACCGTGCTGGTCTACAGGCCCTCGTTCCTAGGTTACGTAGGGCAGTTGAAAGGGACGGGGATTATGTGGAAAAGTGACATTTTGTTCCTAAAGGATGTATCTACATTCTTTGAAAATAGCAAAGCTGTAGGATAAGAATATAATTTTTAAACAAATGTTATTCATTACTTTTGGAGTTACCCTAGTAATATAGGCTATAGTAAAGTCCGTAATAAAACTGTTCACCGAAATGAGAATTTCATTTGATTTTAATGAATGTTTCCACAATTCTTCTACCTCTCACGAAATTATCAATGTAATATCACGAAATTACCAAGGTTATCACGAAATAACCAACCTTTTAGCTTAAGTTGTAAAAGTGGTTTTTGGTACTTGTTCAAGAACGTGTCCAATCTTTTATGTCTCCAGATTTGTACAGCAAATTATCGTATTTTAGATCAAAAAATTGGAATTAGGATATATTTACACATTTGCATTTTAAATTAATTTTCATGAAATTATCACGAAATTACCTATGTTTACCCTATATTATATATAAATATATTATTAAAATATTGTCATAAAAATCTCTAAAATATAAAGAACAACATGTTTATCCTTCCAGAAGAAATCTGACATATCCCTTAGTTGAACCTAAATGTTACACAACCACTGGAATAAATCACAGCCAGAGTTACGGGCCAAGGTTGTAAAACTCTATTTTTAAAATAAATCTTGACTTAAGTTATTTTGAGTTTAATAAATTTAAGAAAAAATTAAGCAAATTATTTAGTATTCATGTCCCTTTTTTTTTTTTTTTTTTTTTTTTTTTTTTTTTTTTTTTTTTTTGCACTTCTGTTACGAGGAAGACTTTCTCTTACCAGCTCCTTCCATAATTCGTTAATTTTTCCAAAATATTGCAGTCCTATTTACAGAAATAAAACGTGAAGGTTCACTTCATAATGTAAAAAACAAAAACATGATAAACAATAATTTGTTTCCACATCTTGAATGAACTTCTGCTTTTACTGGGAGCAAATGTTTGTAGAGTTTGTAAAAGTGTTGGAAATCGTGCTAAGAGCTGTCGGATGGGTGTTGCATTGCAATGCATGTACGTAACCGTCAGTGGCAGATACCTGCACCATCTGTTAAGAACAAATTAGAACTGACTTCCCTCACCATACAAGGAGAACGTCTTCACGCAACATTCTCTTGTTAGTTAGTAGCTCTTTCCGAACAATTGGCAATGTGGCTGAGGCTTACATGCAATTTATTCAACAGACTATGCCAGTTGCAGTGATTGTTTCAGCTAATCTGAAAGTAATCATGAAGGAGGAATACAACTCAGAAGTTGTTTATAAATTCAGTATGTATGTAGTACTAATATATCCTTTAATTACTTACATACTTATGACTTTTAAGGAACCCGGAGGTTCATTGCAGCCCTCACATAAGCCCGCCAGCGGTCCCTATCCTGAGCAAGATTAATCCAGTCTCTACTATCATATTCCATCTCCCTCAAATCCATTTTAATATTATCTTCCCATCTACGTCTCGGCCTCCCCAAAGGTCTTATTCCCTCCGGCCTTCCAACTAACACTCTATATGCATTTCTGGATTCGCCCATACGTGCTACATGCCCTGCCCATCTCAAACGTCTGGATTTTATGTTCCTAATTATGTCAGGTGAAGAATACAATGCGTGCAGTTCTGTGTTGTGTAACTTTCTCCATTCTCCTGTAACTTCATCCCTCTTAGCTCTAAATATTTTCCTAAACACCTTATTCTCAAACACCCTTAATCTATGTTCCTCTCTCAAAGTGAGAGTCCAAGTTTCACAACCATAAAGAACAACCGGTAATATAACTGTTTTATAAATTCTAACTTTCAGATTTTTTGACAGCAGACTGGATGATAAAAGCTTCTCAACCGAATAATAACACGCATTTCCCATATTTATTCTGTGTTTAATTTCCTCCCGAGTATCATTTATATCTGATAGTGTTGCTCCAAGATATTTGAACTTCTCCACCTCTTCAAAAGATATATTTCCAATTTTTATATTTCCATTTCACAATATTTTCGTCACGAGACATAATCATATACTTTGTCTTTTCGGGATTTACTTCCAAACCTATCTCTTTACTTGCTTCCAGTAAAATTCCCGCGTTTTCCCTAATCGTTTGTGGATTTTCTCCTAACATATTCACGTTATCCACATAGACAAGCAGCTGATGTAACCCGTTCAATTCCAAACCAATTGAACTTTATGTCTTTTTAATGTTATTCATTTTTCCTTTCTTCTAAACTCATAAATTTCCCCGAATTTCAGGCAAAATTGTTAATATTTCTCTTTTCATATTATTTTAAAATTCCGAAAAAAGAAATGGAAATTTCCCAGGCCTACCATCACTGTTGCTGCTCTCAACCAATAGCAAAACGATAAGTTATCAGCGTATTTATTTTTATTGCCTCTAATTTTTACTTGGTTATTTAGCGACGCTGTATCAACTAGTGGAGTGTTTAGCGTGGTAGCGAGATGAGGCCGAGGATTTATTTATTTATTTATTTATTTATCTATGTATTTATTTACTTATTTATCCATTTATTTATTTATTTACTTATTTATCTATTTCTTTATTTACTTATTTATCTATTTTTTATTTGTTTACTTATTTATCTATTTATTTATTTACTTAATTATTTATTTATTTACTTAATTATTTATTTATTTACTTATTTATCTATTTATTTATTTATTTATTTACTTATTTATCTATTTATTTATTTACTTATTCATCTATTTATTTATTTATTTATTTATTTATCTATTTATTTATTTATCTATTTATTTATTTATTTTCTTATTTATCTATTTATTTATTTATTTATCTATTTATTTACTTATCTATTTATTTATTTACTTATTTATCTATTTATTTATTTATTTACTTACTTATTTATCTATTTATTTATTTATCTATTTATTTATTTACTTATTTATCTATTTACTTATTTACCTATTTATCTATTTACTTATTTACCTATTTATCTATTTACTTATTTACCCATTTATCTATTTACTTATTTACCTATTTATCTATATACTTATTTACCTATTTATCTATTTATTTATTTACTGATTTATCTATTTATATATTTATTTACTTATTTACTTATTTGTCTATTTATTTATTTATCTATTTATTTATTCACTTATTTATCTGTTTATCTATTTATTTATTTATTTATTTACTTATTTATCTATTTATCTATTATTTAATTATTTATTTAGTTATTTATTTATATATTTATCTATTTACCTCTTTATTTATTTATTTATGTCTATAACAGGGCAGAGCCCCAATTACAATAGACAGTACAGATTTGTTAAAAAAACACAGAATTGCATATAACATGAAAAAAGAGATAAAACAGAAACAAATGCAAGATACAAGTATAATTACAAATTAAAAATTAAAAATTAAAAATTGAAAATGAAAAAAAAATAGATACTACCTAAATAAAAGACACAGATATAGATATAAATGAAAAATATCAAATAAAAATAAATTAAAAAGAGTTTGCCGTAGATTACCTGACGTTCGTCTTAAGGTTGGGTAGAACCTCAGAGAAAACCCAACCAATGAATTAGCCCATGTGGGAATCGAACCCATTCCCGAGCGCAACTCCCGATCAGCAGGCAGATGCGCTACCGCCTGAGCTATAACGGTGGCGTATTTGCTCTAATCATTCGCTGAAGAAGTTCCAGTAATCGCCATCATGATGGACGGCTGATGTTACTCGGTTGGCTGCAGTGAACCGTGGCAAGGAACAACACGAAAAGCGTAGCAACATCTTGAACACTGTTGTTGTAGCGCCCAGCAATTAGCGCTCTTCCTAATTAATTGCCGTGTATAATCGACTTGGATAGTTCCGCGCCGTCGAATCCATGCTGATGCAACACGCCGAGCTTACTTGACATCGATTGTGTGAAGAGACTGATGGGTGAACAGGCAACTGGGATCTGCAACTTGCAGGTTATGTCAGCCGTCAGCAGCTTCGTTTGTCTCAACACTGTCTAGCTTGTGGATTTAAGTTCATATCAACTCTGACGGCGGCTGTACACTTCAGGATAAGTATGGCTTGTCTATGTGCGTGCTTTTTAGTTTCTGATTATACGAAACATAACGCGGTCAAGTTGTGAACATACAGGGCTTTCATTTCAAAACTTCTAAGTGTAAATAACTAATTATTTAAATTGGATTCAATTTAAACAAAAAAAAAACATGTCAATTTAGATATTGAGGGGGGAATCTGAAACCAGGCTTGATTGCATTTCAGGTTTCACCCCCAACCCTAGCCACCCCACTTTGAAATTTCAAATGGCACCCCCTTATTTTTATACTTAAACTAGTGGCTTGTGCAGCAAATGCTGCAAACTAAGTTCATTAGACGTTCAAATAAACATTTTTCAGATTTATTTTCAATGAAGAATACCAGACATTCTGAAAGTTATTTGCTTCCATAACAATGAAAGATACTCTCTCTCGAGCCAATACTGAAGAGAACCACGCATATAAATATCTACACCACACCGCCATTAAATATATGAAAAAGACCCAACCCCACTTGATTAATAACTATAAAAATATTTGTTTTTTAATAATATTATTATCTTACGTAAGTTTTATAGCTTTCAGTAACATATACTATATAGCCGCCACTCAGTAAAATATAGAAATCAAAATCTAATTTAAGTTGTTCTCTACATCTACTTATATAACCCTAAAACGTTTGACTTTCATATCATCAATATAGCATTAATATGTATAATTAATGAAAAATAGTCACATCATGCCATTAACTACAATAATATTTCATTTCTAATGGTAATAATGTCATCAAACCACCTCAAGTTTTGTAGTTTTTAATATCGAATACACAGCTGTATCCAGAAAATTACACAGCACAGAATCGAACCTGTAAATTATTTTTAGTAAGTTAAGTTTTTAATAACCAATTTAATTTGAGCTCTAAATATGTCAACATTCTTGCTGATCATGGCCTTCGTGAAATATTGTTTACTGTAGTATGTGTTTTGTTTTATTCTGAAATGCAGCACGGCCGACTTGATGCTCGCTTCGCTTCTCTTTTACAAAAAAGCGAAGGGAATATCAAGTCGGCCGTGAATGCTATTAGCTAGTTCTCAAAACTGACGACAGATGGATTTTGGAAAATAGGAAAATTATGTTTAAAAATTGACATTTCACTCAAAACTACTATTTTTCCCAAAAACTTTGAGTTCCAAGCTTCAAAATGAGGTGTCATTTATTAAAATCCGTCCAGCCTTTCCCGTAATTTCCATTACCAGTTCAAAGTACATAGATGTAAGTCCTTAGCACAAAATTAGCAAGTTCAGTTTTGACTTGGACTGTGATTTACTGAATTTTGAATATCTGTGTAGGTAGCATAACTTGGTAACAAAGCTTTACCTCTATATGGCTATGCAATTTTAAAATCTGGTAATGTGTTATAATAACTGATTTCTCTTCAGTATGTTTTACTCTTTTGTGTTTGACCTTGTCTCTTCCATTCTTTTCATTTCTTTTCTTTATATATTTGGTGTTCCCGCTTTTATTTACTTGATTTGCTCCTTCTCTTATTGATTCAAGTTACATTTTATGAACGTAATTTCATTCTTTGTTAATTTCTTTATTGTCTTCTTTATTTACGTGTCATTTTTATTATTCAGTTTACGTTCTCGTTTACACTTACTTCATATCTTTCTCCCTTCTCTTTTCTTACTGATTTCATGCCTTTCTTCATTCCCTTATCACTCAATTCACATTCTTTATAATTTTCCCTTGTTTCGTTTTTTATCTTTCTATTTTTTCATTTCTTCTTCTTCTCTCTCTTTTTCCTTTCTTACTTTATTTCTTTTTTCTACCTCTTTTTCTTTCTTTTTCCTTTCTTTCTTTTTTCTGCCTCTTTTTCTTTCTCTTTCTTCCTTTCTTTCTTTTTATTTATTTCTTTCTTTGTTCTTTCTTTCTCTTTCTTTCTTTCTTTCATTCATTCTTTCTTTCTTTCTTTCTTTCTTTCTTTCTTTCTTTCTTCACACATTTAATATATTTTTTCTTACCTTTCCAACATTTATTTCTTAGATTTATTTTTTCTCTTCTTTACTTTAATTACTTTATCTTATTTTCTTCTGTCAATAATTCACTTCATTCTTTCTTTAATGTCATTAAACTTCTTTAATTTGTACTTTATTTTTCTATAATTTAGACCATTCTTTCTTCAGTTTAATTTATTTCATGAATTTTAGTTCTTTCATTCAATATCTTGTATTTATTAATTTTAATTAATTCATTCATTAATTCACTTCAATCTTTCTTTCATTTAATTTACTTAATTGATTTTGCTTTTTTATTCCCCCTCCCCCTTGTTTTTCATTCAGTCATCCATTCATGTAATTCTTCCTTTCGTTTAATTAACTTACTTAATTTTTCTTTCTTTTTATTTTATTTACATTGATTTTTTTCATTACATTTCATTCATTTCCCATTTTCCTTTTATTTCTCTACCTTCTTTCTTTCATTTATTTATTTATCTATTTATTCATTCTTTCTTACTTTAATTGCATGCCTGCTTTAACTTTTTTTCTTTCTTTTACACCACTCTTCCTTTAATTTATTTACTTTCACTCATGTTATTTCTATTCTAACTGATATTTGTTCTTATTTCATTCATTCATTTATAATTCTTTCTCTAATTGCATTTGTTTATATAATATTTTTACTCCTCTTCCTTGTATTGACACCGTTTTTTCTTCGTTCAGTTTCTTTCAATCATTTTATTTCTTTCTTTTGATAGCTTTCTTTCTTTTATTACCAGTCTTATTTCGAACCTCCTTTGTCTTGTTTCTTTTTTCCCTTGTTTATTTTTGTCATCCATACATTTCACTTTTCTTTCATTCACACCTTAGTTTCATTCATTCTTTTACAGTGTGAAAGAACTTCGAAATTTTCAATTTCATGACTGATATGAAGTAGTGGCCTCTGAACAAGGAGCATAATTAGACAGAAGATTTTAATCCGAGGAAGTTTGGGATCGTCTTTCATTAAAAGTTTGTAGTTGTTGTTCATGTCTGTTTCTTTGCCACTTCAGGAATCAGCGTCGTTGACGTGGGTTTCCACTGTCCGTGTCACAAGATCTCGGATGGCCGGGTTCCGCCTCGTCACAGAGTTGTTCTCTTTTTCTAGCGTCTCGACTATCTTGTCGTCTTTTTCAGAATGTTCTCGCACAGCGGTTGAGCACATCTGCTATCTACGGCTGCTGAAAAAAAAACCGCTTTGCTTTTTGTACCATTCCGACAATCTATCGAGCTGGTCACTGTGTTTTGTAGAACGAACGTACTTCTTTGTAGTTGTTAGAAATTTCTTCCCTCACCTTAAGCAATTCCTCTCCTTTCACTAGATAAAATTAAAGCTTACGTAATAACGAGAAAAACTGTGGTTATTCCAATACCTTGATACGGATGTGAGGCGTGGAAAATGAAGATGAATTGATGGAGCAAAATACAGGGACATCATTTTATTTTTACTTCAGTTTTTATTGTACCTGAGTTTTTGAATGTACTTCACTCTCACCCCTTCTACTAATGAAGTTCCAACCGTCCTCCACACATATCCAAGACCGCATATACAGTCACAGTAGCCTTACGGTCATAGTAAACAGTACGTTCCAAAAATATGTTCGCGTTTTCCAGGAACGAAAGAGCTTTCAATATTGAATCATTTTCGCACAGGTACTGTCGTCCATTTGTCTACGTCGTATCCCGGTTTCCCCCACCAACTTTTATTCGCCAGCTAGTGGCTGGGCTGTCTTAGCTCTTTTCTGAGAACATTAATTTCTGTTAGGAATTGGACGTCTACGTAATATTATACAACTGTTTAAAATAGCTTAAATAAAAGGGACTCGTTAAGTAATTAACTGTCACGTGATTTCCTCCATTTCTACGACCCTACGACATAACCACTTGGACAGACAATAGATAGTATGTCTGACTAATTTTATCTTTTCGGATCGGGCAGAAGTGAAGATTGAATTTACAGTACGTAAGGTACTCTTTTATAGAGTAGGTACAGAATTATTTCAACATGAGTTACTAGTACGAAGGACGAAACTGGTAATTGGGATTAGGTACAATAGTCTATAGTGCTGTAATATGCACATTAGAACTGAAGCCTGTATCGAAATGAACGGCCACCATTTTCAAAAATGTGTTTAAATATCCATATTATGATTATTTTTCAATTTAACTTCATTCTCTATATTGTACGCTAATGTGCTGTAGACAGTATAATATACACTGCATAACGAATACGTCCACATGGACAGCTCAGTTCGTGAGTAAAAACACTCATTGTTAATACTGTACTGTATTTTGATTAAACAAAAACCTAATGAAAATTATCAAACTCAAAAGCGCGATATTTCCTAGTTTACGTAAATGGATGAACTACTTTTCTTCCCTCCTATACCTAGTAAAGTGATTTGTTTGTATTTTACGCCAGTATCATCGAAGTCCAGTCGTGAAAGGGGGTAGCAAACGGCGTTGATCCAGAGGTATAGGCAAGTTAATATTAAAAATGTTAGTAAAAATAAAATGATGTCCCTGTATGACATGGAATGAAATAAGTTTACCCAAGAACAGTGAAGAAATGCGTCAAGATGGACCAAATAAGAAGTGAGAAGTAATAAATGTGTCGATTGCAGAGAGCAAATTGTAGGGGAAACGGAATTATTTGGAGAAAAACTTTTTCGAAATCTTTGAAAACCACAAATTTCACTATTTCTCCATTGACTTAATATTTACTATTCGTCATTATTTTTCACTATTTATATATTGACTTCATATTTAATATACAGGGTGATTCACGAGGATTTACCATCAATTACTGAGCTCATTTCTGAAACCATTTTGAGCAGAAAATGTCATATAAACATGTGCCCTAACTTCAATATTTTTAGAGTTACACTAATTTGAAACTGTTAGTAAAATACCTCTTTTCTTTAGTTTTAAGGGTAAAAGAATCATTTCTTTAATTGGCTAGTGTTCTGAAGCTAAAAATGTGTTGTCAGTTGCTTTGTACAGATTTTGTTTTTCAATTTTTAACTAAAAATTACATCATCCTTACGCACTTATCACAAAAATTGCTACAAATTATACGACTTTAAGAACTTGATTCTTTACAGTTTAATTATGCATCCTAATGTACAGTCTTAAGAATTTACAAGCGTGGCGTGATTTGTAACAATATGCGTAAGAAAAATGTAATGTTGTAGTTAAAAATCGAAAAAAAAATGTGTACGAAATATTACGGAATTTACAACACATTTTTAGCTTCAGAATACTAGCTAATTAAAGACATGATACTCCTGAATAGTTCATTCTTTATCTGTAATATTCTTTCACTCTTCAAACTCAAGAATAATGGTAAGACTTATTTTACAAACAACTTCAAATTAGTGTAACTCTGAAAATATTGAGATTAGGAGAAATTTTTCTATGACATTTTTTTGTCCAAAATGTCTTCTGAAATAAGCTCCGTAAGTGACGGTAAATCCTCGTGAATCACCCTGTATATGTTGTGTTGATTTTTATTTAGTATTTTATTTATTATTTTTCTGCAATTATCTATGGACTCCTCATCTACTATTTATATACAGTATTATTTTTATAGTTCTCTATTGCTCTTTTATTTACTAATTACTCTTATTTATTCATCATTTTTGTTACTTACTTTACACATAATTATAGTTATTTACTTGTTAGTAATATTTTGCTTTATTTATTTATTTACTTATTTATTTACTTTTTTACTTATTTATTTATCTATTTATTTATTTATTTATTTATCTATTTATTTATGTATCTATTTATTTATCTATTTATTTATTTATTTATCTACTTATTTATTTATCTACTTATTTATCTATTTATTTATTTATTTATTTATCTATTTATTTATTTATCTATTTATTTATCTATTATTTATTTATCTATTTATATATATATATTTATTTATCTATTTATTTATTTATCTATTTATTTATATATTTATTTATTTATCTATTTATTTATCTATCTCTCTATTTATTTATCTATTTATTTATATTTATTTATTTATCTATTTATTTATTTATTTATCTATTTATCTATCTATTTATTTATTTATCTATTTATTTATCTATCTATTTATATATATATTTATTTATCTATTTATTTATTTATTTATCTATTTATTTATATATATATTTATTTATCTATTTATTTATTTATCTATTTATTTATATATATTTATTTATCTATTTATTTATTTATTTATCTATTTATTTATCTATTTATTTATCTATCTATTTATTTATCTATTTATTTATATATATATATTTATTTATCTATTTATTTATTTATTTATTTATTTATCTATTTATTTATCTATTTATTTATATATTTATTTATTTATCTATTTATTTATCTATCTATTTATTTATCTATTTATTTATATATATATTTATTTATCTATTTATTTATTTATCTATTTATCTATTTATTTATCTATTTATTTATCTATTTATATATCTATTTATTTATCTATCTATTTATTTATCTATCTATTTATTTATCTATTTATTTATCTATTTATTTATCTATTTATCTATTTATTTATCTATTCATTTATCTACTTATTTATTTAATTATTCGATTACTAATCTGCTGTTTATAATATCATTTGTTTGTAATTGATTATTGTAGTTGTTTTCATTTATCTGTCCAGTTGTTTTTTCCGTATTTATTTAGTTATTGTATTTATTTGCTCGTTTTGCGTTTATTTACTCATTTAATGACAGCCTTGTAATTCTGTTACATGACTTCTGGTTCTGTGAAACACGCGTTTTTGAGCATGCGGTGTATGACAGAAATGCTGTCACGATATTTTAGTAATGGAGCACAGATGGAATTATAAAAGACGGTGGAGGTAGAGACATTAACAGAAAATCTTCCCAATATAAATATTTTAACCGCTAATCTCACAAGATTGTTATTAAAATAATCCGGTCCGCTTGCCTTAAATGTATTGAGTGAAATATTTATGTAACTCCACAAACTTTGTATTGAAATACACGAAATGTGCGCTGAAAGTATGTCTAGTGTCTTGAATATCTTGAACAGAAGCTAATGCAACTAAGCCATGCTGCGTGCCATCTACAATGCAAAACAACAACTTTACTTTTTTTTACAAGAAATAACAGGATTTTAAAGTCAGCTGACACGTCCCTTTTCAAGGTTAGGATATTAATTAATCATAAATTAATGAATGGAAGTAAAAAAGACACGACTCTGTATTTATTTGCATTCTGCGTAGCCTTGGAAGGAGTGGGCCCAGAAAAATATCCGGAGCGTGTCGTGCTTGAATGACATCATGGCGTTCATAATTGCCACGCCCTCTCCTGCGTGGGGATTCAAGTCCCGGTGAGAGTTCGAACACAATGCCTGACGTCGGAGCCATCTTTGGAGAAACAGCTCTGTCCTGCACCCAGCCAAATTCTTCGTCTAACAGTAATGTATTCTGAAGATTTCAGATTTCTGGATTCGTCCGTATTTTCAAGTTCCAGCTGCATTGTTGTGGATTCTTAAATACAGAACTGTTATCCTTCTTCTCGTCAATTTGTTCTCATCATGTTGCAGTAGATGTCGGCCATGATTTGAATGCACGAATTACATCGGTAGCACATTCGAATCTCTTCTTTCATTAAATCTAATAATGTAATAAAATAATAGGATAGTGATGCTAAAACTTTAGAAAATAGCTTTTTAGATTTTTTTTACCTTCTCATTACGGTATATTAAGTGTAAAGAGAAATAAATTCTGATGCTGTAAAAATAATTTTCAGGTTCTAAACCAGTGATGTCAAAGCAAGCGCATTTTTCTGACCTTGACGTCGTGCGCGGGCAGCAAGCGCTAAGTATGAAAAGAGAAAGGGTTGTGTATATGAATAAGCAACCTGTTGGATTAAGAAAACAATGGTGCACAAACTTCAAACGGAATGTGAAATTTTATGTCGTTATTTTTATATGGCTTCTTTCTGTTTAATATTATCTATATTGTCTGTAAAACAAAAGTACTAACACTGATTTCTTAATATTGCACTTGTGTTTTACATCTTAACATAATAGAGAGTTAAGAAGGAATATTCACTTAAATTCCATAGTAGTATAATATTATACTGTATTAAGTGGATGAAACACATCATTCATAAAGAAAGTGATATTCCAAAGAAAGAGATTGAGTATTACATGATAAGTTGGAATTTATATTGATGGTATCTTTAGCCTTACAAAAGTAATCAATAAACTAATCAAAACAATATTACAGTACAAAGCGAAGTTACCTAGGTACTGTATCTGTTTTAAGTGTAACTAATATTACATAACAAAACTCTTATCGCATTACGCTTTTAAGGTGATATTTGTGAGCAACTTCCTATCATCAGAATATTAAATTATTTTCTCGAAATCTGCTGAAGCTATAGAGCTGACATTTTTACAGCACATGGGCACGTGTCTTTTGCTTATGATGTAACAGTAGTTGCTTTGTTAATTCATTTGCTTACAAACAATTTTCATGCGAATATTTTCAAAATTTTCAATACATTATCTTCAGTAATTCGTATATACGGTACATTAGATTTACGAAAACATTCTGTAAGGCTACTAAATAAATAGGCCTATATCTGAAAATTTCACTTTTCTACACGAAAAGTTGAGAAAATATTTCTTTTGAATAAAAAAATCAAACTTGTGAAAAATGAGCATTAAAATTAAAACTTACATTCTTATAATGCACTTATACTTCTCAGGCAAATCTAAAAATTACCATAGATACAGTTTTAATAAGTTCTCTTCCCTTTATCCATTGAATCAGTGCTGGCCATCCCTGAATATAGCTCGACCAAGCGGCATATACCACCTCTTTCGTCTGTCTCTTTCCTTTCCGCTGTAAAGCGCTCAGGCTCTCCTGGGCTCTAAAGCGCGCGCTTGCTCCTGTGGGCATCAATTGACATGCCTGTTCTAGAGAATATTTATTTACTATACAAATGTTTAAAGTGTAATTTTATTCCGTGAGTAGGGAGGTATGCGAAACGAGGCCGCGAACCGAGGTGAGTAATCCTGCGAACAAAATAAATTTGGGTCGTACACTATTAATTTTTAGACAAGTATTCGTCTGTACTGGTGTACACACAATTCAACCGAATTCTACACTGCTGTATTCCCCTTTTTTGTAATAGCGAAACTTCATCGCATTAGATTTAAGCTGTGGTGTAGCTCAGTGTTAGAGTGTTTTATTGGAGATCGAGAGGTTATTGGACGAACCAGAAACTATTAATGCATTTCTTTCAGATGTACTTTAGTGAAAGCATTCGAGCCCTTATTCCACTTTTCTATAATCTTCACTAGAATACTGTTATCTTCTTGACGGTATCTCTCTTCAAAGATTACTCGATAACAAATCTCCGGTTCAGACCTTAGCGTAATAATTGACGATCTATCAAGACAACAGTTCAGCAAGTCATCATTTATGGGGCGGTGAAATGTCAAGCACGTCACGTTTGAATACATTTAAGATGATGATTTAACAGACCTTTAAATAATGCGGAATTTGTACCTGTACAACTTGTTAATTTTTGTAAAATAACGGTACAATCTTAATTTATATCCCTTATTCTTAAGTAACAGTGATTGATTTAAATAAGTTATGTATTGTGGGTCCCTATCACCACGGCATGGCGCGTCCTCAGGTTGCGGATCGAGGAGACGGTCTCTAGATATGGAGGGTAGCTGCGAATATATTGAATAAGCAGTCGCAGCCGATGAG
Source organism: Periplaneta americana (assembly GCA_025594305.2). Taxonomy (NCBI): domain Eukaryota; kingdom Metazoa; phylum Arthropoda; class Insecta; order Blattodea; family Blattidae; genus Periplaneta; species Periplaneta americana. The sequence goes on along the minus strand of JAJSOF020000037.1, from coordinate 2,297,623 downwards.
GGGTGGTCCTCCAGCTTGGGGGTTGAGCGAAGGGCTAACAACCCATCACCGTAAAAAAACAGCTTGTTACGAATCCTTCAAATAAGCCTTGGAATGGGACTGATTATCTGGCACGAACACAGCAAAGGAATAAGGTTTTGAGACTTGGTACTTGGAATGTTACAAGTCTATATAGAACAGGAGGGGTAACATTAGTAGCAAAAGAACTAGCTAGATATAGAATAGACTTTGTGGGAGTACAGGATGTTAGGTTAGATGGGAACGGCATAACACAAATAGGAGATTACTTGTTGTATTGTGGGGAAGGAAACAGTAATCACCAATTAGGAACAGGATTCTTTATTCATAAAAGAATAAAATCAGCTGTAAAAAATTATTCGGTTGAGAAGCTTTTGTCATCCAGTCTGCTGTCAAAAAATCTGAAAGTTAGAATTTATAAAACAGTTATATTACCGGTTGTTCTGTATGGTTGTGAAATTGGACTCTCACTCTGAGAGAGGAACATAGGTTAAGGGTGTTTGAGAATAAGGTGCCGCCCTCACATAAGCCCGCCATTGGTCCCTATCCTGAGCATGATTAATCCATTCTCTATCATCATATCCCACCTCCCTCAAATCCATTTTTATATTATCTTCCCATCTACGTCTCGGCCTCCCTAGAGGTCTTTTTCCCTCCGGCCTCCCAACTAACACTCTATATGCATTTCTGGATTCACCCATACGTGCTACATGCCCTGCCCATCTCAAACGTCTGGATTTAATGTTCCTAATTATAAGGCGAAGAATACAATGCGTGCACTTCTGTGTTGTGTAACTTTCTCCATTCTCCTGTAACTTCATCCCTCTTAGCCCCAAATATTTTCCTGAGAACCTTTTTCTCAAACACCCTTAACCTATGTTCCTCTCTCAACGTGAGAGTCCAAATTTCACAACCATAAAGAACAACCGGTAATATAATTGTTTTATAAATTCTAACTTTCAGATTTTTTGACAGCAGACTGGATGATAAAAGCTTCTCAACCGAATAATAACAGGCATTTCCCATATTTATTCTGTGTTTAATTTCCTCCCGAATATACTGTATCTTGTACAATAATGAAAATTAGTAGGTGTAATACACTGACCTTCTGCTATACGAACAAAATATTTTTACGATTAAAAAAATATTTACGTTTTTTTTTTTTTTTTTTTTTTTCAAAATTCAGTTCACCGTGCAGTGATGAAGCGTCTCCCTCATAACTAAAAAACTATTCAACATTCTGTGATGAAATTTTGTGTGTGTATTTATGCATGTCATATCTACAATACGATGCAAGGTCATTTCTGTACCTCTCGTAGATTGTCTGATAAAAAATAAATTCACTTAAAAAATGATCAAATATCAATATTTTCTTATAACACAAAATAAAAAAAAATATTTGTTAAGGTATATAGTTGAAAGAGCATGATATTGTAAACATGAGTTTCAGCAATAAAATGAAAGAGAGAAAACATGAAAAAGTTAACAAGTTTATGAGTTATGAGGGAAACGCTTCATCACTGCACAGTGAACTACCACCATTATGAATTTTGAAAAAAAAAAAAAAAAACATAAATAATTTTTTAAATCGTAGAAATATATATATATATTTTTTTATATAGCAGAAGGACAGTGTTTTACACATATCAATTTCCATTATTGTACAAGATACAGTAATGGAGGAAAAAAAAATTACTCCTGTAAGCTGTACCTAACCCCTTAAGGCCCGTATCTCTGTAAGTAAGTATCAATACCATTGCGCTTGAAAGTAAATTTTCATGTTACTTTTTGGTTTTAAAATAAGTAAAAATATGTGCAATATTAGATCTTGTCTTCTAGTAGGCCTATATAATTTGTGAAGGGATTGGTAATTAAATTTACAGATATGTTTCTGAACCCTACGAGTGTCACAGTATAAAGTACGTAGGCTTATTTCATAATATGAATTGGAGTAAGCTAAACGAGCTGGAAGACGGAGTGACATGATTATGTTGAAATATTAGATAGTGGGTAGCAAGTTGAATTTTGATATGAATTAGATTGACGGACAAAAATTTTGCCTTGGAACTTTCATGACTTTCTCCATCCTGAAAATTACAACTCTACGTTTTTTTAAGTAGGTTATTTTACGACGCTTTATCAACATCTTAGGCTATTTAGCGTCTGAATGAGATGAAGGTGATAATGCCGGTGAAATGAGTCCGGGGTCCAACACTGAAAGTTACCCAGCATTTGCTCATATTGGGTTGAGGAAAATAATAATAATGATAATAATAATAATAATAATAATAATATTTTTATTTTCCTCGCAGTGTTAAGGCTATCAGCCTCCTCTTCCAATCAACCAGAATCAAATTACATACAGAAAAATACATACCGATATACAAATATTAACTTAAAAATATAATAATAAAAATAATGAAATAAAAAAGAGAGATTGAATACATATACACAATCACTATTAACTAAAAAAAAATAATAATAATAATAATAATAATAATAATAATAATAATAATAGTTTTATTTTCCTGGCAGAGTTAAGGCCATCAGGCCTTCTCTTCCACTCAACCAGGATCAAATCACATATAGAAAAATACATACAGGTATACAAATATTAACTTAAAATATAATAATAATAGTAAAATAATAAAATAAAAAGGAGAGATTGAATACATATACACAATCAGTATTAAATTAAAAACTAATAATAATAATAAATATAATAAAAGAAGAGACTGAATACATAATCACAAACAGGAAAATACATTTTAGTATAGAAAAACCCCGGAAAAAACCTCAACCAGGTAACTTGCCTCGCCTGGGAATTGAACCCAGGCCACATGGTCTCGCGGCCAGACGCGCTAACCGTTACTGCACAGGTGTGGACCAACTCTAGGTTTTGGATAATGAATTCCGTAACGTGGATTTCACACGATGCAGGACTTGAACCCAAGAGCACAGAACATCACATTGCAAGTAACAAGTATGCATGTTCTAAGTTTGATTTCGTAAGTTTTACTTATCGTCGAAGCTGCGGTCAATCTGTTCGTACACCGCGGCCGCCAGTGCATTTCTTACTCTAATTTATTTATCAATAGTAATATGCGTTACAAGAGCGGTATGTTGAAGTTTTCATGTTCGAGGAAAAGTTTGAAAAAGCGAAACGTAGTTGAGCTTTTTTAATTTCCGAGAATTGAAAGAAAACATACCGCTCGTGTATCGTACATTATTTTGTGCGAAGATCGTTTATTACATACCTGAAAGAAGAATTTCTAATTAGTTGCAATGAAATCTCCATCTTGGTTTCTGTTCGATGACGGCAAATTTGCAAAACAAATATATCTATCTTCAACATTGTTGCTTTAAAATGTTTTCTGTGTTTACTATACTCCAGCAGGCCGTGATATACGTCTGTCTTTTTTTTTCCCCCAGTCTATGATGAGTCTGGAATCTTGTTGATTTTTTCACGGTTTCCTTAATGTTACTTGCATCACGAATGCAGTAACTTTAGTGGAGTTGTAGAGTTTACTTAATTTTTGCAAATATTTAAAAACAATAATTAACAGTGCAATTTAGGTGAAATTGCAGTGGTAAGTTTCCAATTTATAATTATTACTATATTGAACGTCTCTAAAAATAATATGTTAAAAGCCTAAAGCAGTAAAATCAATATGTCACTTAAGCGGTAAGAAGAGGGAAATTGTTATGTGTGTTAGGTTGGGAATACTGAATGTGGAATTTTAGACTTTTCGCGGATTGGTTTTGTGCGGAAACCAAGCAAATACGCACGATCTCCCACAAAATAATTTGTGTGTCTGTTCAGGGAAGCTGAGCGTGTGACGTTACTCATGGGAGTACATCTGTGTAATGTATGGGTAATTTGTACTCATATTTATTTGGCTATTCGCTTTATCTTTAATGACATATTGTTGAAAAGGACATTATTTTATGTACTTCGTCCATAACCTACCTATAGATAGATGCTGGACATTATTTGTAATCTGGCGGACTTGATGGTGAAATGCATCGTGTTGCACTGGACTATAGGTCTGTGTCACAGAGGGCATTTGTCCGTAATGGAAAACATTTTTCATTGTGCTATTTAATAATATTTCATAACACATAATGATTATATTCCTCATGAAATACAAAGCTATTTTAAATCAAATTTATACAGGGACATCATTTTATTTTTACTAACATTTCTAATATTAACCTGGCTATACCTTTGGATTAACGATTCAGAACCGGAAACACCGTTTGCTACCTCCTTCCATGACTGGAGTTCGATGATACTGGCGTAAAATACAAACAAATCACTTTACTAGGTATTGGAGGGAAGAAAAGTAGTTTATCCATTTGCGTAAAGTAGGAAATAGTTTGAATAGGATTTTGAGTTTCATAATTTTCTTTAGGTTTTTCTTTAATCGAAATACAGTACTGTTTTAACAATAAGTGTTTTTACTCACGAACTAAGCTATGCACTGTACATTATACTGTCTACAGCACATTAGCGTGCAATATAGAAAATAAAGTTAAATTGAAAAATAATCATAATATGGATATTTAAACACAATTTTGAAAATGGTGGCCGTTCATTTCGATACAGGCTTCAGTTTTTTTTTTTTTTTTTTTTTCATATTATCGCATTATAGACTATTGTACCTAACTCCAATTACCAGTTTCGTCCTTCGTACTAGTAACTCATGTTGAAATAATTCTGCACCTACTTTATGAAAGAGTACCTTAGGTACTGTAAATTCAGTCTTCACTTCTGCCCGATCCGAAAAGATAAAATTACTCAGACATACTACCTACTGTCCGTCCAAGTGGTTTTGTTAATTACTTAACGAGACCCTTTTGATTAAGTTATTGCGGGTGGGGGAAACAGGGATACGACGTAGGCAAACGGACAACAGTCAGTACCTGTGCGAAAATATGATTCAATATTGAAAGCTCTTTCGTCATTGGAAAACGCGAACATATTTCTGGAACATACTATACTCACTAACTCAGTGCAGCTTACGTGCCCTCGACTCTGTGTCGTGAACGGTTGGAAGTTTACTAGTAGAGGGGATGGGAGTGAAATAGCTACATTCAAAAACTCAGGTACAATAAAAATTGAAGTAAAAACAAAATGATGTCCCTGTATGAGAGGTACAACAAATTGGAATACTATCGTATAATTTAATTTCTCGTTGGTCTTATACAGAACCGCAGAATCTATAAAACCTTCGACTGCAGCTGAGGTTTCGACTTCGTATATATATTATTAAAGACTCAATTACATAGACCTGGTAACAATGGCGAACCTACTATAATGGTAACTGGTATCTTGCGACATTTTACCATCATTACATGAACCATCAGGCGTCTTTTCAGACTCAATATCTATATTTGAACTAAGACTAATTGTTATTTTCCTATCACATACAACAAAAATTAAAATTATAGTTACACTGATAAAAAATTTAAGAAGATAAATTTAAAATATATAATGGAATTAATCTACATCTTGATTACACAACATTTAACACTGTATCACTTCGGAATATGTCTGATAAGACTTTCTTGTGTTAAATTCTAACGTACCTTATTTACATGTTTCGACCTATTATGGGTCATCTTCAGAACTGGTCGTTACTAGTCACACACCAAAAGCTACACTACACATTAGAAAACAACAAATCCATAAATTTTCTAGACATCACAATAACAAAAGTAGACAACAAACACACATTCAAAGTACACAGAAAACCCACAACAACAACACACATACACAACACATCCAACCACCCCACACAACACAAACAAGCTGCATTCCGAACAATGGTACACAGACTACTCAACATACCAATGAACCAACAAGATTACAACGAAGAGCTAAACACAATCAAATACATAACAAAAGAAAACGGATACAACCCCAACATAATAGATAACATAATACGTAAGACAAAACATAATCGCAAAAAACAGAAGAATACAACACAAACACAAGAACACAAAAAATACATCACATTAACATACGAAAACAAAAACACACACAAAATTGTAACCTCATTCAAGAAATTAAATTACAACATCACATACAGAACAAATAACACTCTACAAAAACATCTCAACACACAAACAACACAAACAAACAAATACAATCACACAGGCGTATACAAACTCAAATGTAGCACCTGCAACAACTTCTACATAGGACAGACAGGCAGATCATTTCAAACATGTTACAAAGAACATCACAGCCGTAACAAAATTACAAAACACCTCCATATCACAAATGCTAACCACACATACAGAGACATCAACACAGACATGGAAATACTACACAACCAACCAAAAAGCCAGAAACTAAACACACTAGAACAATATGAAATATACAGACACACAAAAACACATCCAAATGAAATTGTCAACACACAACTCAATTTCAGGACACACACACTCTTTGACTCCACTTTACACCACACGAACACACCCTCACAGGAAACAAAACAAGAGGCGCCAAGACCAGAAACTACCAGTTCTGAAGATGACCCATAATAGGTCGAAACATGTAAACAAGGTACGTTAGAATTTAACACAAGAAAGTCTTATCATACATATTCCGAAGGAATTATTCTATTTAGTGCAGCAAATAATTACCAGAAGTAAAAGTAAATGAGCTGAATAAGAATTATATAAGAATGTATGTAGGGATGAAAAAGATGTTCTGAGAATTTAGTTAGAGAACATCTCTGTGACAAGGCACTTCTTAGAACATTACGTGGCTTCAAAATATGGTAATCAGCTGAAGGAGTGGTATTGTCGTTGAGACATTTTGTCATATAGCACACGAGAAAATGACATGTGCCGGTACTTGTATTCCTTTCCCTTCACTTTGCAAGTTACTCAATATGTAATCAGTTTGTTAGTGTAATGGGGAAAGTCCTGCAACTCTGTTTCATTTGGTGTAATTGTAATCAGATACTCATTTCACTTTTGATAAATGACATTTGCCATTCAGAGTCTAGATTAATAAATTAAATGCCAATAAATTATTGAAATTCACAAAACTGAACCCGCAACAAAGAGCTACCGTCATTTCCCATAAATAACTATGGTCCTGGAACACAACTATGGTCCACGATACAACCATTCAAAGATAATTTTAGAAGTAACAAAGACCGTTCGTAGATAGCTGCAGTGACTTGACTTCAAACTACAGTACAGCAAAAATATATATAAATAAGTTACTACGTTATGGAGTATAAAATTCAATGGACCATAGTTGTGTTCTAGGACCGTACTTATGGGAAATGACGGTACTTCCTCAGCCTGCACATATCTCGCTCCGATCTACAAGCAACTGCAAATAAACTACATGACGATCGACTTACTACGCCACCAAACGTTCAGCTATATCGGCGAAATACTGAACTAGACGTCTTACCTCTTTCACATTAATAGTAGTGGCATATACCTTTGTGTTCAAATATACCTACAGAGAAAGTTGAGAGAATTCAAGTCCGGCGAGTGTGGAGGCCAAGGTGCAGGAGCATGTCTTTTGCGATCAATTCAATGTCCAGGGAAAGTTTTGGACAATCACTGACGACCTTGGCGAATGTAAACACTGAATGTGTACCCATGACAGATAAAATGTAAATGGTTAAAAGTTGTTACACGTAAGACTCTTAGAATGTCTATTCGTATGAAAATATTTACTTTTTTATTTTATTATCCAATTTAATAAACCCTGTTTCACCCTGAGGTATATTAGGGTTATAGTTGGCATCAAAATACATATTTTATAACCAATAAACAATAGTAAATTTATAATATAAAATAGTGGTCACGGTTACAATTCACATGAATTAAGTAGAAGAATGCACCTTAATGAAAGAATGGATCCTGTTAAAGATTAATGAGATGTTTGAGGAATGATCAATGCAAAAGATATACAAGAATGTCTAACCGTTTCAGAGTAAATACACGACCTTAAAAATATAATCAATAGTAAATTAATATAACAAAGCTTGACTTTCACTTTCAAATTAATACTTAATTCATGAACAATGGAACAGTTAAAAGTAATAAAATGATATTACAAGCAATGATTTACGGTTACAAGTTACGTACGTGATTCAGGAACAAGTACAATAATTAAAATAATGAGACAAGTAATGACTTACAACTAACGAATAACGAAATTCTTGAAGGGCAATATATAATAGTAGGGGCAATACAAAAGATTTAAAAACAAATGTAAACAGTAAAGGAATAGTAGAAAAATTGACTTAAAATTACAAGCTCATCATTTTTATATTTTATCTTACTTTTAGCTTCATATCATTACATCGTTCATATTATCGTTCACATGTGATGATTTGCAAAGAATATCCCCATGATAATATAAGTATATTTTAATTGTTGACAGTTGGGGTATCCACAATTCAACATTATAAAACTAATTCATATAATTTTTTAATAGGTTTTACCTTCATATGACAGTAAACATGTATTGTATGTGAATTGTGTAGATAACATTGAGAGTATTGATATTGTAAAATGACAGAGTGTATTTGATGATGTTGACATGGTCAACGAAAACGTTCATACATCACAAAAACAATTTATTATGTAAAGGTTAACACCTAACATAATATATAATGTAGTAAAGTCAACGACTGAAAAATTAAATTTCTAACATATTCACAGACTTTTCTGAAAATAACGTAAAATGAATTGCAAAATATTAAAATTACAAGTTAAACACATTCTTTTTAAAGCAATAGGTAACAACAAAGAGATACTAATAACAATACACTGACTGTAGTCACAGATTAAACACATTATTTTAAAAACAAACACGCAAAGGATCAATATCTATTTTCAGGCATCATATACATGGACAATGTCTTCAATTCACATTTTCTGGACGTTACTTCGTATTACTGCTTCGTATTACATATTTACTTGTGAACTTGTTACGGTGCCCAGAAACTCTTGTAAATTATATCGATGTATACTATACGTATATAATATACATATGCTATATTAGCTATAATGTTTATACGGAGTGAACAAAAAGTTTCAAAAAAATTTGCTGTTTGCTTCATTTTCGAGATAAAAATTGTTTTATATGAATTTCATAGCTTGTTTTGGAAAAGCCGTTGATTTAATTCCCAATATTATCAATCAACTTAAGAGAGCAGAGCAGTACTAAAATATATGTTTAAATAAATTTAGTTCTATCCTTTAAATGTGTAGAAATTTGATCCGAAGAAATGTAACTTTGTAGAATTCCATTGCAGAACGAAAAGTTGCATTTGTTCGGATCCAATTTCTGTTCATTTAAAGGACAAAACTAAAATTCTTTCCATCACATATTTTCATAATACTCTGCTCTCTTAAATTTGACTGAGCATATCGGGAATTAAATCAATGGCTTTTCCGAAATACGTTATGAAATATTTGATATAAAACAATTTTTATCTCGAAAAGAAAGCAAAAACGAGGAAAATTCTATTAAACTTTTTTATTTGAAATATTTCAAACAATGGCCCTCTGAAATTAATGACATTACTTACTACTCAGTTTGTATAGTCATTATAAAAGTTATGTAAATTTATTATTATCTGGTATGTTTTCTCTACGGGCAACCTTAAAATTCGAAGAAGCAATAAAATACGAGTAAAATAAAAAAATATATATATATCACTATATTATAGTCTATATGTGAGAGAGATAGATGGAGGCACCCTTATTTTACTCTCCGATTTATTGTTGCAATTTTATTTTGTTCCTTATTAAAATCCATCTCAATTACCATTTTATTGTCAACAGTAATCTTACTAGAGGTTTTGATTTTATCGATAAATCTGCGACTGGAACACGAGCAGATTTATCTAGAGAAAATCAAAACTCGAGTGGGATTTAATTGACTATTACATGATTAGAAGAAAGTATATAAAGATTAGAAGTAACGAAGTACTCCAATACAATAAAATATTAATTGACTTGCGAAAATACAACTGTCTTCAAATGTTTTATTTTACCACCTCAACATTACGCTAGATGGCGCAAGTGGTTTATGATTATGTTTTCTTGTTACCGTTATTAGTTGTGCCAACTATGGAATCATCATTGAACTCTGTGGACTGTTACTAGTCAAGATTCAGTTTCATTTTTATTAAAACATTTGCATTCCACTTGAATCATCCAGATCCCAATAATCAACGTCACTTGACAGATGATTTTCAATAAAATTTAGTATTAAACAATCTCTGATACGTGACTATCCATAATACCATATAGCAGAAGCTATAACAGACATAACCTAAATAATATAAACAAGTGTTAGAAAAGTTTTAATCAGGGATGATGAAATAAACAAGAAACGTTTAATTAACGATGATGAAATAAAAAATAAACATGAATAATTTTAAAAGAAACAATTATTGAAAGTACAATTTTCAAGTTTGAATGTTTTAGTGGTTGGTGGTTCAGTTGATGTTATTATTGGACGGTGTGCGTAAAAGAAGTGAACTCGTTGGTGTACATGGTGTATCCCTCAACTTATTCAGGATTTCCGAATGGTGCTCTTCATATATGACGAGTGACCTTTATTAATTCTTGTTCTTGAATGCCAATGCGAGTCATATTTGAAAGTGCTGTGCATCGACTGGAGTGGTTTGTAATTTTCTGTTTTTTGACGTCCAGACCAGTGCAGTTTGAAATGTTGATTTATCTAGAGAAAATCAAAACTCGAGTGGGATTTAATTGACTATTACATGATTAGAAGAAAGTATATAAAGATTAGAAGTAACGAAGTACTCCAATACAATAAAATATTGACTTACGAAAATACAACTGTCTTCAAATGTTTTTTTTTTTTTTATACCATCTCAACATTATAAATATTACGCTAGATGCATGCTAGATGGCAGTAGTGAACAATGCCTTCTCGTCGAGATCTCAGCGGATTCGGCATTCCAATGGCGGACGATTCGAATTACGTGATTGTGTTGGTGTAATTTGATGAGTACACAAATAGTTTGTCAGATTTTAACGTGTTAAAGTGAAGTGTTCCAATTGTGTTAATACTTAGTGTTACTATTTTACATTTTATTATTGATCCTAATACTTATTTTCTTTGTGAACAGTATATATATTTTTTCGTGTTTTGTGCGAGTGTTTCGAGTGATCTTGATCCTCAAGCATGGACACTACATTAGTTAATGATCAATTTGATTTACACACAGACTTACCACGCATCTCAATTCAGAATCAGAAATCCCTCTATCCAAGTGAAACTATAAATGAAGAAATGGAAACCTCTCAAACTTCGAATAATGCAATAAATAATTTTCAACACATATCTGCAGAATCAACAATGAAACAATTGAAGGTGAGGAAAGAACCAAATGACAGCGATGATGATGAGTATTTACATCCAAAAAGACCATTACGATTTTATTCAGCAAACAAAATAGCTAAATCAATGGCAAAAACAAGCATACCCACTAACAATAAATTTCAAGTACTAGCCACTGCTTCTTCGGTAATGGCGTCAAACTCTGATAGTATAGATGTAGTAAAAACAACAGAGACAAATTCACTAAATGTCAATTCCAATCCACAAATGTCTACAACATCAAACTCTGTACAATCAAAAACAAAGAAACCTCCACCCATTGTTTTAACTACAAAACTACCCAATTTCTTCTCCGAAAATCAGAAATTCCGCACCAACCTACAGGGCAACCTAAGAATTGTTTATTCCAATGAAGGTATAAAATATTTGTGCGATAATGATAAAGATTACAATAGACTCGTGGATATTTTCAGTGCTAACAAATATGAATTTTATTCTTTTACTTCGACCAACAATCGTCCGATAAGAGTTCTGATTAAAAATCTTCCACCCAATATCACAGAAGCGGAAATTTCAGACGAACTTAAGTCTCTCAACTTTCCAGTATTGAATGTTCAACAATGAATACAAAACAAAAATGATGAGAATTATTCTTACAGATTACCCATCTTTCAAATTACATTGGAAAATAATCCAAAATCAAGAGAAATATTGCAATTAAACAGCATAAACAACATCATCATTAAAGTCGAGGCTTATAACCCTCAACCTCGTTTACGTCAATGTCATAATTGCCAATCTTTTGGACATGTATTTTCAGGTTGTAAACGAGAACCAAGATGCTTAAAATGTGGGGATAAACATTTAATAGCTCATTGTCCATTCAAAGGGCCTGATTATACCCCTAAATGTGCAAATTGTCAGGAGAGCACACCTCAAACTACAGAGAATGTCCAGTTTTTAAAAAACATATTGACCTTTTCAATATGAGATTATCAAGTAAGCCTGTACAACAATCAATGCCACCTACACTCAATAATAAAGAATTTCCTCCACTGCCAAAGAGAAGGTTCCCTCAAAGCAAACAAAACATGTACACATCAAATACTTCGTCCACCACGGAGGATTTGAAATCCATTCTGAATATTTTCAAAAACATAAACCTGCAACAAATTTTAAAGAAATTAAGTGAAGTTTCACAAAAGCTTGGACAATGTAATGACACATGGTCTAAAATTATTATTCTGATAGAAAGTGTACTGACCTTCTCAACTGCAGATGGCTGCACACCCTAAATCAGTAATTTCAAAACCACTTATTATTTTAAACTTCAATGCAAACGGACTGAAAAATCAACTATTAGAATTTACAAAGTTCTTGCAAGACAACACTGTTGACATTGCTTGTGTAAATGAAACACATTTAAATCGAACAGACAATATAAAAATCAAGAATTATAAAATCTACAGAACTGATAGGGAAAATAAACCAGGTGGTGGAACTGCAATACTAATTAAGAAAACTATTTCTCACAATCCTATTAAAATATCGAACCTGGAAAATGTTGAATGTACTGCCATAACTATATTGCTCAATCATCGTGAAACAACAATAGCAGCTGTGTACAACCAACCTACAAAACCTTTGCTCTTATCAGATTTAGATAAGCTCATACATACTACCAAAAATTTCATTATTTTAGGAGATTTAAACGCTAAACATCAAAGTTGGAACTCTTTAACTCAGAACTCAAGAGGGAAAGTCTTACAGATTCACAGTACTCAAAATAATTATGCAATTGTAACTCCTGACATCCCAACATTTTACCCTCATAATGCTAGATCTGCACCTGATATTCTAGATGTGGCCCTATTTCATCATACTGCAAACATACTGTCTGTTACAACAACAGCTGACTTAAATTCTGATCACAATCCTGTACTACTAACCATTGATTCGAGCGAAGGTCACACACTTTTCACGAGGAGTGAAAGAATTACGGATTGGGATTTGTACAAAGAAATTCTTACCAATATCCCTGGAAATCCAATAATTCAAACTGAAAGTGATATAGATACAGCTATACAAATATACACATATACAATTAAAGATGCCTTCGAAAGAGTTACTCATTACAAGTCACATAAACAAGTGCAATATAAAAATATAGAACTTGAATCACTTCTAAGTCGTAAAAGGGTACTCAGAAGAAGATGGCAGAAATACAAGATTCGTGCAGATAAAACTGCACTGAACAAAATTCAAAAAAGAAGTCAAGAACTTACTTACAGAACTCAGACAGGATAATTTTGATGAAAAACTTCTCCTTTGTGAATCAGAACCTTCAAAATTGTGGAAAATTAGTCGTGCCTTGACAGGGAAAAGAACCAGACCTGAAAACCATGCGCTGAAGAACTGTGATGGAACAGTTGTGTATAGCGATCAAGGCAAAGCAGATATTATTGCCAGAGATTTACAATCACGGTTTCAAACAAACAGTCTTGCAAAATGTAATGATAATTTCACTCGTGATGTAGAATTCATACTTCAAAACTATTTCAGTAAACGTCCAGAAAGTTCACCAGAAATTATTTGTCCTTCAGAAGTAAGAAACATAATAAAAGATCTAAACCCTACGAAATCACCTGGTCCTGATCATGTTCATAATCAGTTATTACAAAATCTTCCTTTACCAGCTGTAACACATCTCACAAAGATTTTCAACTCTTGTCTTCGATTAAATTATTTTCCCTATGAATGGAAGAAAGGAGTTATTATTGCACTCCCAAAACCAGGAAAGAGCCCATTATATCCGGAAAATTTAAGACCAATTACTTTATTAAATACTATGAGTAAAATCCTGGAAAGAATCATCTTAAAATTTATTTCACAACAAAAATGTTACATACCTAATGAACAGTTTGGATTCAGAGAACACCACAGTACAACACATCAACTCTATCGTTTATGTAATCACATAAATTCCACTATAGTTAGTGGTCAACACACAGTTTGTGTCTTCCTAGATGTTGAAAAAGCATTCGATACTGTATGGCCTCAAGGTTTGCTTATAAAATTGATAACGTCTGACCTACCTGATACCTATGTGCATATCATAAAGAGCTTCCTAACAGAAAGAACCTTCAAAGTGAAAATCAATAACACATTCTCTTCCGAAAAAACAATAAATGCAGGTGTTCCTCAAGGTGCAGTTTTATCACCTACACTTTTTAATATCTATACAGCAGATTTCCTCGCCACAAAAACTGTCGTTTCGCCCAGTATGCTGATGACACAGTTATATTCACTTCAGACATGGATATTCACATTGCATATAATAATTTACAGGATTACTTAAACAAGATAGAAAATTGGCTCATAAATTGGAAAATAAAAATCAATGCCTCTAAGAGTTCTGTAGTAATTTTCACTAAAAGAAGACCGCAAGAACCATTTGAACTGAAACTTTTGATGTAGTAATTCCAAATCAAAAAGAAACAACTTATTTGGGAATACTTTTGGACCATAGACTTTCTTTTAAGCCTCACATGAATAAAATTGCTGCCAAAGGATATGCTATGTTTCAACGTTTGTATCCTTTATTCAAGTCGCCATCGCTGAGTTTGTGGACTAAGAAAACTTTCTATATAACAATAATCAGAGCTAGCCTCCTATATGCATATCCAGCTTGGTCATCTATCAATGGGTCTCTACTGAGAAGACTGCGTGGTGTACAAAGAACAGTTCTGCGTACAATTGCTGGAGCTGATTACACAACATCCAATAAATTTTTACATGAAGTTTTGGTCATAGCATCAATTGAAGAGTTTTCGGAAAATTTAAAATTCAAATTTATACAAACATTGAAAAATCATCCAAATCCTCTGCTACAGAAGTTTAATCATCAAACATAAATAATAAAACCCAAGTTATACCAGCCATATCTTTTACAAATTCATCATGGTTTAACATCAAGGACTGAAGAACTAGACTGAACAATTTCAAAGTGTTATAAATTAAAGGAGGAGTCAAAAGCAAGTCAGCTTGATCTCCGGTCATATAAACTTTCAGTGAAACAAGATGTTGGTTGGTTGGTTGGTCGAGATCTATACACGATGGCAATGTTACTAGTCAAGAAGGCTTTGTTAATTCAGTTTCATTTTTATTAAGACAGTTTCATTCCACTTCAATTATCCGAATCCCAGAAATCAACGTCACTTGACAGATGATTTTCAATAAATCTTAATATTAAACAATCTCTGATACGTGACTGTCCATAATATCATATAGCAGAAGCTATAACATAACCTAACTAATATACACCAGTGTTAGACAAGTTTTGATTAACGACGATGACATAAAAAATAAACATGAATAATTTTAAAAGGAATAATTATTGAATGTACAATTTTCAAATTTGAATGTGGTTGGTGGTTCAATTGATGTTATATTGGACGTGTGCGTAATAGAAGTGAACTCGTTGATTTAGGCCTACATGGTGTATTCAACTTATTCAGGATTTCCGAATGGTGCTCTTCATTTATTTTTAAATCGGATTTCAGAAGATGCATAGGTATGATCAGTGATTTTTATTAATTCTTTTTCTTGAATGCCAATGCGAGTCATATTTGAAACTGCTATGCATCGACTGGAGTGGTTTGTAATTTTATGTATATATATATATATATATATATTTTTTTTTTTTGACGTCCAGACCAGTGCAGTTTCAAATGTTGGCAAACAAAGAAACAAATGCTAGGGACGCGATAAAATTAAACAAATGCTAGGGACGCGATAAAATTAAACAAATGCTAGGGACGCGATAAAATTGTGCGATAAGCAGCCATGATTGGTTGAAAGACGTCCTTTCGTACCGTTTTATTGGTGAAAAGTAGTGTGACATAGTAAAAGTGTAATAGTCATGATAAACACATTATATGCTGCTATGTTTTGGAATGCCTTTCTGCGTCATTATGTCTCATAACTTAATTGAATTAAATATGATTACATTGATGATTAATGTATTGCGCTGTATCACGTGCAGAAAGTTATACATCGTTTACATCCTGTATATAAATCCTCTTATTTACGCCAGCACGCTCATGTCCAACGGGGTAATTCATTGTATAACATCATAACTCAACGACCTCGTGAATGCATTTCTCCTGCTCGTGATGCGATCGGTTCTAACAGATTGCGGAGTGTTATGCGTTTGTCAGAAGAGCACAGAGTACGTCCCACCAGTTGCATGACTACAATTCCCACAAGCAACGTTATTAACAGCCCTGTGAAGAATCCGCTTTATTCCTCGGCTATTTTTGTTACTATGGTGATCTTTTCTCCCATCCTGGCCTCCTGGAGCACGGTCGAGGGCGTCGTTGTACTAATTGTAGACTTCTTCCGGCAATCTCAATACAGTAGTAAATAACAGACAATTCACGCTCCGGGAACTTAATATTAGGTTGTCAATTACTTGGGAGGTTTCCTGGTTCAAGAATGTTGCTGTGTAATTATTGATCTCTTAGCAACAGTTTTACTTCTTCTGCGGTCGTAATTCAATGTGTACCAGCGTACAATTATGTACAACTTCTCAAAATAACTAACAATCTCCTGTACTGACTATATTTATCGAATTTAGTTAATTATAGATCGATATCCTGTTTCAAGCTTCACGTTTTTTCGCCATAAAACGCAAACATTCACATAGTACCAAGGTATATAATTCACAGAAAAAATATCTTCAGTAAATCTTCACCAGACTTACATATAATTTGCATATGGATTTACTTCAAAATTAATCTTAGACTCTTTCAAGGTGTAACGCTTCTAGCTTCAAGACAATGGACCCGGGATCTATTCCCGTCACAGAAGGTGAGATTCATCGAATGGCGGCTTGTGGATAATGTAAGTGTTCTTAATTTGAAATGAATCGGGTGAAACGCAGTGTTACCAAATGTCATCTCCAATTTTAAATTTCATACGTACTTTTTATATTAGATGATGCGTTCATTTATTCATTTATTTTATTCCATAGATCTTACATGAGCAATGAAGCTTTAAGATGTGGAACAAGTCAAAATTTTACAATATTACAATTACAATTTTTACAATTTTTTTATAGTTTCACAATTTAGTAATTTTCTACAATTTTTACAATTTTGTGCAATTTTTTACAATATTTAGGCGAGATGTAGTAAGATGAGGTGAGGTCCGAGGATTCGCCAAAAGATTACCCGGCATTTGCCTTTTGGTTGGGGAAAACCTCGGAAAAACCCAACCTGGTAATCAAATCAAAGAGGGGTAATCAAATCAAAGGGGTTGATGCCGAGGACTCGCCATAGACCATCCGGCTTCAGTCCCACGGCGTTTTCCGGTAATGACGCCGGTGCAATAAGAATACTAGGCCTACAGATTTCAGTATTAATGTCATGTTGCGACTATACTAGTGAGAAAATTAAGAACTTCTTCAGCATCATTAAAAATCTCGTAACTAAAGCATAGCTAGCATAACGTTTGTTAGTTGACTCGTTGCTACTAACGTTTTAGCACATAATTTATTGTATGCAAAGAGCCAGGAGCAAGCGAATGAAGCAAGAACATGCAAGGAAACTAGACGTAGTGGCGTTTAGGAATGATCATAGCATTAAGACATGTTTCAAAAATCAGAAAACAGAACAGGCAATTATTTGCGCTGTATTATGTATGTGGGTAAAATGTAATTTGTGTCGGAAAAACTATTGTTTTTGAACAAAAGTGCTATAAAATAAATTATGGCCACCGCCGTAGCTCAGTCGGCTGAGGCGCTTGCCTACCCGATTTGAAGTTGCCTCGGGCGTGAGTTCGATTCCCGCTTGGGCTAGTTACCTGGTTGGATTTTTTCCTAGGTTTTCCCCAACAGTAAGGCGAATGTCGGGTAATATATGGCGAGTCCTCGGCCTCATCTTGCCAAATATCATCTCACTACCACCAATCCCATCAATGCTAAATAACCTAGTAGTTGATACAGTGTCGCTAAATAACCACCTAGAAACAAAAATGAATTATATTAGAAAAAAGTCACTATAAAATGAATTATATTTGAACAGAACCCGTAGGTAATAAATTATATTTGTGCAAAATCACTAGAGAATAAATCATATTTGTGCAAAACCACTAGAGAATAAATTATATTTGCAAAACCACTAGAAAATAAATTATATTTGTGTTAAAGCACTACAAAATAAATTATATTTGTGCAAAATCACTAGAAAATAAATTATATTTGTGCAAAACCACTAGAAAAGAAATTAAATTTGTGTAAAATCACTAGAAAAGAAATTATATTTGTGCAAAATCACTAGAAAATAAATTATATTTGTGCAAAATCACTAGAAAATAAATTATATTTGAGCAAAACCACTAGAAAATAAATTATATTTGTGTAAAATCACTAGAAAATAAATTATATTTGTGCAAAATCGCTAGAAAATAAATTACAGTCATGTTAAATCACTAGAAAATAAATTGTATTTGTGCAAAATCACTAGAAAATAAATTATATTTGTGCAAAATCGCTAGAAAATAAATTACAGTCATGTTAAATCACTAGAAAATGAATTATATTTCTGCAAATTCGCTAGAAAATAAATTATATTTGTGCAAAATCACTAGAAAATAAATTATATTTGTATAAAACCAATAGAAAATAAGTTATATTTGTGTTAAAGCACTACAAAATAAATTATATTTGAGCAAAACTACTAAAAAATAAATTATATTTGTGTAAAATCACTAGAAAATAAATTATATTTGTGCAAAATCCCTAGAAAATAAATTATATTTGTGTTAAATCACTAGAAAATAAATTATATTTGAGCAAAATCACTAGAAAATAAATTATATTTGTGCAAAACCATAGAAAATAAATTACATTTGTGTTAAAGCACTAGAAAATAAATTATATTTGTGCAAAACAACTAAAAAATAAATTATATCACTAATAAATAAATTATATTTGTGTTAAATCACTAGAAAATAAATTATATTTGTGTAAAATCACTAGAAAATAAATTATATTTGTGCAAAACCACTAGAAAATAAATTAAATTTGTGTTAAAGCACTAGAAAATAAATTATATTTGTGTTAAAGCACTAGAAAATAAATTATATTTGTGCAAAACAACTAGAAAATAAATTATATTTGTGTTAAATCACTAATAAATAAATTATATTTGAGCAAAATCACTAGAAAATAAATTACAGACATGTTAAAGCTCTAGAAAATAAATTATATTTGTACAAAATCGCTAGAAAATAAATTACATTTATGTTAAATCACTAGAAAATAAATTATATTTGAGGAAAACCACTAGAAAATAAATTATATTTGTGTAAAATCGCTAAAAAATAAATTATATTTGTGCAAAATCACTAGAAAATGAATTACAGTTATGTTAAAGCACTAGAAAATAAATTATATTTGTGTTAAAGCACCACAAAATAAATTATATTTGAGCAAAACCACTAGAAAATAAATTAAATTTGTGTTAAAGCACTAGAAAATAAATTATATTTGTGCAAAACAACTAAAAAATAAATTAAATTTGTGTTAAATCACTAATAAAGAAATTATATTTGAGCAAAACCACTAGAAAATAAATTAAATTTGTGTTAAAGCACTAGAAAATAAATTATATTTGTGTTAAAGCACTAGAAAATAAATTATATTTGTGCAAAACAACTAAAAAATAAATTAAATTTGTGTTAAATCACTAATAAAGAAATTATATTTGAGCAAAACCACTAGAAAATAAATTAAATTTGTGTTAAAGCACTAGAAAATAAATTATATTTGTGTTAAAGCACTAGAAAATAAATTATATTTGTGCAAAACAACTAGAAAATAAATTATATTTGTGTTAAATCACTAATAAATAAATTATATTTGAGCAAAATCACTAGAAAATAAATTACAGACATGTTAAAGCTCTAGAAAATAAATTATATTTGTACAAAATCGCTAGAAAATAAATTACATTTATGTTAAATCACTAGAAAATAAATTATATTTGAGGAAAACCACTAGAAAATAAATTATATTTGTGTAAAATCGCTAAAAAATAAATTATATTTGTGCAAAATCACTAGAAAATGAATTACAGTTATGTTAAAGCACTAGAAAATAAATTATATTTGTGTTAAAGCACCACAAAATAAATTATATTTGAGCAAAACCACTAGAAAATAAATTAAATTTGTGTTAAAGCACTAGAAAATAAATTATATTTGTGCAAAACAACTAAAAAATAAATTAAATTTGTGTTAAATCACTAATAAATAAATTATATTTGAGCAAAACCACTAGAAAATAAATTAAATTTGTGTTAAAGCACTAGAAAATAAATTATATTTGTGCAAAACAACTAAAAAATAAATTATATTTGTGTTAAATCACTAATAAATAAATTATATTTGAGCAAAACCACTAGAAAATAAATTATTATAGCTTAAAATTCACTGGAATCCCACAAAACATGAACAATTGAAATACTATTCCTTCTTCTTGATCAGATGTCTAAATTGCTATTCTTGGGTAACAGTAAAGTCTCTCTAAAGGGATTACTATGTTATTCATAGCCAAGCTATTTGTAGAGTTGGATATGAATGTCTGCATTACTGACAGAGAGTTTTCTTGTTATCCATACACAATGAGGTTACATTAAACACATTTTGTAATAGAAAGACGATCCGTAACGAGTTGATGCATTCCAATCGCCTAATTGACAGTGCATGTATGTTCTACATTCCATTGCGTCACTTCTGAACGGGAAAAACATAGCTTTCGAACTAGTTGTGCCAGGTATTTGTAACAAATATTGTTAGAGAATGGATAAACTGTCAGGAAAGAGGTTAAACGAAACTACATAAATATTTCAAATTCTGATGTGTTGATTGTCAGTTAAAATGTAGAGCATTTCAACATGTATTTAATTAAGAATGTGAAATAGGCTTCTAATTACGACAGAACGACAGAATTCAAACAACGAAAATTGACAACTATTCAAGTAAAACCTTCAATTATTAATATAGGTGTTCCCCAAGGCACAGTTCTAGGCTTTATTTTATTTTTAATATATCGACCCTCCCAAATACTAACATTGTAACTCAATTTTTTATGGTTTTGAGTTATGCTAGTTAATACGGTCTTAAATTGTTTCTTTTTCTTCCAGTACTATCATTGTAGCTCTAAACCTTGCCAATAGTATGTAAAATCTTATTGTTACTATCTGTATACACTGATTTATACGATCATTTTAAAACTTCATTTGCTCCTCCTGAAAAATGGAAGAAAGTGAGTTACAATGTTAATACTTGTGAGGATCGATATATTAATGACTTATTAAAAATTGACTTACAACAATACAAAGGTGTTCATTATTCTTATGCAGATGACACAGTTTTACCTTTTGGTGGAAAAACCTGGTATGATGCATATAATAATTCAAATAATGGACTTAAATTAATAAAAAAATTGGTTTGACATAAATTATCTTTCTATCAACGAAAATAAAACCATAATTATTCCATTCTCATTATCTGAAAAATGTAACAAACCTCCTACATCTACATTAAGTATTAAATTACATAATTCTGATTGTTGTCTTATACAGTGTAAATGTCCGATTATTAAGGAGTCCTCTGAAGTTAAGTATTTAGGCATAATTTTCGATAATCATTTAAAATGGAACCAACACATTAATTACCTTTGTAATAAATTACGTAAAATAATATATTATTTTGTTTTATTGAGGAATTACTTGTCAATAAGTTTATTACGCACAATATATTTAACTTTATTTCAATCGGTAATTATGTATGGAATTATAGGATGGGATAGCTTATTTAAATCCAATTTTAATCCACTTTATTTATTGCAGAAGAAAATAATTAAAATATGTCTTCATAAACCTATTGATTTTCCATCTCAAAAATTGTTTTTAGACTTTAATGTATTTAACATAAGACAAATATATTATATTGTATTAATAAAATTCATACATAAAAATCGAAATTTATATTCTCATAGTTATGAAACAAAATGTATGAATATTTTAAGATTGTTTGAACCAAAATGCAACACTGTTACAATATTTAATCATAGTAGTAATTTAGGTCCAAGAATATATAACATATTTATGTTTAAATATCCTAATCTTGTCAATTCTAATTGTTCTAATATTAAATTTAAAAAGTTATGTATGGATTTTGTAAACATTGAAAAATTGTAAATTTAAATTTATATAAAATTTTAACTGCACGGTTGACATAAGACAAATTGTATTGTATACTTATTAATTTAAATTCAGGAATCCGCCCCTGAGCACGAGTTCTACTCTTTCAGGGGCGAGGTAATGTTTCTCTGTATATATTATTTTTTATGCTCGACCATGCCGAAATGTGGTAATTATACACCTGGTAGCAGTCCTTTAATGGACCTCATTAAAGTACACCTATTCATTAAAGTTCAGGTGTTCCACCAATCAGAAAACACCATTGTAGCAATATGAAAGTGCAAGTATCGATTATTCTCGGATTTGCAATCGAAAGACAACTAGCGA
The DNA here is from genome assembly GCA_025594305.2 of Periplaneta americana. Lineage (NCBI taxonomy): Eukaryota > Metazoa > Arthropoda > Insecta > Blattodea > Blattidae > Periplaneta > Periplaneta americana. Next base: position 2,274,643 of record JAJSOF020000037.1, on the reverse strand, counting down.
AACGTCACGGAGGCTGGAAATCCAATACTGTCGCAGAAGGTTATGTTCTGTTACTATAATAATTAGCGTTAATTGTAAATAATATTCAAATAAATTAAATTTGTCATCTCGTTTTTCAATGTCTAAATCTATTTCAAGGTTATATCTAGATTATATCAAGGTCGATGACATTTGTTTCTCGGCAAAAATCAATACTTTCGTGTCTGCGCACATCTCACAATTTACGAGATATTGCACAATATCAGTTCCGCTCCCCAGTCAGATAAGAATAACATGAATACTTATGAATAATTTCAAGTTAGAAATATGGTCGAGCTTAAAAAGTCGTATGAAACTTGCCTATAATGGTAATTAAGACGCTCGTATGAAAATTATGAAACTCGCTTGCGCTCGTCTCATAAACATACTCGCGTCTTAATTATTACCATTATTGGCTCGTTGCATAATGTACTATTTATAAATTCTGACTTCACAGGAAACAATGGTCTAAAGTTACAGACCAATTTTTAAAGGAATAAAATGGAATATTTGAAATATTTTCTTTCCATTAGCATGATAAGGACTGTATATAGAAATAAAAATAAATCAATTTTTGTAAAATTACAAAAAAAAGTGGTGGGTGGAAGATAAATTCTGACTTCATCTTGGAATAAGCAGATGACATTACATAAGAAACGGCAGAAATTGTATATTTAACAAAATCATTGTTGACCAGTGTAATTAATACGAAAACACGTATAGTACAAGATACGGGGAAAACAGAACTTAACACCTTGTTGCAAAATTAGCAACGCTCTCATCTCACAGTGCATTGACATAAGTTTTGACCATTTAAAACTGTTACACTTACTTACTTACTTACTTACTTACTGGCTTTTAAGAAACCCGGAGGTTCATTGCCGCCCTCACATAAGCCCGCCATTGGTCCCTATCCTGAGCGAGATTAATCCATTCTCTACCATCATATCCCACCTCCCTCAAATCCATTTTAATATTATCTTCCCATCTACGTCTCGGCCTCCCTAATGGTCTTTTTCCCTCCGGCCTCCCAACTAACACTCTATATGCATTTCTGGATTCGCCCATACGTGCTACATGCCCTGCCCATCTCAAACGTCTGGATTTAATGTTCCTAATTATGTCAGGTGAAGAATACAATGCGTGCAGTTCTGTGTTGTGTAACTTTCTCCATTCTCCTGTAACTTCATCCCTCTTAGCCCCAAATATTTTCCTAAGCACCTTATTCTCAAACACCCTTAACCTATGTTCCTCTCTCAAAGTGAGAGTCTAAGTTTCACAACCATAAAGAACAACCGGTAATATAACTGTTTTATAAATTCTAACTTTCAGATTTTTTGACAGCAGACTGGATGATAAAAGCTTCTCAACCGAATAATAACAGGCATTTCCCATATTTATTCTGTGTTTAATTTCCTCCCTAGTATCATTTATATTTGTTACTGTTGCTCCAAGATATTTGAACTTCTCCACCTCTTCAAAGGATAAATTTCCAATTTTTATATTTCCATTTCGTACAATATTCTGGTCACGAGACATAATCATATACTTTGTCTTTTCGGGATTTACTTCCAAACCTATCGCTTTACTTGCTTCAAGTAAAATTCCCGTGTTTTCCCTAATCGCTGTTACACACTGTAATAAACTCTTTTTTTTTTGTTTACTTGTAAGTCTCTTTTAATGCAATGCCACAGCAAGAGCAAACATTCGTACACAAAGGCCACATTTATCTTGTTATGCATCGCGGGCTTGGAGGGACGTCCCTAACTCCGGACATTACACTTCAGCGCGTCTGTATGTAACAGGGGCATTGAAGGTTTGGAGTGACGTCGACCGAAGAGTAGATGCACATCCGACTGGCTTCGACATCACTCTCACTTCCACGATGACGTCCATAGCTGTTATCTGTAGACTTGGAATGGGTTTCTTCTTGAATTGTCAAGTTGGTTAGCAGCTTCTTAGAAGTGGGGACCTAAGATCGATTCTGGTCACATTATCTGAAGTTTCTGGCGGAGAAACGCGCTGGCGATGCAGAATTCCTCTGTAATTTTAATTTCAAAATTATTCCAGTAACTATCTCTCGTTGATTATGTCTCGTGACGAGAACATTGTACGAAATGGAAATATAAAATTTGGAAATTTATCTTTCGAAGAGGTGGAGAAGTTCAAATATCTTGGAGCAACAGTAACAAATATAAATGACACTCGGGAGGAAATTAAACACAGAATAAATATGGGAAATGCCTGTTTATTATTCGGTTGAGAAGCTTTTATCATCCAGTCTGCTGTCAAAAAATGTGAAATTTAGAATTTATAAAACAGTTATATTACCGGTTGTTCTTTATGGCTGTGAAACTTGGATTCTCACTTTGAGAGAGGAACATAGGTTAAGGGTGTTTGAGAATAAGGTGCTTAGGAAAATATTTGGGGCCAAGAGGGATTAAGTTACAGGAGAATGGAGAAAGTTGCACAACACAGAACTGCACGCATTGTATTCTTCACCTGACATAATTAGGAACATTAAATCCAGACGTTTGAGATGGGCAGGGCATGTAGCACGTATGGGCGAATCCAGAAATGCATATAGAGTGTTAGTTGGGAGGCCGGAGGGAAGAAGACCTTTTGGGAGGCCGAGACGTAGATGGAAGGATAATATTAAAATGGATTTGAGGGAGGTGGGATATGATGATAGAGAATGGATTAATCTTGCTCAGGATAGGGACCAATGGCGGGCTTATGTGAGGGCGGCAATGAACCTCCGGGTTCCTTAAAAGCCAGTAAGTAAGTAAGTAACTCTCTGGTGTCATCATCTGATGACTGCTGCAACTGAACAGGTATAGCAGCCTACTGCTTGTAAGTAATGATTGCTTTGTCAGCATGGACTGTCTACAGTTTTGAGACAGTGTAAGCAGGAGTTTATCTCGTGACCGGCCATTATTGTGGTTAAATTCGAGTTTAATTTTAGTTTCACTTAGTCTGCTATTTAAACTTGGAAAAAAATCATTAGTAACCGCTCCGTTAATTTTTTCCTTCCATAGCTTACTGGTTACAAGTAAAGCTACCAACAGTAGGTCTACTATGGAAGTATACTGTTCCAGAATAAAAATATTTTATGTTCCACACCTGTGGAGTAACGGTCAGCGCGTCTGGCCGCGAAACCAGGTGGCCCGGGTTCGAATCCTGGTAGGGCAAGTTACCTGGATGAGGTTTTTTCCGGGGTTTTTCCTCAACCCAATATGAGCAGATGCTGGGTAACTTTAGGTGCTGGACCCCGGACTCATTTCACCGGCATTATCACCTTCATTTCATTCAGACGCTAAATAACCTAGATGTTGATACAGCGTCGTAAAATAACCCAAAAAAATATATTTTATGGCATTTTGGTCCTCAATACTGAATGTGAAAATCGTTTGGTCATATGGTTTTTCCCAATCGATTTGATTGTAGGTAGAAGGAATTCCGGATGTAGATATTTTAAGTTCTAAAATTTCGTCCGGAAACTTTTCAATCAGAGACATAATAAAGTTGCGTACTTAATAATCGGTTATTTGACTTAACATTCTTGCTTCTGACATTTATATAGTATTCACAGTTGGAATCATCTTCTTCTGCAGGCTCTATTGTATAATATTTAAGAACATTTTACTTTTATTGACGTTATATTTTATGGTAAAGTATGAGAAAGTAGTGGAAATTTGCCAGAGAATAGTAATAAACGTTACGTAACACGAATTGCTAATAAATTAACGTTTATTAGGGTAGCAGTTTAAAAAATAAAATAGTCGTTTATACAAAACTGCAGTTTTTGTTCCGTCCACGAGCTTGTTTCACATACATCCTTCTTGAATTATATACCTGCTACAATGTTTATAACCTGGCTAACGCAGGACGTCAGGTGGTAGCTATGGTAACTGGAGAAATACTTGGAATCATGCTATGGCAATGCAAGCGAATATACTTTCCTTATTGATCCTTCAACAGGAGATTGCCCTCACTGTACAATATATTTTCAGCTCGGAATATAGCCTCACATTTCTCATGCTTGTAGGCAGATTTTACGAAATGCTATTTGGAATATATTTTCAAAGGTGCGCAAATTATAAGCAGGCTATAATTTGAGGCGTTTCTGCGCCGAAGATCCGGTTCAAATTCAGGCGAATCTAAAAATTTGTGGTGGTGAAAGACGCGGTTTCTGGAAAATTGTATTGGAGCACTCTTGATTTTTTTTGCCATCATTCTGTTATAAGTAAGGCACAATCTTTCTTTTATTAACGATAAACAGGAAATGTGATCGAAATGCACCAAGAAGTATATTAGGCAGATTTAATCATAAGTGTCGCGAATTTCTGCTATGAAAAAACTATGTTTTTTTTTAATTATTTTAAAGAAATATAGTGTATTAGTTTAAAATATTACAGCTGCAAATAATAGGCAAATTATATTATATTATATTATATTATATTATATTATATTATATTATATTATATTATATTATATTATATTTTGTATTCTTCACCTGACATAATTAGGAACATTAATCCCGACATTTGAGATGGACAGGGCATGTAGCACATATGAGCGAATCCAGAAATTAAATATAGAGTGTTAGTTGGGAGGCCGGAGGGAAAAAGACCTTTGGGGAGGCCGAGACGTATATGGGAAGATAATATTAAAACGGATTTGAGGGAGAAGGGATATGTTGATAGAGACTGGATTAATCTTGCACAGGATAGTGACCAATGACGGGCTTATGTGAGGGCTGCAATGAACCTCTGGATTTCTTATAAGCCAGTAAGTAAGTATTATATTATATTATATTATATTATATTATATTATATTATATTATATTATATTATATTATATTATATTATATTATATTATATTATATTTTGTATTGTCCACCAGACATAATTAGGAACATTAAATCCCGACATTTGAGATGGGCAGGGCATGTAGCAGGTATGAGCGAATCCAGAAATGCATATAGAGTGTTAGTTGGGAGGACAGAGGGAAAAATACCTTTGAGGATGTCGAGACGTAGATGGGAAGATAATATTAAAATGGATTTGAGGGAGGTGGGATTTGTTGATGGAGACTGGATTAATCCTGCACAGGATAGGTACCAATGACGGGCTTATGTGAGGGCGGCAATGAACCTCTGGGTTCCTTATAAGCCAGTAAGTAAGTATTATATTATATTATATCATATCTTAATTCTATTAGCTATTCTCTTTAATGGCCAACAGGACTATTGATGTTTGGGTTTTTGTATAAAAGTGAGTTAAGTAACAAGAAGGCTAAGAGAAGGGCTCAGGGCGAAAGGCGACCAACCCACAATTTTGCATTGTTCATTATTAAGCCTTTTTTCAAAACTATACATTGGTGTTATAGATTCATGATATTTTTATATGTTTATTCAATGTAGACCATTTAAAATAAGTTGTGAAACCAATCACTTTTGTAAGGATGCTCTTAATATCAACTCTTATTTACTCATGTTGTAATTGTGGGTTAGTCGCCTTTGACTCTGAGCCCTTCAAAAACATAGATGGAAAATAAACAAAACACATAAGGAATATTAAAAAAACAATATAATGGAATAAAACACTGATGTTTATCGGCAGTGAAAATAAGAAGATAATGTAAATCAATTTAAAAATTGTCCTGTTCAGCGTAGATTGATGTGTGAGTAGAGAGATACAGTAAACTGTTTGGAGTGTTGGTCCAGGAGTGGGGGGACCGGCGATGCTGCCAGTTCGTTAAGAGTTAATATAAAGAGTTGATTTTTGGACGCAGAAGCCGTAAATCACGGGGCCGCTGCAGCTCAGGTGCGAAGCACAGCCTAGGTCAATAATGTAGCGGCACAAATCATAGCCCACGGTATAAATTTATGAGTCGCACACCTAAGGATCACATTCTCGTTTGGAGCAATTGAGTGGATTTTGGGACGTGAGCTAACATCGATAAATTGCACTGCTTTTAGCTTAGGGCTTTGTAACCTGAAAATTCGCGTCTGTGCAGAAAAAAATATATAGGCGTATGGAAAAAGTACTCATACAAATATGATGTAAAATTAACGACTTCTATAAAAAAAAAGAGGTTGTTGCTTGCAAAATTATGTTTTTTGCTAAATTGAGCGAAATTGAACTGTGCATGGGAAATCATTATGCATTATTGAAGACTTCATTTGCATAACGATGTTTGTTTAGTCGTTGAATATCAACTGGAATTATCAGACAGCTAACAGTGTAGACAAAGGAAAAATTCTTCAACACACATAGTGGTTCTGAATGATCTAAACATTGGTATGCCTGTCACCTACTTCGAGGTTCGCGGGTTCAGATACGGTCGAAGGCGGTGAATTTTGAAGAGCAATAAAACAACCATTAATGTCTTCCTTCTGCCCACACCTGTGGAGTAACGACTAGCACGTCTGGCCGCGAAACCAGGTGGCCCGGGTTCGACTCCAGGTCGGGGCAAGTTGCCTGGTTGGGGTTTTTTCCGGGGTTTTCCCTCAATCCAATATGAGCAAATGCTGGGTAACTTTCGGTGCTGGACCCCGGACTCATTTCACCGGCATTATCACCTTCATCTCTTTCAGACGCTAAATAACCTAAGCTGTTGATAAAGCGTCGTAAAATAACCTAGTAAAATAAAAAAAATCTTTCTTCAGAAGTTAAATATAGTTAGGAGACCTATGTCGTAGATTTGCAACGTAGAAATTACACTTGTACCTGAAGAAAAGGCGTCCAGGCAAAATTTATTATTTTTCGCCCTATAGGTGGCCGAAGTGCACGGTTTATCCCTAATCCCACATTTATTCATCTATCTGTTTTGCCTGCCTGCCTGCCTGCCTTTCTGTCTATTCCATCCATCCATCCATCCATCAATCAATCAGTCAATCAGTCAATCAATCAATCAACATCCTGCAGACGCTGAAAATACGGTGAGAAAATGTTGGCTTCTTGCATTGTGTCACAGACAATAATAATAATAATAATAATAATAATAATAATAATAATAATAATAAATTAATTAATTAATTTATTTATTTATTTATTTATTTATTTATTTATTTAATCTGGCAGAACTAAGGCCAGTAGGCCTTCTCTTCCGCCCAGCCAGACTCTAATTCCAATTGAATACAATTGCTTACATAGTTATTACATTAATATCTAGACTATAAAACAACATGAAAGTAAATAATGAAAGTTAGATAAGTAGTGTTAGTGTGACAATAATAAACATTGGTAAGAAATAGTGATAATAATAATAGTAATAATAATAATAATAATAATAATAATAATAATAATAATTTATTTATTTAATCTGGCAGAGCTAAAGTCAGTAGGCTTTCTCTTCCGCCCAGCCAGACTCTAATTCTAATTGAATACAATTGCTTACATAGTTATTACATTAATATCTAGACCATAAAACAACATGAAAGTAAATAATGAAAGTTGGATAAGTAATGTTAGTATGACAATAATAAACATAAACATAGTTATAATAATAATAGTAATAATAATAATAATAATAATGAATTAATTTAGATATTTATCTGTGATATATATAACCATTAAACATTGAGAAACCTGAAACAGCTATTATTGTTAACAAGAATTGTTAGAAAAATATTTCGTTAGTCTATTCTTAAATTGGTTTGATGTCTGACAGTCCCTGACATTACTCGGTAGGGAATTCCAAAGCCGAGGAACAGCCACAGTGAAAGAAGATGAATATGAGGATGTTCGGTGGGAGGGAATGGATAATATTGAGGAGTGTCGTGATCGTGTGTCTAGGTTACGATGGGGGGATAAATTTTGAAAACGGGACGCAAGATAGACAGGAGTGGAGAAATGCAATATGTGAAAGAGAAGGGAAAGACAGTGGATTTTCCTACGATCTTCTAGACGGAGCCAGGAGGGATGGTGTTACGTGATCAGCCCGGCGAATATTGCAGACGAAACGGACGCACATATTATGAACACGTTGTAGTCTCTGGGCCGGAGTAACGCTTAGGTCAGTAAACAGAATATCACAGTAAGGAGATATCGAACGTTTTGGAGCTATATATCTGCTTCATCAGGAAAGGTAAATATAAAGGAAACTGTGTATTGCATCCGTTACTAATATCTATACACCATGAATTTACTTCCTTTTAGAGAGAGGTGCATATCGGACTGGATATGTACTCCAACTCAAGTAGGCTTATATCGATTATACTGCCCTCTAAGCAGATTCCACCATCTGCTACACCAGCATCCCTTTCCGACCATCAAGTCCGGATGCCATTGGTGGTGGTCTACTGTAACTCATATCTAATTTTAGTAATCGTGTCTCCCTCAGAAGGAGGAAAGAACCTGGGGGTTCCGGTGCCTCTTTGTAGATCTTCAAGTCATCTAGAACTTTTTGAAACCCACGAACCGGCAAAGAAAGGGGAAAGCCTTGGTTTGAGATTGTCCATCACAAACACGACTTTGTCATCGCTGAGATTTGAACTCGGGTCCGCGGTAGCCGTTGAGTCAGCGTTCTGCTAAGTTACAAAGGAGGCCGACTCATTGTAGTGTGGGTTCCCTCCTTTCCTGATGTTTAGGGTTTGAAAGGGAGTACATTAGTCACCTTAAGTTAAGTTTGTACTCAGTGACTCACATTATTAGGCCTATCTGCTGTAAGACTTCCTAGTTCGCCCTGGAGAAGACTGCAAGATGGTCGGTAAATGGGAAACCCAGTGTCTCACGAAACACTCAAACGAACTGCAGCAGAGAACGGGCTGACTCATCTTACGTTTTATTTGCGTTCGTCCATATACAGGGTGATTCAGAAGGAATAGTAAATATTTTAGGGATGGTAATGTGGACTATACTGAGTAAAAAAAGGTTCAAATAAATTTTAGATTTTCGAGTAGGAGAAAAAAGAAGAGGAAAGTCACAGAAGTAGTGGATGAATAAAAGCAGAGATGGATGCATGGATGGATTGATTGATTTATTTATTTATTTATTTATTTATTTATTTATTTATGGATGGATGGATGGATGGATGGATGGATGGATGGATGGAAAAAAAGAGGAAGAGAGGCGACTTCTGACAAGAGAACTGTGGAGAAGGAAAATAAACTTTCGATTGAAGGAAATCTGTGTTATAGAAATTTCGTAATAAAAATAAAATTAACAAATGAAGAGTCCACAGCAAGAATGATGGATGTCACTTTCTTGTCGAAAATGAACCAAGACTGTCAATGCATAGCTTAAGACATATAGAATGTACATACAGAGTTATATGACATTAACACTGATAGTCATTGTCCAGTAATGATCGGAAAATCACAGTTAAGCTGTGAGCGCTAAGCATTTCAAACTTTCAATTGCTTCTCCTGCAAAATGTATTCCAAATGACATCCATCATTCTTGCAGTGGACTCTTCAAATGTCATTAAATATGGTATAGTGATTGAACCATCAGTTTTCTATTTATTATCGTTCAATCACCAACTGGTTAAAAAAATAGCGAACTTGACTAATTGATAAGATGATCGCAAGTGTTATTATACGTAAACTTATGATGCCTTACAACTTCGTTTTCTTAAAATGTAGAAAGGCGGGTATTCAAAGTCAGTATGTAATTCTGAACTTTTGTTGATTGATTATTTAGTGAAAGTTATGAAAATTTCGTTAGGGCCTTATTTTGTCAAGCTTGAAAAAAATAAATCAAGAGATAGAAATCAATAATATTGGAACTTAGTGTTAAAACCTGAATCCATTTATACCACAATTATTACATGAATGCTTACACTTGTCTATTTGCTCTACATTCCTCTTGACACAGTCTGCAATAAATAAATCAAAATTCGTATCGGAGTGCTTTCAGTATGAATCAATTAGACTCTTTGAATCCCATTAGTGTCACACCGGTCCTCAAAGTTTTTAAGAGCAACATTGCGACATTCACTGAACACTCATTAGTTGAAACTTTCTAAATTTTTTCTGATTTTTTTTTTTTTTTTTTTCAGTTTTTAAGAACGCCATAAATAATTAATTTCGAAGCATTAACAATACATTTAGAACGCAATTTTCAAACAGCATAATTAAATTACATAACGGAGGGAGGTGGTAATCAAATGTGCTATCAAATGAAAAATTTACGGTAGGCCTACCTTTTATTACAGCCAGGCGACAACACCACTTTATTGATTTTTCTATTATGTCTAAAGCAGTCGCCTTCAAATCCATGATTGTTCTTTTTTATTGATTCTTAAGGGGATACTCCACTAAAAATTACAACTTTTTTCTTAATAATTTTTTTCAACCAAATTTTGAGAGCATATATTTTACAAAGTAAAGAACTAACTAAACCCAAATTTTAAACTCCCAAATGTTTTTGGCTTTTGATTTTTTATTTTTTCTATTCTTTTTAGAAATATTTTCAAACCCTCGTTCTTAGTAGAAAATCTCTTCTTTTTTTTTCCTTCGTTTTCTTTTAGTTGCAGTCACAAGACATAGAGAAATATTTCTATGCATTCATTTTATGAACTACCTATCTCATTTATTCACTTTCAATTTCTTTTTTATTTAAAAAAAACTAGCTGTACCCGTGCGCTCCGCTGCACTTGTTAGAAATAAATATAAACTAATTACATAATTAAAATAGGACGTTTGATCCAGGGAACATTCGTGTTTGATAGAAGGATAAATCGTTTAATATGTTACTTAATTTAAATTGTATTTAAATAATTAAAATGCGATCATTTTGGTCCAGAGACACTCATTTGGTGCAATGACAATTCCTTTAACATATTTCTTAATTGTTATTACATGCAAATAATTAAAATATAATCATTTGGTTCAGAGAACATCCGTTTTTGGTGCAATTTGGTCCCATCAAAATTTTGATTGGAATGAAACGTATCGGAACTCATTTTTAAAGAAACTTTTCTTGTGTAACATTTTTCATGAAAATTAATACATAAAATTTACTCTGTCACACGTTAAAAGTGTTAAAATTGTTAAAAAGGTATTTACCTTCGACAGACGGCCCGTTTCGACGCTATTTGTCGTCGTCTTCAGTGTCTCTTGAACCACCTTTGATAAGTACATTTTAACAATTTTAACACTTTTAACGTGTGACAGAGTAAATTTTATGTTTTTAACAAAGTGTTAACATTGAATTTTATAAGCAAATCATTAATGTTATAGATATTTATCTGACTCAAAATAGAGAAAAACATTAAAAAAAAAAAGAAAGGAAATTACACTACAATATTAAATTAGCTCTCTGAAGTCAGGACACTGAGGCCCATTTTTAACAAAAGGTGTTTTAAAAAAGGTCGTAGGCCTATATGCGATCTGTCGGTCTAATTTAGAGACACACTGTAGGAAGGAAAACATATACTTACTCTGCTGCCAACCCGTTCAATGAAAACGTGTGCTGTACATTTTTGATAACGAATAACAGCGGATATGAACCTGCAGAGTCATGTCTGCGCTTATATCTACTAATTCAAGATAAGTCTGAAGCTGATGCCGGGTTGTCAGATTCCATAACTGGGGAAGGTCCCGGGAGTCGCAGGATATCGGAACATTTTTCACCGAGCTCGTCCGTCCAATAGAGATAGACTTGGGCACGAAGGGCCGTTAAGTCGCATCAATTACACGCTACGTGACCGGCTCCCACCGTTATCAGATCTTTCCACCGACTGCAGCAACAAGACGGCTGATGTTTGTTTCCATCGCCTAGCATAACCGCCCACGCACTCGCAATCCCATAAACTAATAGTATTCACCATCTGTCCCAGTTTCACGCACACTCTTCTCTTGATGAACGTGCCTGTACTGTGGTCGATTTGTCTCCTCCTGGATTGTTTAAACTTCATTTTTAGCGTGTTGAGACTGTCATTGAGATGATATAATAATTATGATTGAGCAATGTGAAGTTAAATTTCAAAAAGCTTCAAGAATCCTTTTTCAACGTCCCCTGCAAGGCAGAGTATCCTAAGCACCATTTTGCTAACTTTACAGGAGAGATAGTTATAATACTCATCCTGCATGGTGGTGAATTTTGCTAACTTTACAGGAGAGATAGTTATAATACTTATCCAGCATGGTGCTGAATTTTGCTAACTTTACAGGAGACACAGTTATAATACTTATCCAGCATGGTGCTGAATTTTGCTAACTTTACAGGAGAGACAAGTTATAATACTTATCCAGCATGGTGCTGAATTTTGCTAACTTTACAGGAGAGACAAGTTATAATACTTATCCAGCATGGTGCTGAATTTTGCTAACTTTACAGGAGACACAGTTATAATACTTATCCAGCATGGTGCTGAATTTTGCTAACTTTACAGGAGAGACAAGTTATAATACTTATCCAGCATGGTGCTGAATTTTGCTAACTTTACAGGAGAGACAAGTTATAATACTTATCCAGCATGGTGCTGAATTTTGCTAACTTTACAGGAGAGACAAGTTATAATACTTATCCAGCATGGTGCTGAATTTTGCTAACTTTACAGGAGACACAGTTATAATACTTATCCAGCATGGTGCTGAATTTTGCTAACTTTACAGGAGAGACAAGTTATAATACTTATCCAGCATGGTGCTGAATACAGTAGTCAAAGTTTAAATCAACTTTTCAGAGAAAGAAAAAATTGTTGAGACTCACGGAATTTTTACAGTCGATGTGCAGAACTGGGCAATTTATTACAAGCATCATAACACATTTTCGGTAAAAGTGGCGCTTGCGATACTCTGCCTTGTAGGGGATGTCCCACGACTATTTTGTCCACCATAAATCCACAGAATCGATTTCGGCAACCTCTTACCAGTCACAGTAGATGTGTACCGCATCTTAATCTCCCACTTGCACGCTATTAATGCTGCTGTCGTTTATTTATTTATTTATTTATTTATTTATTGATTTATTTATTTATTTATTTATTTAACTTGGTACAGATAAGGTCATCAGGCCTTCTCTTCCCCTCTACCAGGGGATTACAACTACAATATCAAGAATACAATTACAATTATAATTACAATTAATATTAAATTTACAAATACAATAAAAATCAAAGTACTAAAAGATTAACTGATTAATAAAAGCTAGCGAGTTTATTGTGAAAGTTAAGAAGAGAGAAGCATTTCTTTTATTGATTAAGTAAAAATTAAACCTACTCTACGCAGTAAGAAAATGCTTAATAAGCTTGCTTTTGAACGCTACTAAATTCCGACAGTCTCTGTTGTCACTGGGTAGGGTATTCCACAAGCGCGAGAGAAAGATTGTGTATGATGATGAATACGATGATGTCTTATGTGTTGGTATGGCTAGTATGCGGCTATTTTGCGTGCGTGTGAAAAGATTATGATATGATGACAGGTAACTGAAACGGGAGGCAAGGTAGGTAGGTGTAGAGGTGTGAAGGACTTGGAAAAGGAGAACAAGAGAATGAAAATTTCTACGTTCGTTAAGCCGTAGCCAGTTCAAAGTTTGGAAGGATGGGGTAATGTGGTCAGCGCGACGGACATCGCAGACGAAGCGAACACAAGAATTATGAACACGTTGTCAACTGTTCGAAGACAGGTCTGAACCTCACAAGTGATACTAACAGAGCACCACTTATGAGGCAACTAGGCCAGGAGATAATGGGATAGGGTGGCTAGTTCCTTTCCCCCTCCATTGCATACATCGCTGACTAGCTACATATTACACTAGTCAGACTTCAGATGTATACAAACAATTGTTCTTCCTCTGACACATATCGTCAAGTGAGATGTACTGCCTGATAATAGAGATACAGACGTGGACAAATTATTAACAAAATTGACGATTTTTATGATAAGTCTGTTTACAAAATTTGACTTTTCAATTTACACTACAGTTGACAATTTTTCATATTTCTATCATTATAGTAGACAGAAAAATGCAAAAATGTCAACTGTAGTTTAAATTGAAGAGCCAATTTTTGTAAGAATATATAATAAAAATCTTTAATTTTGCTAGAAATTTGTAAATATGCAAAAATGTCAACTGCAGTCTAAATTGAAGAGTCAGATTTTGTCAAAATATAAAATAAAAATCTTCAGTTTTACTAATTATTTGGAAATATCCAAAATGTGAACTGTAGTCGAAATTGAAGAGTCGAATTTGGTAAAAATATATAGTAAAAATCTTCAGTTTTGCCAATAATTTGTAAATATGGAAAAATATCAAATGTAGTCCAAATTGAAGAGTCAAATTTTCTAAAAATATACAATACAAATCTTCAATTTTGCTAATAATTTGGAAATACGCAAAAATGTCAACTGCAGTCTGAATTGAAGAATCATATTTTGTAAAAATTTATAATAAAAATCTTCAATTTTGCTAATAATCTGTCCACGTCTGTACATGTCAGCCAGAACCTCAATCAGAGGTAACTAGTAATGTATTAATTCTATTCTCTTTATCAATTACTTAATTCAACTGCGGAAGTTTCTGAACGTCAAAATTCAACATGAGCGACAAATGACCAACAAATTTTGCCTGGTGCCCTCAATTCAGAGAGGATCAGGGTTCCTTTATATCACTTTGGGTACTTCAGGACGAGCTTACTTATGCGTCATTCACCCAGTGCAAGGGTTTGGATCCCTTTTTAGAGAGGACAGTGACATCTCTCTCTCATCACATGTTATATCAAGGCTTTTAACATCTTTGGCGAGACGACTCTTTCCTGATGCCGTTGAGTTGTGCTTGTATTGTATTGTATTTATTAACATTGCATGGCATTCATACTTGCTTACAGCTAGAATATGGAACAAGTCAACAAACTTAATACTACTATAAATTCTTAGGGCCGTATTCATAGACATTCTTAGCGCGGGCTTTCGGTGGATGATCAGCGAACTAACGTTTTACATATTCATAAACCAGTGTTAGCTATATGATATGATATGAATCCTATTTAGCACGCTCGTAGCGCGGGCTAGCGAAATGTCTATGAATAGCACCCTAAATTTATAGTCACAGTCTAGATGAAATATATACAGACGAGATTTACAATATAGTCTACTAGTACAACACAAAGTTTTAGTATCAATTTCATGAAGCGTTATTGAATGTCATGAATTCACCTACTGAATAGAAGGCGTGAGAAATTAGGTACGTCTTTAATTTGGCCCTAAATAACCTTATGTTTTCAGTTTCATTTTTTATATCAATAGGGAGGCAATTAAAAATTTTTACTGCCATATAACGCACTCCTATCTGATAGCACGATAGACTTGCCGATGGAGTATGAAAGTCATTTTTTGACGTGTATTTATGCTATGAACTGTTGAATTAGTTACAAAGTTTTCATGATTACATACGAAGAAGATTGTTAATGAAAAATATACTGACAAGCCATGGGCATTATTTGTAGTTTTTTTTTTTTAAATAGTCCTACACAATTCCCTAGCTTTGGCACCTACTATTATTCTAATAACTCTTTTTTGTAATAGAAATATACTATTACTATCTGTGGAATTTCCCCAGAATATTATTCCAAAACTCATTACCGAGTGGAAGTATGCAAAGTATATTGTTTTTAAGGTATTGATATTTACTATATTTTGCATAGATCTAATAGCAAAATAAGCTGAATTTTTTTTAGGGTAATTTCTTTAATGTGATTTTTCTAATTTAGCACATTATCGATTTTTAAGTCAAGAAATTTGGTGGTTGTTGTTTCTATACTTGCGACATTCATCCCCCTCATGTGGAAGCAATTTGGTTAAGTCCATTCTCGGCTTGTCTCACTCAAATGGGACGCTGAAATTCAGAGTGAGACAAGTAGCCAAAGCCTTGGAGCTTACATAGACACTTCCTCTCAGCCTCAAATTCCCTTGCAGGGACGAGCTATCGCGTACGTTTTAAATGTTTTTCCCCCATTTCCTCTTCATTCATTCATTCATTCATTCATTCATTCATTCATTCATTAATCCATTCATTCATTCATTCATCCATCCATCCATCGAGTCATTTTCGGCATTCTGTTACTATTTTTGACCAGTTACTTAATTTACCCTTGCATTCTATTATTATACTTAACGACTATTTCTCTTAACTGCAGAACTTGTTAAGCGTCGGAATTCAGTACGGGCGAGAAATGACCAAAAAATTGTGTTTAGATATCTCTGTCGGAGACAGAGTTCCCTTACGTGCAGTTTATGACATAAAATCCCCAGATTTAATTTCAGTCGCAGTCGAAGACACGATGTATCGCCTTTGAAGATCTACTGTTAAAACTTATGCGAAACATTTAGGTCTTTTTCCCCTGAAGGTGTATAATTATGTTGCTTACATACATACTTACTTACTTATTTATTTACTTACTTACTTACTTACTTACTTACTTACTTACTTACTTACTTACTTACTGGCTTTTAAGGAACCCGGAGGTTCATTGCCGTCCTCACATAAGCCCGCCATCGGTCCCTATCCTGAGCAAGATTAATCCAGTCTCTATCATCATATCCCACCTCTCTCAAATCCATTTTAATATTATCTTCCCATCTACGTATTGGTCTCCCCAAAGGTCTTTTTCCCTCCCAACTAACACTATATGCATTTCTGGATTCACCCATACGTGCTACGTGCCCAGCCCATCTCAAACGTCTGGATTTAATGTTCCTAATTATGTTAGGTGAACAATACAATGCGTGCAGTTCTGTGTTGTGTAACTTTGTCTATTTTCCTGTAACTTCATCCCTCTTAGCCCCAAATATTTTCCTAAGAACCTTATTCTCAAACACCCTTAACCTAGTTGTGCCTGTTTATACTTTATTTATCAATGAAATTATGCTTGTTGATATTTTATCGACAGGCATTATATCCTTGACCAAATAACTGATTAGTCACGTTTATTACATTTTTACGTGGCAGACCCTGGATAACGATGAGACGGCTCTCAATTATAAGTTTTAATCTAAAATCTGAAAGCGTTGTAAATTGAAATTAGCGACGCCTCCGGCGGAAGATTATTGAAGCAGAGGATAAGTTCAAGTATTTGACGTACGACCTACTTAGAGTTCCATTTCCTCTCATACCGAATCAAACAATGATGCCAGGTTTTTTTTATATTCTACCTTGTTGCACAATAATACAAACGTCACGTGCCATCGAATTTATTCCGAAAGAAATTCAGAAGAATGATATATTTCCCTACTTATTGCATCATCGTTAGAAACAAAGGTTTAACTATCTATCTTCCATTTGAGACAATTTCGTAACACATAGCATGTGAATGTGTTTTTGTATCTCTATTTCTTAGAAAAGCTTCTTACATAATTCTTAGAAAGAAGTGAATTGTATCTACATATTAGAAAGATAACGAGTTCACACCTGTAGAGTAACGGTTACCGCGTCTGGCCAAGTGGCCCGGGTTCGATTCCCGGTTGGGGCAAGTTACCTGGTTCAGGTTTTTTCTGGGGTTTTCCCTCAACCCTATATTAGCAAATGCTGGGTAACTTTCGGTGCTGGACCCCGGACTCATTTCACCGGCATTATCACCTTCATCTCATTCAGACGCCAAATAACCTAAGATGTTGATAAAGCGTCGTAAAATAACCTACTAAAATAAAAAATCCTGTCTTTCTACTTGCCTCAGGTTCTCCTCTTTCTACCTGCCTTGACGGAACTGTTATGCAACTCCGAAATAGTCCACACCTGTGGAGTAACGGTCAGCGCGTCTGGCCGAGAAACCAGGTGGCCCGGGTTCGAATCCCGGTCGGGACAAGTTACCTGGTTGAGGTTTTTTCCGGGGTTTTCCCTCAACTCAATACGAGCAAATGCTGGGTAGCTTTCGGTGCTGGACCCCGGACTCATTTCACCGGCATTATCACCTTCATTTCATTCAGATGCTAAATAAGCTAGATGTTGATAAAGCGTCGTAAAATAACCCAAAAGAATCAAGATACCTGATCATGTTAAACGCCTTCAAAGTCTGAAATTACTTTTAATTCTAACACAATTTTTTAGTGTAACTTTTGATTAGTATCAGAGAGAGAGAGGAGAGAGAGAGAGAGAGAGAGGGAGAACAATATAAAAAGAGAAATGTCTCATACAGATTCATATCAGTTATCATTATCTTCATAGCAAATTTCTTGAATGTTACAGCAAGTGCATCCCTGCCATCGCAATGTCACGGTACGATGAGTGTGTTTGTTTCAATTAGAAGCACTCGTAAGTCTCCGAGAAGACGTAGTTTGCTTTTCAGCGCCGTGCATCAAAGCACGTTCATAAATCCGCAGGGATCACGACTTCATCACAAAACTGGCTCGGCGCGCCTCGTTAAGGATGTCACAGCGTTGCTCCAGTCCACGACTGCTGCGATTACACGGACAGGTTAATGTGCAAGTGCAGTGCAATTGCTCAAGGAAATGTGTTAACTGTTGTAAAGTTCACTCGTCCGGACGTCACTAAGCTCTGACAGAATGGCACGGACTCATCTTTAAACGTGGCGACTGCTACAGAAGATTTTTTTCCATTAAACGGTAGAACACAGCACTACTGCACATAATATTCGGATTTGCAGTTTTGAATTTAATGTAGTACCTCTTAGCTGTGGCGGCCGGGTAGCTCAGTTGATAGAGCAGCTGGCTGCGGACTGGAAGGTCCGGGGTTTGATCCCAGGTGGTGACAGGATTTTTTCTCGTTGCCAAACTTTCAGAACGGCCCCGAGGTTCACTCAGCCTCCTATAAAATTGAGTACCGGGTCTTTCCCGGGGTTAAAAGGCGGTCAGAGCGTGGTGCCGACCACACCACCTCATTCTAGTGCCGAGGTCATGAAAAGCATGGGGCTCTACCTCCATGCCCTCAAAGTGCCTTCATGGCATGTTACGGGGATATCTTTACCTTTTACCTTTACCTCTTACCTGTAAGATTTATTCAGAAACAACAGAATGATGATCCGACGATAATAGAAGAATGGAGGGAATGAAAATGAAAGGAGAAATCGAAAAAGTTGGAGAAAGCCTATAGTACCGCCGATATGCCATCACAAATCTCATGGTGCTATTCATAGACATTTCGCAGCACGCGCTACGAGCGTACTAAGCTAGCCCCTGCTATCCACTGGTTACTAGTACAGAATTCAAATCATATCCTATCGCTAACACTGGTTTATGAATACGAAAAACGCTGATCATCCACCGGAAACCCGCGCTAAAAATGTCTATGAATATGGCCCATAAAAACGAACCGAAATTGTACCTATACCCATGTGACAAAACATCAGTTAATACAGCTAAAGTGCAAATTTGGATTACAAGATATGATTAAATTGAATAATAATAATAATAATAATAATAATAATAATAATAATTTTACTTGAAGCAAGTAAAGAGTTAGGTGTGGAAGTAAATCCCGAAAAGACAAAGTCTCGTGATCAGAATATTGTACGAAATGGAACTATAAAAATTGGAAATTTATCTTTTGAAGAGGTGGAAAAATTCAAATATCTTGGAGCAACAGTAACAAATATAAATAACACTCGGGAGGAAATTAAACGCAGAAGAAATATGGGAAATGCCTGTTATTGTTCGGTTGAGAAGCTTTTATCATCCAGTCTGCTGTCGAAAAATCTGAAAGTTAGAATTTATAAAACAGTTATATTACCGGTTGTTCTTTATGGTTGTGAAACTTGGACTCTCACTTTCAGAGAGGAACATAGGTTAAGGGTGTTTGAGAATAAGGTGCTTAGGAAAATATTTTAGGCTAAGAGGGATGAAGTTACAGGAGAATGGAGAAAGTTACACAACACAGAACTGCACGCATTGTATTCTTCACTTGACATAATTAGGAACATTAAATCTAGACGTTTGAGATGGGCAGGGCATGTGGTACGTATGGGCGAATCCAGAAATGCATATAGAGTGTTAGTTGGGAGGCCGGAGGGAAAAAGACCTTTGGGGAGGCCGAGACGTAGTTGGGAGGATAATATTAAAATTGATTTGAGGGAGATGGGATATGATGATAGAGAATGGATTAATCTTGCTCAGAATAGGGACCAATGGCGGGCTTATGTGAGGGCGACAATGAACCTCCGGTTCCTTAAAAGCCAGTAAGTAAGTAAGTAAGTAAGTATG
This sequence comes from Periplaneta americana, assembly GCA_025594305.2. Lineage (NCBI taxonomy): Eukaryota > Metazoa > Arthropoda > Insecta > Blattodea > Blattidae > Periplaneta > Periplaneta americana. The sequence goes on along the minus strand of JAJSOF020000037.1, from coordinate 2,254,521 downwards.
TAGAGTCTATCTCAAGCTGTGTTTATAGTTACGGTACATAAAGTCGTAATTGGAACCTACTTACGATCCTAAATTTGGAAATCATTTCTTTAGTCTTTAATAGGATATATTGTTTATAACATTAAATCTAGACGTTTGAGATGGGCAGGGCATGTGGTACGTATGGGCGAATCCAGAAATGCATATAGAGTGTTAGTTGGGAGGCCGGAGGGAAAAAGACCTTTGGGGAGGCCGAGACGTAGTTGGGAGGATAATATTAAAATTGATTTGAGGGAGATGGGATATGATGATAGAGAATGGATTAATCTTGCTCAGAATAGGGACCAATGGCGGGCTTATGTGAGGGCGACAATGAACCTCCGGGTTCCTTAAAAGCCAGTAAGTAAGTAAGTAAGTAAGTAAGTAAGTAAGTAAGTAAGTATGTAGAGTCTATCTCAAGCTGTGTTTATAGTTACGGTACATAAAGTCGTAATTGGAACCTACTTACGATCCTAAATTTGGAAATCATTTCTTTAGTCTTTAATAGGATATATTGTTTATTACGAAAAGTGAAAAGAATGTTTGTTGAGTAAAAGTTGTAGCTAATCTCGGGGATAAATCTCACATTAACGGACCGGATAATCACGAGGAACCTTAATTGGAGTAGGCGGGCCTCTGTGTTTATTTCGACTTTGGCGGCGACTCAGACCTTTTGCGTTCTGGGGTTAAGAATTAATCGAAAGAGTAATGCATTCGACATACGTTGTCGAATTCTGACAAAATCTTACTTACAAAGAAGCGAGAGAAGGTTATCAGAATCGTAATTATACTCCCGGGCTACAATATTTAAAAACAGGATATCAGAATCCGGACAGCGCCCACTTGAGTGATGATTTCTCATCAAATGGACAAGGGTTCGATCTCCAGAAATGCATGCGAAACTTACGGCTGACGGCGCCAATGAGTCATATTTTCTGTAAGTGGAAGTAATTTGATTTCAACTCTTTATTTCTCATAATTTATCACTAAACAGTGGATGCGGGATGACTTATCGTTGAATGTAGGTGCACATTTACTATATGTTACATTTTTTTCATTCAGACCATTTGCTGAACAGGTTTTAAACGTAAACAGACGACGTCAACTTGCTACTGTATCTCCGTACAGTCAGAAGGAAAAGAAAAATAACATACTGCAGTACATACCTTGCAAGGTTCAGTCCTCGTCATCATTGATGCAATTACCAGCGTCGCAGTAAACGACGATATATTCTCGTAAGTTGTCGAAGCTGAATCGTCTTCGCCTATCGCTTAAACAGTTTTTGTATCGAGGGAATTTCTGAAGAAAACCTATAAAATGGGGATCACTCAATTTCTTTAGAGGAATATTTCTACTGAGCATCATGTTGCAAGTATCGTTAGACCCGCACAACTAAATGATGATGATGATGATGATGATGATGATGATGATGATGGTTCCTCAGATTTCATTTCAATGCATTTCCTGTGCGATGTACTGTTGCAATGTTTCTCTATAGCCTGAGTTGTTCTGGCTTTTATTTCAATTTTACATACATTACACACGATATTGTCTTCGTTAATAGCTACATAAAATGTCACTCTCATAATTCTTAATTGCATTTCGTATCTCTGAGCGAATTTAACGTTTTGCCATTATATATGGATCAGCACAACACTAATAATAATAATAATAATAATAATAATAATAATAATAATAATAATAATAATTTATTTAACCTGGAAAAGTTAAGGCCATACGGTCTTCTCTAACACTCAACCAGGAGTAAAACTGCGTTACAAATAACACTACAAATTTACAAAGTACGCTACAATTTTACACACAAAACTGAATAAAATATTAATAATGTAATGTAAACAACAAGTAAGTAGAAATCAGACATAATATATAACATACAGAAAGAAAGGAAAAAGGATAATAAAATGTGAACAGCAGGTCAAAATAAATGAGAGAAAGTATAAAAAAATAAGACAATTATTGATAATAATAATAATAATAATAATAATAATAATAATAATAATTTTTATTATCATATTATATTGTATTATATTATATTATATTATTATATTATATTATATTATATTATATTATATTATATTATATTATATTATATTATATTATATTATATTATATTATATTATATTATCTGGACACGTTGCGTTATGAACGGACCGGAGTTCCTTCGTTTTGTACGCTGCTGTACACAAAAGACGGACGGCGTGGAACGTGTCGAAATTTCATGAGAATTGCAGTTGATATAGCATCGTTAAAAATTGTAAAAAGCTACAAATGTTATCTTTTACAGTTAAGATGATTTAAAAGTAAAATAAATATCCCCGATATTGTAGAAATTGTTCTACATCCACCGAGCATACGTGAAATTGTATTATTTCATACAACTTCCCAATAAACGCCCTCGTTACTTATTATCAAGAACGGAGCGTAACGTATCAGAAGGCCACACAGTTAATTGTTGGTCGTTACAATTTAAGACTTGCCCCACACTTGTCATTGTCCGCACCCTACATACCTTCTAATAATTACGTAATCTCTTCACAAGTGTCTACTTGATTTATTGTCGATTTAGCTTGTTTCTGTTCTTGGTTGTGGTAAAGAGAGCGGCGGTGTTAGAAAGTCGTGATGGATTTCAAGAAAGATGCATTATGCCTTCGGAGGGATCGGATCTGCTGCATACTTTCCAGTCTCTTGCTTCATTGGCATCGTTGTTCGATCACGTTTGTACGCAATACGGTCTTAATTACTGTTATTCATCCGATATTGGAATTTATGTGTCGGAGTGTCTATTGTTTTTATTTTGCAATTGAAGTGTAGAAATTTTTGTGGTACCAATTACCACCTCTGTGTGTTCGACCTCAGGGGGATTTCACACAGGCTGATTTGAAATTGGTGAGTACAACGTGCCTGTTGTCGAAACTTGTGGAGTTGAGACTCAAAGTGTTTGCAAATTTCATTTCTTACTTTATTTACTAGTCTCCAACGAAAGCACGTGTTCAGCACATTTTTTGCTTTCAAGGTGTAGGGTAACCTAGGGTAAATGGGGTCAAAAAGTAACAAATCTTTAATTTTATTGTTAACTAGCCGTACTCGTGCGCTCCGCTGCACCCGTTAGAAATAAATATAAAGTAATTACATAATTAAAATAGGACGTTTGATCCAGGGAAGATTCGTGTTTGATAGAAGGATAAATCGTTTAATATGTTACTTAATTTAAATTGCATCCAAATAATTAAAATGCGATCATTTTGGTCCAGAGACACTCATTTGGTGCAATGACAATTCCTTTAACATGTTTCTTAATTTTTATTACATGCAACCATAGTTTAATGAACATTGACATCATTTAGATTTAATGTGTATATTTTATTTTACTTGTTATAGGTTTCCATTGAACTATGGTAATAACTTAATTTTAACCCTTGTTTTGTACGTATTCAGCAAATGGCGCTTGGCCCACTATGGTTCTGAACCCTTCAAATAACTTAAATTATAGTATATATTATATTATATTATATTATATTATATTATATTATATTATATCAGAAGTTACTGTAATAACATTATAGCATTATGTCCATCTAGAGAAACTACACTTTCCAATGGTGAAATAATAATTAATTATACAAATCGGTTAATTTAGCTTCCGATATTACTTCATACAAACACAGAAACATTCTCTGTAGGCTATCTTTCATAGCTTTCGATTGTTGCTGTCCAAGGCCCCTTATAGACGAAGTCATTTGTTTTTTATTTCATTACACGGCCTTAGATGACAGTTATTTTAATTTTAAAATTCATTTATCTCATTAAATATCAGTCCTATCAAAATTTTTCAAAGAATAAAACTTATCGGACATTATTTGTAAAGAAACGTTTGTTATGTAACATTTTTCACAAAAATCAATAATAAGCGAGATATTTCGATTTATTTAATTCAGGCCCCCTTATAACCCCCCTTTTAAATAACGTATTTTGAATGCCATATAACCTAAAATCTAAGGTACAACGAACTTAATTTATATTCTAATTTTCATCGAAATCCGTTCAGCCATTATCGCTTGAAAAGGTAACAAGCATACAGACAGACAGACAGACATACAAACAAAAATTTCAAAAAAGCGATTTTCGGTTTCAGGGTGGTTAATTATATATGTTAGGACAAATTATTTTTGGAAAATCGAAAATTACCAGAAAAATTTCGACTACAGATTTATTATTAGTATAGATTTCATAATATATTACACTCATAACATATCATTAGTTACGCCACATGTAAGTACTACTTCCCCAAAATGTTTCTCTTTTACTCTAAACTAACTGTCTGTACATGAACTGAAATATTTCACTGCAGTGACCCTTTTTACCCTTCTGGATAATGATAAATTGCGTCAGTGTTTAGGGCAAATCGGGTCACAATTTTCCCCTCTATATACCTGCACAGAACGTTAAAATCAATATTGAATTGATTTAATTTAACACTTTACACCTTCCACAAACAAACACTGTTTTCTTTTCTGCACCAACGAACTGTGTTGCAGTATAGTCCAAAACCACATGCGTACAGTTTCAAAATTCTAGACACAAGTTAATTTTCTTGTTCTGGAGTAAACGTAGTTTGACGGCCTTTACTTTTCAAGTGGTTGACGTCGTTGCAGACATGAATGAGGAACTCCTAACAACTCAGCAGCATGACGTAGGCTTCTTCCCTCGCGAAATGCTTTAACAGCCTTCTGCACGTCGTTCTCAGTCCACGAATTTGACGTTTTCCTCTTACATTTAACCATCTGTCACAAAGAATTGAAAATAAATAATTAATTTGAGTGGACTGATTTGAAACATGTTGACCCTATTTGTCCGATATTACTGACCCTATTTAACCCAAATTTAGAACTTTTTTGCGCTAGAGTTGGTAGCACTGAATACTGCTTCGATGAAGGCGTTAATAGCCACAATCTCTTCTAACTTAATACTGAAAGTTAATCGCACAAATTCTCTGCCATAGTTGTAAAATAATAAAGGAACCGTAAAGCATTATTTAAAACTAGCCGTACCCGTGCGCTCCGCTGCACTCGTTAGAAATAAATATAAAGTAATTACATAATTAAAATAGGACAATTGATCCAGGGAACATTCGTGTTTGATAGAAGGATAAATCGTTTAATATGTTACTTAATTTAAATTGTATTTAAAATATTAAAATGCGATATTTTGATCCAGAGACCACTCATTTGGTGCAATGAAAATTCCTTTAACATGTTTCTTAATTGTTATTACCAATTATTTTTGGAAAAGCGAAAATTAACAGAAAAATTTTGGCTACAGATTTATTATTATATTATATTATATTATATTATATTATATTATATTATATTATATTATATTATATTATATTATATTATATTATGAAAAAGTGTGTTGATAACGGATGTACTCGAATTAGAAAGTTTTTAATTTGTTGTGGGAGCTCTTGAATCTCAGGAGGAACAACTTTTACAACAGCGCAACATAATCTGCTTGGCTCATTACCCAATTTTTTTGCATTGCATTTATTGCATATGTATTTTATGTATTTTAACACGATTCAATTGAGCATAGTTAAAATTTGAATTATAAAATAATGGATTGCTAAGCTAACGTACTATTACTGCATACTAAATCAATACACTCTCGTTGTTCGTTAATTCTCTGAGATAAAAATGAATATGTTCATAATCATTATTATAAGAAATACAGGAAATGAATATACAGAATAACCTATCAAGTTTTCTGTGCATAAGAACCTATTTTAATCTTACCTGTCCTCAATTCACTCACAAGTTACTGTAATAACATTATAGCATTATGTCCATCCAGAGAAACTACACTTTCCAATGATGAAATAATAATTAATTATACAAATCGGTTAATTTAGCTTCCGATATTACTTCATACAAACACAGAAACATTCTCTGTAGGCTATCTTTCATAGCTTTCGATTGTTGCTGTCCAAGGCCCCTTACAGACGAAGTCACTTGTTTTTTATTTCAATACACCGCCATAGATGGCAGTTATTTTAATTTTAAAACTCATTTATCTCATTAAATATCAGTCCTATCAAAATTTTTCAGAGAATAAAACTTATCAGAAATCATTTTTAAAGAAACTTTTGTTATGTAACATATTTCACAAAAATCAATAATAAGCTAGATGTATAAAATACTCTTAACTCACCTTTATATTCTCTCTATTCTTTTATTGTTAACACAAAGAATACACACACCAGCTAGCATCAATGGCACTCAACGTGTACAGGAAGTTCTCTTCCTGACCAGTATATGGTAGCACTTGCTTGAACTGGTTTGCGCTTGAATATGGAGACAGGGTTTTGAAATTGACCCGATTTAACCTGTGACCCGATTTAGACTGAGTTACCCTATGGCAAACAAAGAGTCTTTTAAAGAGCCGTGGAGTCTGTACAGAATCAGATCCATCCTCGCCTTCGACTCCTTATAATATAATTATATGTTGTAGGTGAAGACCTACTTCAATGGTAATTGGTACTTTATGAGTCTCATAGCATTTGCCTATAACGCATGAATCATCAAGCTACTTCTTGTACTTCTTCATTATTATTCGAAGATTGAGGCCAGATTGGCTTGTTGCGGTTACAAGATCTCTTTAATTTCAATTGATCGTTTCGGTCTCTTCCCCGGGCCTCCTATTCTTTTGTGCGAGATCGTGCGTATTTGCTTGTTTTGCGCACACAACCAATACGCGGTAAGTGTGAAATACCACATTCATTATTCTCAACGTAACACACATAACAATTTCCCTCTTCTTACCGCTTAAGCGCGACATTCATTTTACTGCTTTAGGCTTTTAACATATTATTTTTAGAGACGTTTAACATAGTAATAATTATAAATTGGAAACTTACCATTGCAATTTCACCTAAATTGCAATGTTAATTATTGTTTTTAAATATTTGCAAAAATTAAGTAAAGTCTACTACTCCACGAAACGTATTGCATTCCTGATACAAGTAACATTAAGGAAGCCATGAAAAAATCAACGAGATTCCAGATGCCGATGTTATTACTGCAATATGTTATATAAATAATATTGTTAAAATATTAAAATGAAAAATATATCATTACATAACCTTACCGTTTGTTTTAAGTTCGCATTTATAGACTGGGGGAAAAAAAAGACAGACGTATATCACGGCCTGCTGGAGTATAGTAAACACAGAAAACATTTTGCAGCAACAATGTTGAAGATAGATATTTCGGTGTTCCGAAGTTGGCGTCATTAAACAGAAACCAAGATGGAGATTTCATTGCAACTAATTAGAAATTCGTCTTTCAGGTATGTAATAAACGATCTTCGCACAAAATAATGTACGATACACGAGCGGTATGTTTGTTTTCATGTTCTCGGAAATTAAAAAAGCTCAACTACGTTTCGCTTTTTCAATCTTTTCCTCGACCATGAAAACGTCAACATACCGCTCTTGTAACGTATATTACTATTTTCTACGTATAGATCTGTAAAGTGATAACTGATGAGACAATCTTTCTGTCTATACAGGGTGAGCAGAGGGTTATTCTTTGAGAGACTTCAAACAAAAAATTTCAATAGAATTTTGCTCGTTTTTTATTCCTCTTCGAGATAAAAATTGTTTTTATGAAACATTTCATAGCATGTTTTGTGAAAGCAGTTGATCAAATTCTTAATATTTTGAGTCAATTTAAGAGAGCAGTGTATTAGGCCTATGATAATAAATGATTGAAAGAATTTTAGTGTTGTCCTTGAAAAGTGTAGACATTTGACCCGAACAAATGTAACATTATAAAAATCCTCTGCAAAACAAAAAGTTGCATGTGTTCGGCTCTAATTTCTGCACATTTAAAGGACAAAACTAAAATTATTTCAATCATTTATTATCATACTGAACATATTCTGAATTCAATCAATGTTTTTCACAAAACACGCTATGAAATTAATATTTGAGGAGAAAAATTCGCTCCGGCGCCGGGGATCGAACCCGGGTCCTTGGTTCTACGTACCAAGCGCTCTGACCACTAAGCTACGCCAAATTCAATCCACAGCACCGGATCGAATTCTCCTCCTTCAATGTTTCCCTTTGTGGCCTTACTCCAAGTTAGACATATGTGTTGACGTATAACGTTGAAGGAGGAGAATTCGATCCGGTGCTGTGGATTGAAATCGGCGCAGCTCAGTGGTCAGAGCGCTTGGTACGTAGAACCAAGGACCCGGGTTCGATCCCCGGCGCCGGGGCGAATTTTTCTCCTCAAATATTAATTGTCAATATTACAGATATTATTCTGTATGACAAATTAATAAATCTATAATAGCAGTACTATTTTGTTTCATTTTTAAAGTTAAAGACATATTCGTTAACTATCATTAATCTCTAGGCTACCATAAAAATTTCAATAGCATACTATAGAGCACAATAAAAGAATGCTTCAGCAATATATAGTCAGGATTTATACAAATGTAGCTTTCTGGTACAGTTTCCTGTGAAGCTTACTTGAATCATTTCAAGAGAAAAATAGTTCCGGGGCCGGGTCTCGAACCCAGGATCTTTGTTCTGAGCGCACCAACGCTCTACCGGCTGAGATATCCAGGAACTCTACCAGATTCAAGCTCAATTATTCCTTTTACATCCACATACCTCAAGTGGGTTGACAAGACGTCAAAGACCCAGTATTGAGTGCACACCAAGCTCTGTTTGACTTAAATTTGTGGTTTTCTGTCAAAGAACAATAACGTGTATTGAGTCTGGGTCTGGTAGAGTTTCTGAGTAGCTCAATCGGTAGGGAGTTTGTGTGCTTAGCCAAAGGTCCGCGTTCGATACCCAACTCTGGAACAATTTTTCCCTTGAAATTATTCAGGTCAGCTTTAGAGAGAGCTATACCTCAAAGCCAGATTTGCATAATGCACGTTATTGTTTGTCAACAGAAAACCACACATTTAAGTCACTCAGAGCTTGGTGTGCACTCAATGTTAAAATGTTATGTTTTATTTAACAACGCTCGCAACTGCAGACATTATATCAGCGTCGCCGGTTGTGCCGGAATTTTGTCCCGCAGGAGTTCTTTGACATGCCACTAAATCTACTGACATGAGCCTGTCGCATTTAAGCATACTTAAATGCCATCGACTTGGCCCAGGATCGAACCCGCAACCTTGGGCATAGAAGGCCAGCGCTATACCAACTCGCCAACCAGGTCGACTGCGTACTCAATGCTTGGTCTCTGACGTCAACCCACTTGAGGTATTTGGATTTAAAGGGAATAATTGAGCCTGGATCTGGTAGAGTTCCTGGGTAGCTTAGTCGGTAGAGCATTGACGCGCTCAACCAAAAGGTCCCGAGTTCGATACCCAACCCCGGAATAATTTTTCCTTTGAAATGATTCATAGCCAGAAGTTGGTTGCTAAAGCCTCCAGACCGTATTGAATTCTGTTAGTCTGTGAGTAGAGAGAACAATAGTAATATGTGTTACGAGAGCGGTACGTTCAAGTTTTCATGTTCGAGGAAAAGTTTGAAAAAGCGAAACGTAGTTGAGCTTTTTTAATTTCCGAGAATTGAAAGAAAATATACCGCTCGTGTATCGTACATTATTTTGTGCGAAGATCGTTTATTAAATACCTCAAAGAGGAATTTCTAATTAGTTGCAATGAAATCTCCATCTTGGTTTCTGTTCAATGACGGCAAATTTACAAAACAAAAATATCTATCTTCAACATTGTTGCTTTAAAATGTTTTCTTGTTTACCATACTCCAGCAGGCCGTGATATACGTCTGTCTTTTTTTTCCCCCAGTCTATGATGAGTCTGGAATCTTGTTGATTTTATCACGGCTTCCTTAATGTTACTTGCATCACGAATGCAGTAACTTTAGTTGAGTTGTAGAGTTTACTTAATTTTTGCAAATATTTAAAAACAATAATTAACAGTGCAATTTAGGTGAAATTGCAGTGGTAAGTTTCCAATTTATAATTATTATTATATTGAACGTCTCTGAAAATAATATGTTAAAAGCCTAAAGCAGTAAAATCAATATGTCACTTAAGCGGTAAGAAGAGGGAAATTGTTATGTGTGTTAGGTTGGGAATACTGAATGTGGAATTTTAGACTTTCTGCTGATTGGTTTTGTACGGAAACCAAGCAAATACGCACGATCACGCACAAAATTACATTCATGAGGTGGAGACTCCTATAAGGCGGAATTAGCTACCTCAGTGATATTTTGCCAGGGGAAGGTGGTGACTACGATAGTTGGATGTTGACAAGAAATTACCAGTAAATTTTATATGGAGTTCTTTCATTTCGTAAATATAGAACCCGTGTCTCCCGGCTTTATTTTCCCTCCGAAGGAAGCCATGCTAAAGATTTTCATTGGCATTAAACATCCATGACCCTTGTAGGGGTTTGAAGCCGGAAACGTCGGCTGGAACAGCAAGCATTGTAACCAAGGACTGCAGTAGAACCACGAGAAATTGTACGAAATTTCCGGTAAAATTTTACCAGAAACTTTGCACCAGTCCGAGACTGAGAAACTATGGAATTCATAGCAGACCCCTGGGATCGTACTTTCTGGTCTAAGTACCGAACAGTTTCGCTGTGAGCCGTACCGCTGCAGAGTCCTGTAGCATTCTGCGCTGAATTTGTAAACTGCCTTGGGCCCGATCCAGTCTGCAGGTTAATTTAATTTGACTTCGCCAGTAATTTCTGCTGCTTGTCGCTTTGGTGTGCAGTTGTAGCGCGTGTGACTAAATCCCAGTGACTAGTCGGAGATGTGGATTTATCTCACATCCAGAGGGACTGTTTCTTGCTTTATAAGGTCATTTCACTAGCGTGAGCGTTCCTATCGTTCAAGTATTCCGATCAATGAAGACAAATTACGTTGGCTTTGTCTTTTATTTCTGTTGATCAAAATTATCGCAATACTGATAAAATTATCGTCTCAGCTGGTATTATTTTTCTTTTAATTCAGGAATAGAAAAATGTTAAATGTTATGTTTTATTTAACGACGCTCGCAACTGCCGAGGTTATATCAGCGTCGCGGGTGTGCCGGAATTTTGTCCCGCAGGAATTCTTTTATATGCCAGTAACTCTACTGACATGACCCTGTCACATCTAAGTACACTTAGATGCCATCGACCTGGCCCGGGATCGAACCCGCAACTTCGAGAAGGCCAGCGCTATACTAACTGCGCCTTTCAAGCCGACTAGAAAAATGTAATTCTTCAGAACTGGTATATTAAAAAGTCGCTTAAACTTTACAAAGTATTTTACACCATACTTAATCATTTTAGTTCCCCGAAAATTACTATTATTATTATTATTATTATTATTATTATTATTATTATTATTATTATTATTATTATTTAGTTGGTAATTTATTTATTCATTTATTTATTAATTTATGTATATATTTATTTATTATTTATTTATATATTCATTCATTTATTTATTCATTAATGTATTCATTTATTTGTTTATTTGTTTATTTATTTATTCATTTATTCATTTATTTATTCACTTATTAATTAATTAATTAATTAATTTATTTATTTATTTTCTTATTTTATTTATTTTATTTATCTTATTTATTTATTTAATTAATTAATTTAATTTATTTATTTATTTATTTATTTTATTTATTTATTTCATTAATTATTTAATTTGTTTCCGTAACTTATTTTGTTTATATATTTATTTATTTATTTGATTTATTTATTTACTTATTTATTTATATTTATTTATTTATATTTATTTTATTTATTTATTTATTTAATTTATTTACTTATTTTATTTACTTATTTATTTATTTGTTTACTTTATTTATTTACTTACTTATTTTATTTATTTATTTATTTTTATTTATTTCTTTACTTACCTACTTATTTTATGTATTTATTGTTTTATTTATTTATTTATATTTATTTATTTATATTTATTTATTTATTTTATTTGTTTATTTATTTATTTAATTTATTTACTTATTTTACTTACTTATTTATTTATTTACTTTATTTATTTATTTGCTTACTTATTTTATTTATTTATTTATTTATATTTATTTACTTATTTTATGTATTTGTTTTATTTATTTACTTACTTATTTATTTATTTATTTATTTATATTTGTTTATTTATTTATTTATTTAATGTGCTAGTGAACAGCTGTTGGCCAATAACAGTTTAGCACAATGGATATAATAATAATAATACAGTAATATAAATTCAATGCAATATTTGCAATGACTATTACACACTTACTACGTCATACTACTTTTGATCAATAAGACGGTACGGAACGTCTTTCAAGCAATCATGGCTGCTAATCCTACAATTTGTATCATCTCTGTAGCATTTGTTTCTTTGTTTGCCAACATTGTACCGTACTTTCAATAATTATTGTCCCACGGCGAATCTTCGGACATATCTCGTGAATTTTCATTTTTCTATCGACGGTAGATAACCTTCTGTTTTATACAGTCTCTTTAAATAGCAGATTCGAAAATATCTTCACTGCTTTTTGTAGCTTTAGCCTACTACTGCTACTTCAAATCCCCCTCTTACGTCCTTGTTTTACTCTTATCTAAAAGGTCACTAGTCTATTCAGTTCAGAGAACTGTTTCCAGTGCCTGTGTGGTTCCCTGTTTTATTGAACAATCATAATTTTAAGACTGCAAGTGACTTTCTCACCCGGTGTTTGATTCCTTCTAAAATGCTGCATACCATATGTTACTGTTCCATCCACTCGTTGAAGTCTCCTGCAGTTCGCTTCGTGATGATCGGTATCTGCTCAAGCCATCTCACATTCCGCGCCTTCAAGCTCCTGATGCAAACGTCGATTAGGCTACACTGGACTATTTCAAATGAATTCGGAGCTCTGGGTTTTGGCAATATCCTCCTCACGTATTCCTTGGCATCCACTTTCACAGCTACAGGTTGTGCGGCTCTGCCTATAGAGGAAATACCTGGCAATTAAGTATTACCTTTGGCTCCAGGATATTACAAATTCAGGATCCTTGTGGTGAAACATTGTTCCAGAGATATTTATTGCTTCCTCAACACCAAAGGAATTTAATTTTCCTTTGTTTACATAACCTTCGTGGTGTCTTCTGTTTTTCGAATTAAGTATTTAATTCGCATCGCTTCGCTTCCTTCAGTAAATAAGTATTAAGAGAAACTAACTAGTCGTTACGTACAAGTCGGGGTAACTTGAAAGTAGATGGAATAAATTCAAGGATTTTTATAAAACGCAACAGGTAACAGAAGTAAATCCGTTGACCAATAAATAAAAGATCACCAAGAACTCGTTTTCAAACACTTCATTACTAACACGCGCTAATATTCTTCTAAATAATGGACTACCACCATTATCACCCTCAGGATCTTCTTCATAATCATCATCATCGTCGTCGTCATCGTCGCCGTCATCATCATCATCATTTTCAAATGAAAGAATATGCAAACTGTCCACACCTGTGGAGTAACGGTTAGCGCGTCTAGCCGCTAAACCAGGTGGCCCGGGTTCGATTCCCGGTTGGGGCAAGTTAACTGGTTGAGATTTTTTCCGGGGTTTTCCCTCAACCCAATATGAGCAAATGCTGGGTAACTTTCGGTGTTGGACCCCGGACTCATTTCACCGGTATTATCGCCTTCATCTCATTCAGACGCTAAATTACCTAAGATGTTGATAAAGCGTCGTAAAATAACCTACTAAAATAAATTATATATATGCCAACTATTCAGTCCTGTCCCATGAAACTCAAATTACATTATCGTCTTCGCTCAGCCTCCTTTTGTGTCGTATGTTACGTTTGAAATGTAATAGTCAACCTTTGTTCAATCTCTCAGGGCCGTATTCATAGACATTCTTAGTGCGGGCTTCCGGTGGATGATCAGCGAACTAAAGTTTTTCGTATTCATAAACCAGTGTTAACGATATGATATGATACATGGTATGTGATATGACATGACATGATATATGACATGATATGATGTGATATGATATGATATGATGTGATATGATATGATATGATATGATATGATATGATATGATATGATATGATATGATATGATATGATATGATATGATATATGATATGAATCTCGTACAAGTAACCAGTCGATAGCCGGGGCTAGTTTAGCACGCTCGTAGCGCGGGCTAGCGAAATGTCTATGAATAGCACCCCAAATGTGTTGAAGTCTATTTCACTGATAGTTCTGTATCCAACAATACGTTTAACTTTCAGTATTTTTATTTTTGTTTATTTTTTTTTTCTCGATGAATACTACAGACACTTTTGAGTTTTTTCTAATTGTTCAAGCTCTTTTTTATTTGAATTCCTCATTAACTTTCTCATTTGAAAACTGTTTCAGAAAAATTACTATGAAATGTTAATGTTTTAACTTCATTCAAATTAGTTTGAAGTTAGAGCAGGCATGTCAAAAATCAGACACTGAAAGTGCAGTGTATGTGCGCGGAACGCCGGTCTGTGCAGATTGCGTCATTCACGTGTTGCTCTTACCAGTTCTTAGTGGGAGGGATGTACAAGAATCTATTCTGCGCTTCTAGTGTTCAATTAAATTGACATTTGGACGTTATAAACATATTTAGGAGAAGGAAAAAACACAATTATTGTCAGTGTCTATAATTGACAATAATTGTAACACAAGAAACAATAGACTTACCCAGTTACAATTCACAATGCAGTCGTTTGTAAAGAATCATTTATGTACATGATTTGTATACAGTATTTGAAGAAAATATAAATATTGCAGTAATTTCGAAACAACAAAAAACGAACATAATTTTCATTTTACGTAGTAGGTACTGATTATTTCAAAGTAATACTCTTTCATTGTTCCTCAAGCATTATTGGGACCATTGGTGCACAAATGCTAAGAAAGAAAATATTTTACTCCCAATTACATGCAATAGGACATTGTGAGGCTTTTACACTGGAATCATTTCCTTGCTGTATATTAATATAAATTCCCATTATTATTAATAAATTGGATAAATTAAGCTTCAATTTAAATTTATATATAGTTTGGAAAACGTTGAGAGCAAGTATTAGCAAGTTGGGAGCGTTACTGAATTGAGTTAAAAGAATACTTCACAAGCTGTGAAGCGAGGACATTTTCTTTATGTCAGGTTTAAAGATTTATTAACGTAAGTATATTGAGATAATATAGTAACGTGAGGTGGAAAATTCGCCATTATGTATTATTTTTTCAGAAAATTTTTCCGCCTTACAAATAGTTGCTTTCTTCCTTCCCTTACAACCTCAAGAGCCTCACATGTATTACTCACTATATTCTCATCACTTATCAGCTTATCAAATAAAAGTTGTAAGTCGTCTAACCATTGATGGCTGTGTTAGTACAGACTCCAAAACAACATCATTTTCATGTTTGTCTTCCCGTTAGAGTACTAATTAAGAAATAAGAACTGGCGAATATCATATTTTGAGAACTTTACTAATCTGAATAATTTCGAGGGAAAAATTGTTCCGGAGCCGGGTATCGAACCCGGGACCTTTGGTTTAACGTACCAACGCTCTACCACTGAGCTACCCGGGAACTCTAACCGACATCGATCCGATTTTTCCCTCTATATCCACAGACCTCAAAGTGGGCTGACAACCGTCAAGCAACCAACTTCGAGTGCACACTAACTCCGTGTGACTTAAATTGTGGTTTTATGTTAACGAACAGTGACGTGTATTATGCAAATCAAGATTTTAGGTATAACTCCCTGTAAAGTTGATTTGAATAATTTCGAGGGAAAAATTTTTCCGGAGCCGGGTATCGAACCCGGGTGTATTAATAATTATTGACGTTAAATAATTATTAGAAAATGTATATAATTCTTCAATTATTGATTTTCCACACAAAGCAAGATTAGAAATACACAAACAAACCGAAGTCAAAGACATTTGAAAGGATAAATTACCTATAAAACGAATATCTTGAGAATCCTTTATAACATGAATTTACTAATCTGATTTAAATTCTCGCATCACTATCAGGCCCACATGATATGATGAAAGCCTTTCATTTTAAAATAATTACTATTGGCTGAGGAAAACATCATAACAGTTATGTTATATGATTCGTGATTTCTCTTCTTTGTTATATCTGTGGACTCCTTACTTTATTTTCCATATAACGCATTCACAATCACAGCTCAATGAGCACCCTACTGATCTGTGTTACTGAAACAAAAGCTGATCTGCTACTGCAGGTAATGTACAGCCCTGTCGCGTTCCCCTCCAAGCCGATTCACTCCCTCCAGGTAGGGAATAGGAACTGCACGTTGCACGGAGACCAGTGCACAATGTGCAGGGTTTTGACATGCCTGAGTTGTAGTAATGAGATAAGAAAATTGATTAATAGCGGAGCAGAAGGAACAGAAAATGAAAGTACTTCGAATACAACTTCCCAAACCAGTTCGATCATGAGTAATCACACAGAACTTTCTGGAGTCGATCTTCATCTTTGTGGAGAAGCCATCCGCCTAATTTATTACTGCTGGGCCAGGTAGAGTGAAAATCTTACAGAGGGAGTCAAATTATAGTTGCAAGGCCAGTGGCCGTGTGCACCATTCTCGATCATCTAGCCCGTTTATCAGAAATCACAGAAACATGGTTAATTCTTGACAATGATCAAGTTACGGATGCGGTGCACCGACATTTTCCCTCGATCAACTCAGTACCGTCAGCTGACGGTACGCTCGCTTGAGAAGAATCATCTGAGCGCTAGGTTACCGCGTATAAAACAGCGAACGAACGCATTCTGTCAATTATCGCTTCGTTTTTGTTTGTCGGACTGCTTTCAAACATCCTCGCAGTTTTCAAATAACAAGTTTCAATAATCATGGATGAAAAAAATAAAATAGCAGCGAACTTCTCACAGTTCGAAGTGGGAATACCTTTAGAACTCATCAGCAGTTATGCATCCATATTACAGAATAAAAGTACTGACGGAAGTCCTTTAAGAGAAAAGCAGGCTACCTGGTTGGATTTAACCTCATAATTCACATGAGTTATACGTGTTTACATAATTCCACATAATTTGTAACGTAATTTATACAGTGGTTATTTCATATTATTGATAATAATTGGGAAAATTTCAGTAGACGGATACCTCACTGACAATTATCTAGAAATAGCTACTAAAAAGAGCAGATTTGTATGTGTTTGTCGAATGCTCATCATCTTGCTTACGAAAAGACACATTTCAGTGCCAATAATTTATTTGGGAAAATTTCAATATACGGATACCTCGCTAACAATTATTTTAAAATAAAAAAAAGCAATTCGTCTGTGTATGTCGAATAATAATAATAATAATAATAATAATAATAATAATAATAATGTTTTATTTTCGCTGGCAGAGTTAAGGCCATAAGGCCTTCTCTTCCACTCAACCAGCCTTAATCAATACAATACATAAATTTAAATTACAAATATTTACACTACACTTAAAAGGTTCTCCAGCAATATTCTTCACTACACATTTATTTAAATTTAGATAAATCTATAAGGTAAAGTAGTAACTTAATTTATGAGCTAATTTAATTCAATGAATTATAATTAATTTAATATTTGAGATAGCTAGTAAAATGATGAAAATTAATTTAATATAAGCTTACTAGGACTATGTTACAGGGAGAATATATATATATATATATATATATATATATATATATTTATTTCTATTTCTATAATGAGAATATTAATGTAATTGCCATTAGAGGTTTTGTAAATCTATTTAGAAAAATTAATAATAATAATAATAATAATAATAATAATAATAATAATAATAATAATAATAATGGACAGATGTTAGTTTCATTAGCCTATAAGTAACAAATATTAATCAGCAATTCATCTGTTAAGTAAGAATTTATGCAATTTTGACCTAAATGAAGTTATTGTCCAACAACCCCTTATATCTCTCGGAAGCGAGTTCCAATTTCTAACAACTGAAACTGTATAGGATGAAGAATATAAAGATGTTTTGTGGTAGGGTATGATGAGTAAATTGTTATGATGAGATCTTGTACTTAGCTGATGATATGCGGATAAATTTTGGAAACGAGAAGCCAAATAGATTGGGGTAGCGGTGCGCAGAATTTGAAATAAGAGAACAAGAGAATGCAGGGCTCGTCGATCGCTTAGCCTTAGCCAAGACAGAGTTTGGAAAGACGGGGAAACGTGATCATACTTACGAATATTACAAATATAACGGACGCACGCATTATGCACACGTTGTAGCCTGCTGCTCAAATTTGCATTTAGGTTACTTAATATAATATCGCAGTAGTCGAAGTGTGGCATCACGAGTGTTTGTACAAGGATTAATTTTAATTTATCAGGAAGAAAGTGCTTCAGTCGCTTTAATGAGTGAATAATGGAAAATATTTTTTGGAAATGTGATTCACTTGTTCATTCCATTCCAGGTGACAATCCATATAAATACCAAGGTTCTTCACAGTCGTACTGTATGGAATAGTAGTATTATTTACAATTATCGGTGGCAAATTTTGCTTGTCACACTTCGATCTTTGATGTTCTATTAAGATTGCCTGCGATTTACTTGCATTTAAATTAAGTCCGTGCGTTTTCGACCATATGGATATATGGATATATACGCATCATCATGCATACGAAAAGGAAGTTTTTAGTGCCAATTTATTTTGTGTGCACAAGGTTGGAATTTTGGAGTAAGAGGGAAAGGAAAATATCCTTATTCTGAAATTTATCCATTTAGTTTGTGTTCACAAGGTTGGAATTTTGGAGTAAGAGGGAAAGGAAGGTATCCGTGTAATTTCTCTTAATTCAAGCGTAAATAGCCTAATTGTCCAAAACGTCATGTAGGTCCTAATAGTTTCAAACGGAAAATCTATAGCTAATAAGTGATAATCTAGCATTCTACAAAATGGTCATTTAGTTTTGCTACATTATTACCGGCATAGAATAACTACTTTATTATTATGTTAACAAAATTGGACAATTAGGCCTAAATAATATTTTGTCCTCAAGTAAAGTCCCGATCTTACAAAGCAGAAACACATATAAAACATTAGTCTACTTTGAGAAAAAAAAACATTTTTATTATTCATCTACAAACTTACTCTTTCTACAATAACACCAATTCTGTTATTTCCGCAGTGATTTGCGTGTTCAAGATGCATCATTTCATCTTCAATTCCATCAAGTACGTCAAGTCGTGCCGCCATTTTGGTTTTCTCGACTTGCCCATGTTCAATTCAAGATAATCGGTCCCACACCCATGATCAAATTTGATCATCATCAACTCGCTTGTTTAACTTTGATCGAGATTGATACTCCGCAAATTGGCGTTGAAGATGGTCAAGTGCCGACTTAACCATGGTCAAATTTTAATCGAGAATGGTGCACACGGGCAAAGGTATTGTTCTCTTAAAGAGGACCTGATCTGACTGGCAAGAAATTAGAAAGAATACCCTTGAGTTGTGGAGAAAGTTATGGAAGAAATGTTAGGCAACGAGCCCGGAGAGTTAGCGAAGACCATATTGAGTTGTTCTACAGAATGAAGTATTTCTTATTCATTGCATTGATTGTCATCACGATGACATGTCAAGGCAACGCGTTGGATGTGGGATGATTCAGAGACCACAAAAGTGACGCGTAACTTGTTATGTAGCGCATTTAAGCAGCTTCATATTTCCTGGAGACATTTAATGTAATTGAAATACAAATGCGTTATTTTTTAATGTCACTGAAATGTCAGAAGTAGTTCTAATTTCCTACTAAGATCTGTAATTGCCAGTACTATTATCGTTATTGTCATTAGATTATAAACTACGTAATAAGAATGATCATGTTCCATCAGGACATCAGTCACACAGTGCACACTTATTATTGTGCAAAATTAAGTTCAATCCCTGGTATTAATGGAAATAATTTTTAAGATTAAGATCGAATCACAGACACACTTAATTTAACCTTAATCTTACCCTCATTCCCTATAAATTCAATTTAAAAAATATATATATATAGAAATGGCTTATGGCATAAGGTTACGTACTAATAAGATGATACCACAGTCTACTATATACAGTCGCGAAGCTCAATATGTAGTAAAAATGCAAACATGGGTAGTTGCCCACCACTAGGATCGCTACTATCGCCTCATCATCGCAGATCTCTCTCCTAGTAGACGACAAAATATGTTACACATTCGTTGTGTTCTTTTGGAAAAATTAGGCCTAACACCTTCCTTCCATTATTGAAATATTAAATCCATAAAGCTCATTTATTATTTTAATGAAGTATATTAAATTCCACCATAAACTCGAAGATACCTGCAAGAAATAGGTTAATATTATTTTTGTTTGTGCAAAACGAACTGAAATTTACTATAATCGCTTCACTCATTCAAGATTATAGCGATAATTAACTATGAAACCAATAAATATTAATTTGCATTTCCCTTTACAACAACAATAATGGAAATATGAATTAATGGAGTAATTTACGTGTACCGGTACTTGTAGTGTAGGCTTACGTAGTTAACAAAGTGGGATGAGGTTAAGCAATAATAATCACACCAGAATTGGAAATAAAACATGATCAATAAATTTTATTGTAACAGACTTTTTCTACGTCTCTAGTAAAGTAAGAAATAAAAATAACAACAATATTAACAGCTATAATTAAAAACATATCTTTTGAAAAAAAAAAGTAGGCCTAAGCAATAATAATCCCACCAGAATTGAAAATAAAACGTGATCAATAAATTTCATTAAAACAAACTTAATTTTTCTACGTCTCTAGTAAAATATTATTATTCCAATTATTGTATTTTAGCCATTAACATTTTCATTACAACCAATAACGAACATTTCAGAAGCATCAATGTGAAATACGCAACGAGCTAGCACTCGATGGAAATACGACACAGTCCAAAGTCGACCGTGGGCAGTCTATTGTTTCTAGTTGCTAACCGCTTGGAGCGCTTTATCACGAGATTTGCAAAAAAATCACCTCAAGCTTCGCGACTGTATATAGTAGACTGTGATGATACCAGATGAAGGTCGCCAGCCAGATATGCAACCTCTCTGTGCAACGGTGACAACCATGAACTAGTGCCGTTAACGCGAGGAAATATTTCGTTAATACTCGCCGGGGATGACCAATTGGCGAGACCCGTTAGTTGAAGGGGATAGTCAGTTAAATCGATTATCGGATATTTGTTACAATCCATATCGTCCAATAGCAGTAATGGTCATTGACATTTGGTACAAACAAAAAATCCAGTGATGTTTGGTACAGTCCATATGGTCCAATGTTGAAAAATGTTCAGGATCAATGGCTATAATTGGCACAATCCATTTGTCCTAATGTTGGAAAAAGGTCCAGGATATTTGCTTCATTGGTTGTATTTGATACAATCTACATGATCAAATTTTGGAAAGGGTCCAGGATATGCGGTTTAATGTTGTTTTCTTACAAATATACGTGTTATATGTGTATTCATTGTTGCATTTTCTCCAATTGACTGTAAAATCGGCAACAAACACAAATAAAAATTAGCAGTTTTATTGAGTTTCACAAACGAAATTTTAAGTCATAAATAACATGGCAGAAATAGTTTTTTTTTTTTTTTTTCACAGAAACAGAAGCCAATGTTACATCATAATGGACATTTTATTTTTTATTTATATAGGGTCTATATTAAAAATAAAATTGCCCCAAAAACAGTACCCTGTGACGCACTTAATTTTACATTTTGAATATTACTAAATTGATTAAGAATTTAAGTTACCTGGGTTCTATTACTTAAATATGATTTAAATAACTTTATATATACGAGAATGCTTTTTGAACACCTGTCAGTTTGCGCAACTTCGGCTTAACCCATGAGATATATTGTAACTATGCTGTTGTAAAATTGACAATTAATTTGTAATGTATTTATTATTATTATTATTATTATTATTATTATTATTATTAATATTATTATTATTATTATTATTATTATTATTATTATTATTATTATTATTATTATAGCCTAAATTATATATGGGAAATGGCTGTTATTATTCGGTTGAGAAGCTTTTATCATCCAGTCTACTGTCAAAAAAGCTGAAAGTTAGAATTTATAAAACAGTTATATTACCGGTTGTTCTTTATTGTTGTGAAACTTGGACTCTCACTTTGAGAGAGGAACATAGGTTAAGAGTGTTTGAGAATAAGATGCTTAGGAAAATATTTGGGACTAAAAGGGATGAAGTTACAGGAGAATGGAGAAAGTTACACAACGCAGAACTGCACGCATTGTATACTTCACCTAACATAATTAGGAACATTAAATCCAGACGTTTGAGATGGGCAGGGCATGTAGCACGTATGGGCGAATTCAGAAATGGATATAAAGTGTTAGTTGGGAGGCCGGAGGGAAAAAGACCTTTAGGGAGGCCGAGACGTAGATGGGAAGATAATATTAAAATAGATTTGACGGAGGTGAGATATGATGATAGAGACTTGATTAATCTTGCTCAGGATAGCGACCAATGGCGGGCTTATGTGAGGGCGGCAATGAACCTCCGGGTTCCTTAAAAGTCAGTAAGTAAGTATTATAAATTATAACCAAAGTAATTATAAATGTTAATTAAAATATTATAAATGTAATTCTTCATACATACATAGGCTACACTGTATAAATATATTATTATTAGGGGAGAGTCGGGTAGTATCGGACATCGGGTAATATCGGACAGCGAGTTTCTTTCATCTACCACACGATGATAGTACCTGATTGACATGGTTACGTTTCTGTCATGTCGCATAGAGAAACGTAACCATGTCATTCAGGTACTACCATATGGTGGTAGATGAAAAAACGCACTGTCCGATACTACCCGACTCTCCCCTATTATTATTATTATTATTATTATTATTATTATTATTATTATTATTATTATTACGTCGCTTATATATATATATATATATATATATATACACACAGTGTAAACAATAAAATGTCCCTCTTAATATTTTTAAAAACATGGCAACCCTAATTACGTAGCCTTGAGGTGATGTGACATCGAATCGGCCCTCTGTCTTGCTTCAAATCCGAAGCGAAAGCTCTGTATTTTACCATTCATATCAATTTTAATTGTCGATTTTTGTATAAAAAACAATATTGCTATTAGAAGTAATTATAATATGTAACTGTTTTTATCTGGGGCGCGCGGTTTAAGTGTAACGCTGTAAAACCGGAAGGACGCAGGTTCGATTCCCAATGGGGTGATGGATTTTCTCCATTGATCCAATCCTTCCGGCCGCACTATGGCCCTAGGGTTTACTCAGCCTCTAACAGAAATGAGTAAATGCGGTGAGAACGTAGACTGACATCCCTACTGCCATTAATGCCGATTGTTTGTAAAGGTGAGAGCCTTAACCTTCCGCCACCCCCTGGACCGATTTGACCTGTAATGGGATGACTGTTTTTTCTTAACGATTTTACTTATATTTGTGCATATAAGTATTTAAACCGCAGAATTAAAAAAAAATAGCTTAAGCAAAGTATCTTACTTTCGGTATTTTGGGTATTCCAAATGATAGTTCCAGAATTTAAACTACAAATAGTGGTATATGTCTCAAAATAATACAGGAACGGAACTGTTACGAAACTCGTAGCACGTATGATGAGAAAGCATGAATCGCCTTCATGACACTAATTCTTTTCTGGCTTCTCATTTCAGTAGCATTGTTACAGTGTCATTTATTTTTTCAATTAAGTTCATAGTATTTATGTAGTAGTTTCTGGCGTCACACCGTGGTGGCTGAAGATGGCAATATGTTCATTAATGTATTTGCCTTGGCACCTCGTTGCTTTGGTTTTATGACTTCATAATTTGAAGTCATAACATGTTGAGAGAGTTTTTATACCAGTGTGCTAAAAAATTCGACCTAAACGTCGTAAGATAATACATGAGGTCAGGGCAAGTCAATTTTGACATTAAACCCATGTCCAGGAGTGTCACCCTTCGCCGCTAGGGGCGTCGATTTCCATGACACGGTGCCCTTTTAAATATAATTTGGTTGTTGAGGCCTTAGGCTAGTGCGAGAATTTGTGACTAATAGAATATGAAAGAGAAGAACTTGTTGTGCTTGTAGTAAATATCCAATAGCAATAAGGAAAGAAATCGATGGCTAATAAGTGATACCTTCCTCGTATCTGTAAATTTGCAGGTGAATGAAAAGAATCTTTAAAAATTTATTATTCTCAAAATAGACAAACTTTTTATATATGTTTCTCTTTTGCAAGCTCTTCTACTTAACTACTTACAAATGGCTTTTAAGGAACTCGAAGGTTCATTGCCGCCCTCACATAAGTTCGCCATCGGTCCCTATCCTGTGCAAGATTAATCCACTCTCTATCATCATATCCCATCTCCCTCAAATCCATTTTAATATTATCTTCCCATCTACGTCTCTGCCTCCCCAAAGGTCCTTTTCCCTCCGGCCTCCCAACTAACACACTATATGTATTTCTGGATTCCCCCATACGTGCTCCATGCCCTGCCCATCTCAAACGTCTGGATTTAATGTTCCTAATTATTTCAGGTGAAGAATACAATGCGTGCAGTTCTGCGTTGTGTAACTTTCTCCGTTCTCCTGTAACTTCATCCCTCGTAGCCCCAAATATTTTCCTAAGAACCTTATTCTCAAACACCCTTAATCTCTGTTCCTCTCTCTAAGTGAGAGTCCAAGTTTCACAACCATAAAGAACAACCGGTAATATAACTGTTTTATAAATTCTAACTTTCAGATTTTTTGACAGAAGACTGGATGACAAAAGCTTCTCATCCGAATAATAACAGGCATTTCCCATATTTATTCTGTGTTTAATTTCCTTCCGAGTGTCATTTATATTTGTTACTGTTGCTCCAAGATATTTGAACTTCTCCACCTCTTCAAAGGTTAAATCTCTAATTTTTATAGTTCCATTTCGTACAATATTCTGATCACGAGACATAATCACATACTTTGTATTTTTGGGATTTACTTCCAAACCTATCGCTTTACTTGCTTGAAGTAAAATTTCCGTATTTTCCCTAATCGTTTGTGGATTTTCTCCTAACATATTCACGTCATCCGCATAGATAACAAGCTGATGTAACCCGTTCATTTCCATCGAGGACAAAATATTAGTTAACTGTCCATTTTTGTGAAAATAATAATAATAATAATAATAATAATAATAATAATAATAACGTAATTAAATCATATAAAATCAGTTTCATTGCTAATAAATTATTCTGTTCTCTTTGAGAGAGCCAATCTAATTGTTTCTAATTGCTTTATTTTACGACGCTTTACCAACTGCGATGGTTGTCTAGCGTCTGAGTGAAAAAATGAAGGTGATAATGCCTGCGAAATGAGTCCAGGGTCCAGCGCCGAAAGTTACCCAGCATTTACTCTTAATGGGTTGAGGGGAAACCAGGTAGCTTGTCCCAACCAGGATTTTAATTCAGGCGGTTATCAAATATTTAGACTATATAGAGAAAATTAAAAGAATTATATTGGCATAATTGATTGGTTTGTTTTTTATAGCTAGAGTAATCTGGCACAATATTGTTTGTACTGCAGCGAAAAGACTTCACGGCTTGTAAAGCTAATAATACACGTATTACTGCATGTAAAATGTCCGGTGATATTAGCTTATAAAATGTAGTGTAATATTCGGATGGGAAGAGACTGAAGAGTAATTAATAATTACAAAATAAGAAAAACATTTAAAATATCCTCCAGATGTTTAGGGTCTAGAGAACAATGAAATGGGGTCATTTTCTAAATCTTATATCACCTCTCTACACCTGTGCTTGCTAAAAAGTTCAAACAGTGCTTACGCAATTAGTCGCTCCTAGGAGATTCACGTAGCTTCGGTATTGAAAGAACCACACAAACAATGGAACGAGTTATTACCTGTAGAAACACGCTAATAGCACAGTTTAGTATATACAGTTGCGAAGGTTGGGATGATTTTTTGCAATTCTGGCGATAGTTGCTAGCCGCTTGGAGCGCTGTGAGTACTAGGAACAATAGACTGTGCCACAGCCATCATGATCTAATACAGGCCGTAAGGCAGACCATGTGACTCGCTTAACCCGATCACGAAGGGCGGCATTTCAACCATATAAATTAGTGGAATGCATAAACAGTAAAATATCTTTCTATAAAATGTAGTGTAATTCCATTAATAAAATTTAAAACAATGATTATGAGACACTTCAGACATAATTCCTTGCGAGTTAAGGTATAATATTATTTATTGTGTGAAATTTACGTTATTCGTATGTGTAATACCTGCCTTTATTTCGATTAAATATTGCGAAATTCTTGTACATTCATTTATGCACGATTAAATAATTTTCAATTGCACCGCACGGATATTTTGATATGTTGAAATTATAGGTTATGTTTACTGTACCAGTTGCTCCTTTCTGTCTAAATTTAGTGATCTCTAATGCCTTGGCATTCATATGAAAATTATAGGTTATGTTTACTATATTTAACTTATATTCCTAAATTCACAATTATACATTATAATTAAGCATAATGTCAAGTATGATACCCCGGACATTCAATTTGTCTGTATTTTAATACTACAATTGAGTACTGAATTATTGTATTTATCTACTACTTAAGAGACGAAGTAACACAATCGTACGTACACTAATTTCATACTAGTGGTATGGTAAATTTTCTGTCTACAATTAAGGAAGGTAGATGTGCTAAATTAAAATCACAATATAAATTCGTTTTTATTAAACCTCAAAATAGCTTCCATTCTAAACTATGTTGATGCGAACAGATTATGTTAACACGTAAAATTCTCTTCACATTAAAATAACACAGTTTGTAATTATTTCTGCAACATATTATCACACAAGAAGTAAACGGAACTTATGAACACATTACACTAAATAAAACTTAGCAATGATACGCAATAAATTTATAATATAATATTTCACTGAGCTACATAAACTGAAATAGAAAACCCAAACATACATTACGGCCTGGTCTAGATCGAAAAGGCATTGACTGTGCCGTATTTCTTATTGTTGTGAAAAGTTGTGTAAACTGTGAAATGTTCGTTATCGGTTGTAATAACTGTAAATGGCTAAAAATACAATAATACAAGGAGACTTTTGTAGTACTATAAATTGTAAGAAAAATATGTTAGAGTTATCCTTCTTCCGAAAGATCCAGGAAGGTGAGTTTATAGAATATAATATATACTTTATGAAAATAATATATAAACCTTATGTATTTCATATTTCAATAGTGGAAGGAAGGTGTTAATTTTTTCAAAAGAATACGATATCAAAATTACAATACATTTTATCGTCTTCTGGGGAAAGGGTCTGTGATGAGGCGATAGTAGCGATCCTGGTGATGAGCAACTATCTATGTTTGCATATTTAGTAAGTATTGAGCTTCGTGACTGTATATAATAGAATGTGCTAACAGCCTAGGAAGAAGAAACAGTGCCTCCTAAATCATTTATGAAGATAGCGCTTATTCGTATTTGTCACAAATTGAAAGTTGATTTAGCTGCAGTGTGAACGATATCTAGCGGAAACCTTTGTAAATGCATGCTATTAACATAATACTCCTACAAGACATTGTGTTGTGTTACGCCTACAACAAAAAGACAGCATGTACAGAAACAAAACCAGTTAAGTTGTAAATGAAATAGTGCAATTGCTTTGCTTTATGACAGAAACAAAAGACAGATCGTGAAGGAGAATGGATTTATGGGGGGTCCGTAACCAAGGCTACGGAGTGTGAGCCAAACATTATGGTAACTGGACACATTTGGGTCGGCCACCCACTACTTATACATCATCAGAACTGCAAGCTTCGTCTGTGAGTGTGAAGGCCAATACCATACGCCCTAAGGCAACGGTAAAGTTGGCCTCTTAAACAAGTGGTTGTGAGAGAGAAAAAAAGTGTACGTAACGCAACTTGTGTTAAGCCCTGCTGAAAGCTCTCCGTCTCTGTCTAGTCCCCACTATGATTCCCGCTCTCTGGCGTGCCGAATACTTTCTCTGCACGTTCGTCTCATTCCATTGTGTGCTGCGATGAAACCAAGACCTGGTAGTGGTTTAGTGAGGTGGCCCCAGCACCTGTCGGGGCTCCTGGCGGTCCTGCTGCTGGTCGTGGTCCACACGCCGGGCACCGCGCATCTCTTCCCGGCGTCGGATCCCATCAAGACCCCCATCACAGCGGCTTCCGTGCAGCCTCCAGGTACTGTCGTCTCCCAGTCTGGGACAACTCTCGCCAGCAGTCTTATATAATACTGTAGTACTGGTCATGTATATACATACAGTATACCGTGTGCTTTGAAGACATGAGTATTAGGCATAACTTTTTGGTTGTATAGGGACATCATTTTATTTTTACTAACATTTTTAATATTAAGTTGCCTATACCTCTGGATCAACGCCGTTTGCTACCCCCTTTCACGACTAGAATTCGATGATACTGGCGTAATATATAAACAAATCACTTTACTAGGTATAGGAGGGAAGAAAAGCAGTTCATCCATTTACGTAAACTAGGAAATATCGCGAGTTTGAGTTTGATCATTTTCATTAGGTTTTTGTTTAATCAAAATACAGTACAGTATTAACAATGAGTGTTTTTGCTCACGAACTGAGCTGTCCATGTGGACGTGTTCATTATGCAGTGTATATTATACTGTCTACAGCACATTAGCGTACAATATAGAGAATGAAGTTCAATTGAAAAATAATCGTAATATGGATATTTAAACGCATTTTTTAAAATGGTGGCCGTTCATTTCGATACAGGCTTCAGTTCTAATGTGCATATTATCGCACTATAGACTGTTGTACCTAATCTCAATTACCAGTTTCGTTGATCGTACTAGCAACTCATGTTGAAATAATTCTATACCTACTCTATAAAAGAGTACCTTACGTACTGTAAATTCAATCTTCACTTCCGCCCGATCCGAAGAGATAAAATTACTCAGACATGCTATGTACTGTCCATCCAAGTGGTTATGTTGTAGGGTCGTAGAAAGGGAGGAAATCACATGCCAGTTAATTACTTAACGAGGCCCTTTTATTTAAGTTATTTTAAACAGCTGTATAATATTACGTAGACGTCCAATTCCTAACAGAAATTAATCTTCTCAGAAAAGAGCTAAGACAGCCAAACCACTAGCTGGCGAATAAAATCTGGTGGGGGAAACCGGGATGCGACGTAGGCAAATGGACGACAGTACCTGTGCGAAAATGATTCAGTATTGAAAGCTCTTTCGTCACTGGAAAACGCGAACATATTTTTGGAACGTACTAGTTTACTATGACCGTAAGACTACTATGACTGTATATGCGGTCTTGGATCTGTGTGGAGGACGGTTGAACTTCATTAGTAGAAGGGGTGGGAGTGAAGCACATTCAAAAACTCAGGTACAATAAAAATTGAAGTAAAAATAAAATGATGTCCCTGTAGTATTTCCATTATTCCACAAAGATTATAATTATACAGGGTTTTTGTTTCAAAACTTTCCAGTGTAAATAACTAATTATTTAAATTGAATTCAATTTAAACAAAAAACTCGTCAATTTAGATATTGAGGGGGAAGTCTGAAACCAGGCTTAATTGCATTTTAGATTTCACCCCCACCTCCGCTTGGAAATTTCAAATGGCACCCCTATATTTTTATACTTAAATATGAAAGAGCACTCAATTATTTACACAGCTCATTCGTTTGTTTTCGCATCTTTTGTTTTCTATCGTCTCCTGACAACATGTTTTGTTGTTCTTATCAGTTGATTGTAGGATGAAAACACAGCTTATTTTGTGCAATTTGCTAAATTTAATCAATAAGAATTATTTCTGTTCTCTCTTGAAGGGTATACACCATTTCAAAATAATTTAATACACAAACACAACTATTACAAGAAATGCTCAATAAGTTTTTGTAGCTTTATTCTCTTCAGCTCTAATCAACAATAACAACAATCCAGGTTGCCAGGCGACGATAGAAAACAAAAAATGCGAAAACAAATGAATGAGGTGTATAAATAATTGTATGCTTTTTCATATTTAAGTATAAAAATATAGGGGTGCCATTTGAAATTTCAAAGTGGGGATGGCTGGATGTGGGGGGGGGTGAAATCTAAAATGCAATAAAATTAACACTGGTTTCAGACTTCCCCCTCGATATCTAAATTGACGTGTTTTTTATTTAAATTGAATTCAATTTATAATTTGTTATTTAGACTGGGAAGTCTTGAAATGAAAGCCCTGTATAACCAGACAGAATTATATGATTTACTCCCGTATAATTGTAATAGTAATCTAAATAAATTGTATTTCGTATAACTAACAAGTTAATATTAGCAGTTTTCCCCACCCCCTTATCGAACAACTTAATTCGGAATATAGATAAAATAGATCGATACACTCTTTTAACACTTATAATCACTGAATAACTTTATGATATCTTTACTGTGTTAACTTTTGCAATTTACCTGGCTCACTAGTTTCGAAGTGGTATCTAACACATCCACATCACATCCTGAACACTCAACTGAATTTCAAAACACACACTCTTTTTGACACAATCATGAACACACCCCACCACAACAGGGAACCAGAAAACAGTGCGGGATCTTCACTAGACTTCGGACAATGAAGGATATTACTTTGAAACTAGTCAGCCAGGTGAACTGCAAAAGTTACGACAGTGAAGATATCATAAAGTTATTCAGCAGATATTTTAATTGTTGAAGTTAGCCATTACTGTTAATATCCATTCCATTAAAAGGTCAAAATGCCGTCTTGTTTCTCATTGCAAAGATTGTGGTGATGATGATAATCTGTCATTATTATCATCGTCATCATTTGTTAGCCCTGCACTTTTTTTACACGATAATCATGAATTAAGGAGTCATTTGACACATAAAGATTAATTCCAAGTTATTTGGTATACCGTATTCACATTCAGTACATAGGGAACAATCTGAAAGTTTACAGTATGATTTTTGTACATTGAGGAACATTTCTTTGCGATTGAGATCCATTTTTTGTATGTACTTCAGTAAGTTCTTGTTGTTAAACTTAATTGGCGTTATTATGGCTAGCCTATAGGAATGTGATCCACGGGTTCCTGCTTTTCATTCAGTTGAATGTGAAATATACGTCTTTCTATTATTAGGTTTTGTTTTTCCAGTGTTACGATCTTATCAGTATTAGTGGTTTGTATTATTATTATTATTATTATTATTATTATTATTATTATTATTACTATTATTCTCGTTGCTGTTACTTTGCTAGCGAACATTGATATTAATTCATTTAATGTTCTGCCCAAGGACAGGACTTTCACTGCAAACCCAGCTTTCTCCAATCTTTCCTATTTTCTACTTCCTCTTTGTCTCCTCTTATGTTCCATATATCTTAATGTCGTCTATCATCTGATATCATCTTCTGCCCTGAACTCTTATTCCGTTCACCATTCCTTCCAGTATATCATTCAGTAGGCAGTTTCTTCTCAGCCAATTCCTTTTTCCCTTCCTGATCAGTTTCAGCATCATTCTTTCTTCACCCACTCTTTCCAACACAGCTTCATTTCTTATTCTGTCTGTCCACTTCACACGCTCCATTCTTCTCCATATCCACATTTCGAATGCTTCTATTCGCTTCTCTTCACTTTGTCGTAATGTCCATATATCTGCCCCATACAATGCCTCACTCCACACAAAAAACTTCATTAGTCTCGTCATTAATTCTTTCTCCAGAGGTCCGCAGAAGATGCTCCTTTTTCTATTAAATGCTTCCTTGGCCATTGCTATCCTCCTTTTGACTTCCTGACAGCAGCTCATGTTACTGCTTATAGTACACCCCAAGTATTTGAAGCTGTCCACTTGCTCTACTGCCTCATTTAGAATTCTCAAGTTTATGTTTTGTATTTTTCTTCGTATGACCATGCTCTTCGTCTTACAAGATTAATAATAATAATAATAATAATAATTTAGTTATTTATATTTTATATGCTGGACAACAGCCATTGGCCAATAAAAGTCCAGCACAGTGATACAAACAATGCAATAAAATGATCAACTATGGTACACATTACATAATAGAGATAACAACAAAATAAAGAACATAGATTACAATGATTAGTTTACAAGAATTAATACTATTATATTTTATGGAAAGGCGTCGATTCATACAAAAGTATTACCAATATGTGTAGAAAGATAATACAATTAATATTAGCAAAGACATTGCCATGTCCTAATACTTCTATACATTGAATGGATCGAAATCGCCTACATGTAAGTTAGCATGTTTAATACATCTGGAGACCGGCGAGGAAGATTTAGAATTTCTAATATAGAAGAGTTTGTGATGTCTCATGTCCTTCATAGGAATACGAAGGCTGACACTGTTTAAGAAAGATTGACAATTAAAGTCACCTTTAAGGACCTTACATAAGAATAAGTAATCGAGACCATGACGTCTGGCATACAGGCTTCGACATTTAAAGTGCTCTCATTTTTTATCATAGTTATACCCAGAGTTATTAGGCAGGAATCTGTACGAACATAATGAAATAAATTTCCTTTGAATATTTTCCAGTTTTGCCGAATCAGAACTAGTAGTAGAGTTCCAAACTACAGATGCATATTCGAGTTTCGATCTCACTAATGTATAGTATGGTATTAAAAGAGAGTCAGGTGTTGAAAAAGAATAAG
Organism: Periplaneta americana; assembly: GCA_025594305.2. Classification (NCBI taxonomy): domain Eukaryota; kingdom Metazoa; phylum Arthropoda; class Insecta; order Blattodea; family Blattidae; genus Periplaneta; species Periplaneta americana. The sequence continues at coordinate 2,221,652 of JAJSOF020000037.1, read as the reverse complement.
TAATTGACCGAATTATTCCTAACATTCTTAATAATAATAATAATAATAATAATAATGATGATGATGATGATGATGATGATAATAATAGGAAAAGAAATTTCTTCGTTGACATTGAGAATGGCCAAATGTGACATTCTTGACAGTTTGGAATGTACGTAGTCCTCAGTATAAAGGAATATCATGTCAGTTCAACGATGTTTCTGGAATCCGTGTTATTTTTCCTCAAAGTTTCACATTCATAAGCTTCAAACATACCTGTTGACATTCACAATGGAGTGGAGAAAACAACTGCCCTCCAGCGATCGCTGTGATGTAACACTCTCTCTCAAACTCAGATGTTTTCTCACACCTCATAGCCACACCATCAGTACTTCCATTAAAGCTAGAATATTATTTTGTCGTCGTCATCATCATCATCATCTTCATCATCATCACATGGTCTATTTCGGAGTCGCAGAGTCCAAGTTATTGTATACCTGACATCCCCAGCGTTTTTTTTTCCGATCTGCCAACATCCCATATTCCTATAGGTTGTGTGTTATAAAAACGGATCAGCTGTGGCCTCATTATATCAATATATGCTCATGACATTTTAATTTAAATTATCTAATTATATCTCCAACGAATGTTTTTACATTTAATTATTTTCTCAGTGTTTCATTTCAACGATGGTCACGTAAAATGAATCCAGACCAGAGAAGTTAAACTAGAGTAATATAATAATATTGAATTGGGCTAACCGTCTATACTTATCTAGTTTATATTTGAATTTAACATTAACGTTTTCGGCACTTTGTGCCATTTTCAAATGTATGGAATTGCCTTATTACATGATAAAATAGATACACTTTATGTGTGTGAAATATATGGTATGTACCCTTGATGATCTATCATCATTTACGAAATAATATATAAATTAAAACACTTACTTGTTACTAATGATTAAAATCTATACTGATTTACTATATCTACAATAAAAGTCCCCTGTTTTATGTAACATTATGGTTTTCTTGATGTTGTTATCACATATAGTTCCTATATTTATTAAAATGTTTTTGAGTTGCACTGTATTGTACGTATTAAAATGTTAAAATTCTGTTTGTTATATATTAACACACAAGTCGAAGCACTGTACCACGATGAAATGTTGCGAAATATCAATTTCATTGATACTTGTTATTGTGTTCCTTCGGTTTGGCAAAGTTGGATGTTACAATGCTGAAACATGAATCCTTGGTGTGTTAATATATAACAAACAGAATTTTAATATTTTAATATGTACAATACAGTGCAATCAAAAACATTTTAATAAATATAGGAACTATATGTGATAACAACTTCAAGAAAACCATAATGTTACATAAAACAAGGGACTTTTATTGTAGATATAGTAAATTAGTATAGATTTTAATCATTAGTAACAAGTAAGTGTACGTACTCTCCCTGGTAGAACTCTTGACTCAACCCGTTGCAGAAGATGCGACGAGCAAGAAACGCTTCCTCACGTCTTGGGTTTCTGCCGTCATGGAGAATTGCTCCGAATCAACAGACATAATACGGTTCGTTCTCTCATCGCAGCTTCAATCCGTCAGAATGCTTCCTATGAGGTTTATGAGGAGGTTGGTTGCGTCTCTTCTGATGGCTGTACTAGACGGGCTGATATCATCATAATTGATCGGCAGAAGGATAAGGGTGTCATTCTTGATCCCACAATCCGTTTTGAGATGCATGAGCAACAGCCACAAGAGGTGTGTCGTGAAAAACAAGTCATCTATGAGCCTTGTTGTCAGCATCTTGGAGCACAATACCACATCACACATTGGACAGTTTTTGGGCTCATGTTCGGTGCCCGTGGCACGATCCCACGTGAAACTTTAAATCAACTTAAACAATATAAAATTTCTGATGCAACGATTGATGCCATAGGCTCTCACGTGTTGAAATCATCCTTAGCTATAATTAGTAATCATTTGTACACAACAAAATTTTTATTGTAAATGATTTCGTACGTTTTCTTATCTTAATGTTTTTTTTTCTTTTTCTTTCCAAGTGTCAAAAAATTGTTTTGTTTACTTATTATTCTTTATGAATTGATTAGTAGGCCGATCTATCGAACCCTTATTTAGGGCGGCCTTTGTTTCTACAAATTATCTAATTTATATATTATATTGTAAACGATGGTAGATCATCAAGGGTACATACCATATATTTCACACACATAAAGTGTATCTATTTCATCATGTAATAAGGCAATTCCATACATTTGAAAATGGCACATAAGTGCCGAAAATGATAATGTTAAATTCAAATATAAACTAGATAAGTATAGACGGTTAGCCCAATTTAATATTATTATATAACAACTTGCTTATCGGAGAATCATACAAAATGAAAATATTAAACTAGAGTGTTTTGGGTTTGGGTACCAGCTATTGGTAATGGACGACTACTTACTTGTAGTTGAAGGGGGTAAGACATGAGGGGAGATGATGGGCCAAACAGTTAAAAATAAATCTGGACATCTGCATAGAAAGTATAGTAATTAGTAATTACTCAAAACAATGGAACACTTCAATAGACATCAGAAATGAGAAGGCCAAGTTAAAATTCAATATATATACGAGTGAGGGAGAAATGTATATTTTGATAGAAATTAACGAGCCAAATGAGTCGGACTTTCTGTTATTAAACAGATTAATAATTTGCAGAACGTATAATATTCGCACGTTCCCACACAGTGTGCAGACATAGAGTTACCTTCATTAAGTTAAAAAATGTATTAGTTATTATTAAAGACCGTTTTCTTGGTCCCACAGCATTGGAATGAGTATAAGCATGCACGGGATGTACATTACGTCACGTGTCCTTCAATAGACACTCACACAAGTAGTTAAGTACTTCATGTTGCTGTGAAAAATCAATGGATCTTTGAAATTACTTAATAATGTTTTATATGTACTATAACTTTCAAATTAGAGTGATTTTTTTCACAGCGGCAAGAAGATTTAAAATGCAGGTTTCTCAAAACTTTAAATTTTGAGTTGTTTGCTTATGAACTGGGACGTCGATATGACGTTTCATTTATTAAATCACTTCCACGATGTTTTTTAAATACTGAGAGATACTATTTTTTATTTTTATATTAATTTTCATTACCATAACATATTTTATTTGCCTCCTAGTTGTTTCTATATCAGACCTGCACAAGGTTTGCGCTCTCCGAACCGGCTCACAGCTCATGAGCGGAATGCAGATATTAGCTGCGCTCTGTATAAGGGTGGACTGGAAGAAGGGGTGATCTCGTACAAAATATACACAAAAGGAAATACAGTACTAGTAAGAGTGTTTATGAAATGAATTCCCGTTCAGTATTTGCAAAACTATCTTGGACTATTATTAATTAATCAAGAAATATTTTTTGCAGAAGTAATAGAAATTCTATAGCTACTTAAATGCACAATATCATTTTGTTATATTTTTATTTATCAGTACATCAAAACGAGGTTTTATGCTGTTGGCAGCTGAAAGGAACAGTAGCCTACTGATCGTAATGAAACATCAGTTACAGATGTTCGATGTCTGCCTTTATTAAAGTTGATTATAGAAAACAGTTGCTCACAAATATAAATGTTGAGCCAAACATAGCAATCATTTTCACAGCCAGCCTGTGTAGTCGTGGATATTATTGCTAATGTTTAGTCTTGTAAAACTCAACCAGGGTAGTAGTATTATTCAAAAGATCTTTAGCCCTTAGGTCACATTGAAGGTCAATAAGTTCGAGCTGTAAATCGTTAAATGTTATGTTCCGTCTTTTAGATTCCTCCATACTGTACTGTAGCAGTAGGTAAGCAACGTGAAACAATTACTGAGAATAGGCCTACACACTGCACTCCACTAGATAACTCAGTGGTCGTTTCCCTCTCCTCTACCTATAGCAAGTCTATGTCATTCTGACGTATCTTCCTCTCCGTTTCGGCGAGCGGTAAACACAGCTCTCCCGCTCCGAAGGAACGCGCGCGCTCGTTGAGCGCTGTTTGTGCAGGCCTGTTCTATATCATCATCTCAGAAAGAATAATAGTACATTATGCAATGAGCCTATAATGATAGTAAATAAGAAGCGAGTATGGATGTTTATGAAACGAGCGCAAGCGAGTTTCATAATTTTCATACGAGCTTCTTAATTACCATTATAGGCGAGTTTCATACGACTTTTTATGCTCGACCATATTTCTAACTAGAAATTATTCAGATGTATACATTTTATTTGTGTCTGACAAGATCGGAAGTGACCTTGTTCTAGGTCGTGAATTGTGAGATGTGCGCAGACGCGAAAGTATTGATTTTTTCCGAGGAACAATAATGTCGTTGACCTTGATGTAATCCCGTTAAACTTGATATAACCTTGATTATTAAATTCGGCATTGAAAAACGAGATGAAAAATTGAATTTATTTGAATATTATTTACAATTAACGCTAATTATTATAGTAACAGAACATAACCTTCTGCGACAGTATTGGATTTCCAGCCTCCGTGACTTTTCGCTAATTCTCTTTCGATTGCATATCCGAGAATAATCGATACTTGCGGTTTTATAACTGTACAAAGCTGACTTGTCATTAGCTGAACACCTGTACTTTAATGAGTAGGTGTACTTTAATGACATGCATTAAAGGACTGCTACCAGGTGTATAATTAGTACATTTCGGCATGGTCGAGCATAAAGTATATTATGTATAGATAGGGAATTATTCAGAAGCTAGTACATTTTTTAAATTATTGCAGGAATTTTCTTAACAGTGTACATAGTTCACATAAAAGTAGAATTACTATTGACGTTACGTCCAAATAATCATGTTTACACTATAATCTCCATTATGTCTCATCATCTCATCGTCTCTGATCAGTTCCCATAGTTCAATGAGACGTTAATAGGGAATCAGAGTGAGAGGAGCTAGGCTACGTACAGCTCACCACGCGCGTTACGCAAGACGCTCTGCAGGATGATGGAATACATTATCGCCGCTTGTCAGAGCTTCCTGCTGCCGTTCGTCACACGTGAGAACAGCGGCGATCGTATCTCTTGTCTTCTTAATAGCTGTTTGGAATACGTTACATTTTCTTACTTCCCTTCCAGGCCGCTGACAAGGGGGGCGATGAGGAAACACAGTATTCTAATGCGACCCATATCAGGTAGCGAGGTTTGAAGACAGACCCAAACGCACGTAGCACATCGTCCCAGTTATGCATTATCCCAATGACCATTTCTCCCAAAACATTTGTACTAAGGGCAATTTCCCAGTCTAATATTGACACTGTTAAATTAATCATTCATTTTTTTACAAGTGTAGTGAGTATCCATGGTAACGCTATTTAGGTGTAGTGTAATACAAAATCTATAATATAATTTGAACTGGTAATGGAAATTACGGGAAAACGGCTGGACGGATTTTAATAAATGACCCCTCATTTTGAAGCTTGAAACTCAAAGTTTTCCGGAAAAGTAGTAGTTTTGAGTGAAATGTCAATTTTTAAACATAATTTTCCTATTTTCCAAAATCCATCTGTCGTCAGTTTTGATATACCCTTCGCTTTTTTGTAAAGGAGAAGGGAAGCGAGCATCAAGTCGGCCGTGTTGCATTTCAGAATAAAACAAAACACATACTACAGTAAACAATATTACACGAAGGCCATGATCTGCAAGAATGCTGACATATTTAGAGCTCAAATTAAATTGGTTATTAAAAACTTAACTTCCTAAAAATAATTTACAGGTTCGATTCTGTGGTGTGTAATTTTCTGGGTACAGCTGTGTATTGGATATTAAAAACTACAAAACTTGAGGTGGTTTGTTGACATTATTACCAATATAAATGAAATATTATTGTAGTTAATGCTATGATGTGACTATTTTTCATTAATTATACATATTAATGCTATATTGATGACATGAAAGTGAAACGTTTTGGGGTTATATAAGTAGATATAGAGAACAACTTAAATTAGATTTTGATTTCTATATTTTACTAAGTGGCGGCTATATAGTATATATAGTATATGTTACTGAAAACTGTAAAACTTACGTAAGATAATAATATTATTAAAAATCAAATATTTTTATAATTATTAATCAAGTGGGGTTGGGACTTTTTCGTATATTTAATGGCGGTGCGGTGTAGATATATTTATATGCGTGGTTCTCTTCAGTATTGGCTCGAGAGAGAGTATCTTTCATTATTATGGAAGCAAATAACTTTCAGAATGTCTGGTATTCTTCATTGAAAATAAATCTGAAAAATATTTATTTGAACGTCTAATGAACTTAGTTTGTACCATTTGCTGCATAAGCCACTAGTTCCAGTATAATTTTGGCACAGATTATAATTTCACTTGTAGCAGTAAAGAAATTACTACTTAATGAACACATACAGTATACCAGTGATGTCAAAGCAAGCGCATGTTTCTGACCTTGACGTCGTGCGCGGGCAGCAAGCGCTAAGTATGGAAATAGGAAGGGTTATGTGTATGAATAAGCAACCTTTTGGATTAAGAAAATAGTGGTGCACAAACTTCAAACGGAACGTGAAATTTTATGTCGTTATTTTTATATGGCTTCTTTCTCTTTAATATTATCTATGTTGTCTATAAAACAACAGTAGGCCTACTAACACTGATTTCTTAATACTGCACTTCTGTTTTAAATCTTAATAACATAATAGAGAGTTAAGAGGAATATTCACTTAAATTCCATAGTAGTATAATATTATACTGTATTAAGTGGATGAAACACATCATTCATAAAGAAAGTGATATTCCATAGAAAGAGATTATGTCTCGTGACGAGAATATTGTACGAAATGGAAATATAAAAATTGGAAATTTATCATTTGAAGAGGTGGAAAAATTCAAATACCTGTGAGCAACAGTAACAAATATAATTGATACTCGGGAGGAAATTAAACACAGAAAAAATATGGGAAATGCCTGTTATTATTCGGTTGAGAAGCTTTTATCATCCAGTCTGTTGTCAAAAATTTTGAAAGTTAGAATTTATAAAACAGTTATATTAACGGTTGTTCTATATGGTTGTGAAACTTGGACTCTCACTTTGAGAGATGAACATAGGTTAAGGGTGTTTGAGAATAAAGGGCTTAGGAAAATATTTGGGGCTAAGAGGGATGAAGTTACAGGAGAATGGAGAAAGTTACACAACACAGAACTGCACGCATTGTATTCTTCACCTGACATAATTAGGAACATTAAATCCAGACGTTTGAGATGGGCTGGGCATGTAGCACGAATGGGTGAATCCAGAAATGCATAGTGTATTAGTTGTGAGGCCGGAGGGAAGAAGACCTTTGGGGAGGCCGAGACGTAGATGGGAGGATAATATTAAAATGGATTTGAGGGAGGTGGGATATGATGATAGAGACTGGATTAATCTTGCTCAGGATAGGGACCAATGGCTGGATTATGTGAGGGCGGCAATGAACCTCCAGGTTCCTTAAAAGCCAGTAAGTATGGAAATGAATTCTATGAAAAGTGATAGTTCTTTTGGCCAGTGTTACATTAGCAAATATTTACTGAAAGTGCCGATTCTTTAATTTAGAAACTTGTATGCAGAATAAAAAAAATGAGCGTTGCACATGATACTAAATTTCTCATGTTAGTCAGCCTAGGTGTCTGCGTTGGTTACTAAGCAGGCATGACCTGTAAGGTTCAAGGACTTAAGTTATGACAGCGTTGACCTAGAATGTGTGTGCGTAAGAATGTAAGTGAGTCTTTCACTCAAAAGATAAGACAAGTAATCCTTGGGGTGGCGCCCGTGTAGTGTTTGCTAACTGCTGTACGTGTTAATTGCAATAGATGTCTAATAGCGTAATGAAGTCACGCGAATTCTCTGATATGAATTACTCACACGATACTGATTGATTGCAGCCCATGAGTTACTTAACGCAGAAAACAGCAGCAGATCTTACTGACACGATGCGATGATAAGAAAGATTTCGTTGCAATCAATTCTTTGAATCGTTATTCGTGCGTAATATAAAATTGTTTATTGGGTTTGTCGGCGATTGAGGGAAGTAGGTGCAGGTCATGGTCACTGGTTCAGATCCAGCACAGACATGGATCAACCGCCTTGTTAATTTTGTTCAAATCGCGTTGGTTTAAGGGCCTGTGTTGAAGTATCTGTGAAGGCGAAGTTATATTTGTGAGAGTTTTTCGTCATTTCAGAAATACTCTCCCACAATTTCTGTCATTATGGACTCAGTCTCGAAAATTAGGGTACCACTTGTGTTTACGTGGCGCCGAATAGATTGTCTTCCGTGTTGGGTGTTCCTCGCGGTTTTCATTACCAAAATTTAAATTAATTGATCATGGTGTAATATTCACATTAATGTCATAATTTTCTTGTTCATTTTATTTTAAATTTTGTACTAGCCGTACCCGTGCGCTCCGCTGCACCCGTTAGAAATAAATATAAAGTAATTACATAATTAAAATACGACATTTGATCCAGGGAACATTCGTGTTTGATAGAAGGATAAATCGTTTATTATGTTACTTAATTTAAATTGTATTTGCATAATTAAAATGCGATCATTTTAATCCAGAGACCACTCATTTAGTCATAAAAATTATTTTAGGAAATACAGGAAACGAATGTACAGAATAGCCTATCAAGTTTTCTGTGCATAAGAAGCTATTTTAATCTTACCTGTCCTCGATTCACTCAGAAGTTACTGTAATAACATTATAGCATTATGTCCATCTAGAGAAACTACACTTTCCAATGGTAAATTAATAATTAATTATACAAATCGGTTAATTTAGCTTCTGATATTACTTCATACAAACACAGAAACATTCTCTGTAGGCTATCTTTCATAGCTTTCGATTGTTGCTGTCTAAGGCCCCTTATAGACGAAGTCATTTGTTTTTTAATTCATTACACGGCCTTAGATGACAGTTATTTTAATTTTAAAACTCATTTATCTCATTAAATATCAGTCCTATAAAAATTTTTCAAGGAATAAAACTTATCGCAAATTATTTTTAAAGAAACTTTTGTTATGTAACATTTTTCACAAAAATCAATAATAAGCGAGATATTTCGATTTAATTCAGGCCCCCTTATAACCCCCCTTCTAAGTAAAGTATTTTGAATGTCATATAGCCTAAAATCTAAGTTACAACGAACTTAATTTATATTCCAGTTTTCATCGAAATCCGTTCAGCCATTATCGCGTGAAAAGGTAACAAACATACAGACATACAAACAAAAATTTCAAAAAAGCGATTTTCGCTTTCAGGGTGGTTAATTATATATGTTAGGACCAATTATTTTTCGAAAATCGAAAATTACCAGAAAAATTTCGGCTACAGATTTATTATTAGTATAGATAAGGGGTGGTCCTCCAGCTTGGGAGTTGGGTGAAGGGCTAACAACCCATCACCGTAAAAAACAGCTTGTTACGAAACCTTCAAATAAGCCTCGGAATGGAACACCTTTGGAGAGGCCGAGATGTAGATGGGAAGATAATATTAAAATGGATTTGAGGGAGGTGGGATACGACGATAGAGACTGGAGTAATCTTGCTCAGGATAGGGACCAATGGCGGGCTTATGTGAGGGCGGCAATGAACCTCCGGGTTCCTTAAAAGCCAGTAAGTAAGTAAGTAATCTTTAGCACGTTAAAAATAAAGATAATCAAATTTCATTATCATAAAATATATACCGACAGCAAACTAAAAATCAGGAAAACCAATCGAACATTAAAGGAAAAATCAGTTTCTCATGGTGTCAGATAGAGCTGTTCCTTATTTAATATTTCTTTAATTGAATTTTTTTAATAAAACCAAATGTATGAAACAAGCTTTATACGAATTATCTTACCGTTGCACACTCTTACATTTCAATGTCGAATTCATGAACATTCTGTATAGAGGAATATTTACGCTACAGAGCAGTGATGTCCAAGCAAGCGCATTTTTCTGACCTTGACGTCGTGTGTGGGCAACAAGCGCTAAGTATGGAAAGAGGAAGGGTTGTGTATATGAATAAGCAGCCTATTGGATTAAGAAAACAGTGGTGCACAAACTTCAAACCGAACGTGAAATTTTATGTTGTTATTTTTATATGGCTTCTTTCTGTTTAATATTATCTATATTGTCTGTAAAACAAAAGTACTAACACTGATTTCTTAATATTGCACTTGTGTTTTAAATCTTAATAATATAATAGAGAGTTAAGAAGGAATATTCACTTAAATTCCATAGTAGTATAATATTATACTGTATTAAGTGGATGAAACTCATCATTCATAAAGAAAGTGATATTCCAAAGAAAGAGATTGAGTATGACATGATAAGTTGGAATTGATAATGATGGTATCTTTAGCCCTATAAAGTAACCAATAAACTAATCAAAACAATATTATAGTACTAAGCAAAGTTACCTAGGTACTGTATATGTTTTAAGTGTAACTAATATTCCATAACAAAACTCTTATCCCATTATGCTTTTAAGGTGATATTTGTGAGCAACTTCCTATCATCAGAATATTAAATTATTTTCTCGAAATCTGCTGAAGCTAGAGAGCTGACAATTTTACAACACATGGGCATAAATCTTTTGTTTATGATGTAATAGTAGTTGTTTTGTTAATTCATTTCCTTACAAACAATTTCCATGCGAATATTTTCAAAATTTGTAATACACTACCTTCAGTAATACGTATATACGGTATATTAGATTTACGAAAACATTCTGTAAGGCTACTAAATAAAGAGGCCTATATCTGAAAATTTCACTTTTCTATTAAAAAAAAGTTGAGAAAATACATCTTTTGAGTAAAAAAAATCAAACTTGTGAAAAATGAGCATTAAAATTAAAACTTACATTCTTATAATGCACTTATACTTCTCAGGAAAATCTGAAAATTAACATGGGTACAGTTTTAATAATTTCTCTTCCCTTTATCTATTGAATCAGTGCTGGCCATCCCTGAATATAGCTCGACCAAGCGGCATATACCACCTCTTTCGTCTCACAATCTTATTAAAAATGTGACATAAATCGCAAGTGTAAAAACTAAACAACAATCTGCAGTCCTTTTGACTTGACTTCTGGTCTTCGTTTAGAAATCGACTATTAGATCACGTTATTATATATCAACAGTGTGAGTACGTCTTGATTTAATTGTTTTACATGCATCTATTTTGCACTACAGAAATTCAAAAGCTCGCAAATCATTTTCACTGAAGCTAAACTAAGAGGATAAGTTAGAGGGGAAAGTTGCTTTAGTATATAGGCCTACAAGTAATCTTTTTATTTGCAATTATACGACATTAATAAAAGGAAAAATAAAATTCACGATTCCTGTTTTTAAATTCCACAGCCAATATAATACCGTTATTTCGTCTGGTTCTCAACTAGCTGCAGCAGATTCGTGTTACGAAATGCACACGCTGCCTCAACACACATCTTGTACCTACCCGCACTGAGGCACATGTTACGTCACCCAGAATTTAAGTGCTTGTCTCTTACAGTGACAACTAAATCTGACTAACATAAGAGCCGATATTTTTTAGTTCCAAGAGCGTGTTGCGTATATAGTTCTTTGAAATGAAATTCAGGACTTGATTTCTTTATGATATTTCCCAAATAATTTAGTACAGTGATGCAGTATGTTTAAGCTGTTACAGAACTCTTACTATTGCTTCACAGACCCACATGTTTGTTCGGTACAACAGTTGAAGCGCCAAACCTATCACTTAGCTGCATTCCATTCACAATGTGTACGCAACCGTTCCATTCTTTGTCCTCCATGTGTCAGCAGTAACTATAATTGTCATTAGGGTCCGATGTAGGATTGCCAACTGTTTTTTTAAGAAAATACAGGAGACTAAGAGTTCAACAGTATTTCATACAGGGAATTTACAAATTATTGAATGCAGTTAGCGATATTAAAAACAAATTTATTGTACTCTTAAACAGTTAGGCTTAAATTCAGAGAATTTTAAGATATTTTTCCTTTCGTAATAGTTCAAACAATTAATAAAAATCCCCCTACAAGACTAATTGAAGTTGACTCTAATTTGCAGGTCTGATTTCATTAGATGTTCGTGCTCCTGTTTCAAACATCTGTTCACTTATCGTTCATAAGATTGTACGCAGGAAAAGGAAGGAATTGTGACGGTGGCGTGTGTAGTTCCTGGAGTAGCTCAGTCGATAGAGCGTTCGTGCGCTAAGCGAAGGGTCCCGGGATCGATGCCCGGCTCCGGAACAATTTTTCCTTGAAATTATTTAAATAAAAATGTACTAGTCGTTAAAACTTAACTGAGGAATATTGCTGAAGAATCTTTAACGTATTGTAAATATTCATAATGTAAATATGTATGTCACTATTGTATTGATTAAGGCTGGTTGCGTGGAACAGAAGACCTTATAGCAGGGATGAGACGATATTAGCTCCCAATCATGGTAGAAGAGCTCGACCTTGATCACGAGCGCATAGCGCATCCACTGTAACGTAGACACAGGGATGTACATGCACATGCAGCGAATAAAGGCACCAATTATTAGAATAACTTGCGTTACTAAATTTCTGGCTATGTAATAGGGCTAATTATTCAGTTATTTAATATACATGTACATATATAAACAAATCGCAAAGGGAAGGGTTTTTAGGAACAAAAAGAGAAATAGGAAAAAATTGTTTGTAAACCATTTTATTGTTAAAAGCAATTATTTATTATGTAAATACTTCACTTCATTGGTTAGGAGAAACTAATAGGGTCTACCTGCTCGACGTGTGTGATCTTTAAGTACTTTTGAGAATTTGTTGAAAAAATAATAATGACAGTATTGATTGAAATAGAGTATATTGATTGTGTGATTGTGAAAATGTAGTCCTTACTCACCAGTCGTGATTATACAATGAGTTTTCTTAGACTGATTTGTGAGATGCACGTAACACGAAAAAAACAAATGGATTAAATTAAGATATTGAGAGCCATCGTAATTTTTGGGGTCAATCATTTAAGGGGATATGTATGATTTTTAAAACTTCCACAATTTCGGCCAAAATTTGTGAAATTTAAACTATATAAACAGATGTATAATAATATCATCTGTACAAAATTTGGTGCAATTAGGTCGAATAGTTTTGAAATTATATTTTTAAGTATATTTTATATTGACGTTATTAAAAAAGCTCCTTGCATCAAAGTTTTCAAAATGTTTAGTTCATATTTGATAAAAATCTTGAAAATAGTTATTGGAATAAAAGTGAATTAGCATTTTGAGTTTAGTAATAGTATAAGTTAAAGTGCAATCAAAGATAAAATACTTACTTACTTACTTACAAATGGCTTTTAAGGAACCCGAAGGTTCATTGCCGCCCTCACATAAGCCCGCCAGCGGTCCCTATCCTGTGCAAGATTAATCCAGTCTCTATCATCATACCCCACCTCCCTCAAATCCATTTTAATATTATCCTCCCATCTACGTCTCGGCCTCCCTAAAGGTCTTTTTCCTCCGGTCTCCCAACTAACACTCTATATGCATTTCTGGATTCGCCCATACGTGCTACATGCCCTGCCCATCTCAAACGTCTGGATTTAATGTTCCTAATTATGTCAGGTGAAGAATACAATGCGTGCAGTTCTGTGTTGTGTAACTTTCTCCATTCTCCTGTAACTTCATCCCGCTTAGCCCCAAATATTTTCCTTAGCACCTTATTCTCAAACACCCTGAACCTATGTTCCTCTCTCAGAGTGAGAGTCCAAGTTTCACAACCATACAGAAGAACCGGTAATATAACTGTTTTATAAATTCTAACTTTCAGATTTTTGGACAGCAGACTGGATGATAAGAGCTTCTCAACCGAATAATAACACGCATTTCCCATATTTATTCTGCGTTTAATTTCCTCCCGAGTGTCATTTATATTTGTTACTGTTGCTCCAAGATATTTGAATTTTTCCACCTCTTCGAAGGATAAATCTCCAATTTTTATATTTTCATTTCGTACAATATTCTGGTCACGAGACATAATCATATACTTTGTCTTTTCGGGATTTACTTCCAAACCGATCGCTCTACTTGCTTCAAGATAAAATATTATTTCTAAATTAAAGAAACACGTAGTGTAATAAAAGTGAATATCCAGAAACAAGCAACAAATAAAACATCAACAATACATTTAAAATAAAGAAATAAAAGTAATCTAGATACAAACTACTGACCCAAATGTAAATTAATTTACCTTCGATGTCAATTCCGAAATGAATTTATTTCTCTTTTCTCCTGAATAATGCCTATATTTTTTTTCATGTTGCGTCTCATAATGCCGTTTTATGTTTCTTTTTTTGCAAATGATATTTTTTTTACACAACAAACACTGGACTTCATCACCATGTTCGAAGCATAAATATTGTATCTTCCACTCTTCCTTGAAAGCTTTAAGCGCTTCCGTTCCGTCATGATGCGCTGTGTTCTAAGATCTGTACATCCTTTAGCAATGTTTACAGGTAAAAGAGCTCCGAGCGCGCGCAGCGGGCAGAAAAGAGGTCTCGCCCGCAAATATTAATCACCATCGCAAGACTGCCTTATAGTCTTAACTCTGCCAGCGAAAATAAAACATTCTATTTTATTCTAAATTTTAGCATTTCCAATTTTTTGTCATTCCCAAATAATGAACCAAAAAGGTCTCTACAACTACCGCCCCTTCCACCAAGTCTTTAGTGTGCACACAGACAACTTTGCTTTATTTTCGAGATGTCATGAATAAATTACATCCATGTATTGTTGTATTTCTACATATGTATGTACACGAGCGTCAATCTGCATATTGTATGAAGTGCTGTGGACATGTATGCAGTCACTTCGCTTCAAGTTAAATGTACTGAACTGGGATTTGTATGTCAGCCATTATTTCAACGTTCGGAATCGTGTCACAATTAAAGCAGTGATCACAGAGAAACGTAATCAGAATTGTTTTCATTCAATTGTCATTGCTTTGAGATACAGATTCTCGATACTGAAACATTTCCATTACATTCTTTCGATTTCGTTTCGTGTTACACAACAGCAGTTATGAAATGCTGGGTTTGTTATCACTTGAACGTTGATATTCCTTCTGTTCTATGCTTGAAATTAAATAAACCAGGGCTGCCAACGCCCTCCTATGATCTCCAAGTATAGAGATGTAATAATTCATTACATTTGGCAATTACTGATCAGTGTAATGGGACTGGTAGAGCAGTATACAGATCCGGGTTCGATTCCCTTTGTCTCGACTCACGATAGTCGTGTCTTTCTTCAGGCGTATTGAGAGTCTCCAACTGGTGCGGGGGTGCTCTGGTTGTTGGTCGTAACTCATACGGCATTATGGATATCGCAGCTCTCATTATGACCTAAATTGGGAGCCTCGCTTTAGAACATCGTGTGATGGCCCCATGATTGTATTAAGTTCATTTAATCCAGGCAGAGTAACCTGTAACACGTGTAACAAATACATCATCCATACAATAACGAGTTGTAAACCCATTACCGCACTCTATTCAATTATGTGAAACATTGAGTTCACGGAAAAAATAAAATACCGGCAGGAATAGGCCTACTAGCGGTGATGGTATAGTCGCGACGCTGTTATTCCCGACGTGACTCCTCCTCTTTGCTTACGTCTTAGGAAGTGAAGGCTCTATAACAGACCTGCACAAGGTTTGCGCTCTCCGAGCCGGCTCACAGCTCATGAGCGGAATGCAGATATTAGCTGCGCTCTGTATAAGGGTGGACTGGAAGAAGGGGTGATCTCGTACAGAATATACACAAAAGGGAAGTACTAGTACGAGTGTTTATGAAATGAATTCCCGTTCAGTGTTTGCAAAACTATCTTGGACTATTATTAATTAATAAAGAAATATTTATTTTACAGAAATAATAGAAATTCTATAGCTACAGGAATGTACAATATCATTTTGTTATATTTTTATTTATCAGTACATGAAAACGAGGTTTTATGCTGTTGGCAGCTGAAAGGAACAGTAGCCTACTGATCGTAATGAAACATCAGTTACAGATGTTCGATGTCTGCCTTTATTAAAGTTGATTATAGAAAACACTTGCTCACAAATATAAATGTTGAGCCAAACATAGCAATCATTTTCACAGCCAGCCTGTGTAGTCGTGGATATTATTGCTAATGTTTAGTCTTGTAAAACTCAACCAGGCTAGTAGTATTATTTAAACGATCTTTAGCCCTTAGATCACATTGAAGATCAATAAGTTCGAGCTGTAAATCGTTAAATGTTAAATGTTATGTTCCGTCTTTTAGATTCCTCCATACTGTACTGTAGCAGTAGGTAAGCAACGTGAAACAGTTACTGAGAATAGGCCTACACACTGCACTCCACTAGATAACTGAGTGGTCGTTTCCCTCTCCTCTACCCATAGCAAGTCTATGTCATTCTGACGTATCTTCCTCTCCGTTTCGGCGAGCGGTAAACACCACTGTCCCGCTCCGAAGGAGAGCGCTGTTTGTGCAGGCCTACTCTATAAAGTCTAGGTAGGTAGTATCGTTCGCCATTTTTGTTCTGTTGTTGCCGAGCTACCATACGAGGGATCTATTTGCCACACCGTTAAACATTATCATGTCGTAGCTCCTATGATAATAAATCAAACGCACTGTAATTCAGCAAATAATTGAGCGGCAAATAACGCTTTCGTGTGCTTTCTGCGAACGCCAACGAAAGAGCCAAAATGGCGGCCGATTATATTAAGTATTTATCGAGCCTTAAGAAATGAATAACGTCTTCATCAGCAAATCACAAGACGTACACGCTTAAATGTAGCCGACCTGCAACGCGATTGGCTGCTGGAAATTAGAGCGACGGGACTATAGTGAAGTGGTAGTAGTTGTTTATTTAATGTCGCTTTCATCTGCAGATTTAATTCAGCGTCGAAATTCAAAGTGGGCGAGAAATGACAGACAAATATTGTCTGGAACCCTCTTTCAGAGATAAGTTAAGTTTCTTTCACGTCCTGTAAATCTAGGCCTACTACTAAAGCGACACACGGGTTTATTTCCTCTTGGAGGAAGCCATGCAAAATCAATCAAACGAGGAGGAAAATGGGAGGAAAAACTATTGAAATGTACGCTAACACATGTTCTTACAAGAGAATCTGGGACAGTGGGAAGAATCTACATGAACTCCAATCAGTTTATCTCACTCCGTTCTACGTCGTTCCGTTGAGAAATTTGAATATTATTATTAAGGAGCGGATTCCTATGTAATTAAATATTCATTTTGCATGTGATAAAACACAATTAACAAAGTTAAAAATTCCGAATTTTCAAGTTTAAAACCCGAATTTTATTGCACATAAAAACACATATTTGACAAAAAAAATTATGTAAATACATATTTTCAGGAAATCTGTTATAAACACATAAATCTTGGAGCTTTTTACTTAAATAATTTTTACAAGAATGTTTAAATAGTTTAAAACTATATCAATTACATCACTCAGAAGTACGCTATATTTTTAAGAATTCTTGGTTGCTTCGTGTTTCTAAGCGCTGTGTGGTGTATCCGTGATTCGTTTTTGTAATAGTATCGCCTCAAGTTCTGAGAACTGCTAGGCAGGATATCAGTGTTATTATTAGAGAATAAATTAACATGGACAAGAAGGAGAGATCTTGCAACACATAATTAGGAATGTTTATTGTTGCTGAAGATGATTTCATTCCACGCTTTGTTTGTCAAACACAACAGATAAGAGCTCGGTATGAACATTATTTAATTTAAACAAATCTCTCGCCTATCCCTCATGTCTATCAAGTAAGGCAATATATCTTGTTGTGATTCCCTGTTACCGGGCTTTGTCAATCGATATCCTTCAAGATATAGGACTACTGAAAGATGATCGTTTAAAAAACGATTTGGCTTTTCTATTAGCAAATCTAAGCTTTTTGTGTGACACCATAAAAAAACTCGAAACATCCAAAAACCTGTTGTCTGAAACAGGGAGGTGCGTGTCGTGAAAATTAAACTAGACTCGCTACCAGGCCCAGAAGTACAAGTACTAAGGGACAAATTCCAGAATGTTTTTGGGAAAAACAGTGGATATAAAAAAATGTGTAAAGTTGCTCAAGTATTGGAGGGTGTGCCTGTAGGTGACATTGACAGTGTTTGTGTTTGTGACATTCCTCTCTTTAAATATGCACGTCTGACGTCCTGTGATGTGGAAAGATCGTTTTCACAGTATAAGTCGTTGTTCAGAGATAATCGGCATGCATTTGTGATGGAGAATTTGGAGATGACCTTTGTTGTTCACTGCAATTCTCGGCCAACTACTAGCACTCAAGTGTGGTTGGTGAGTACCTAGTAACATTTTTTTTTCAAGCTAATTAAGGTATTTTTATCATATTTAAAAATATATATATATATATTATTTTTAGCAAATATTTTCGTACTTTTTATCACATAAAAATAAATATATTTACATTTTAGCACATAAAAATTCGCTCCCTAATTATTATTTCTTAAGGTTTTAGCGCATGTTTTAATGGATAGTATTTTGTACGTACTAATTCTGTAATTTGTTAGCAATTTCCTTCCTTAAGTTTGATTTTATCAATTCATCTCTAATTTTAACATCACTGCATTTATATCGTCTCTTTGTAATATATCCAGCTTATCTATACTAATAATAAATCTGTAGCCGAAATTTTTCTGGTAATTTTCGATTTTCCAAAAATAATTGGTCCTAACATATATAATTAACCACCCTGAAACCGAAAATCGCTTTTTTGAAATTTTTGTTTGTATGTCTGTCTGTCTGTATGTTTGTTACCTTTTCACGCGATAATGGCTGAACGGATTTCGATGAAAATTGGAATATAAATTAAGTTCGTCGTAACTTAGATTATAGGCTATATGGCATTCAAAATACATTATTTAAAAGGGGGGTTGTAAGGTGCCCTGAATTAAATAAATTGAAATATCTCGCTTATTATTGATTTTTATGAAAAATGTTACATAAAAAAATTGCTTTAAAATCATTTCCGATAAGTTTTACTCTTTGAAAAATTTTGATAGGACTGATATTTAATGAGAGAAATGAGTTTTAAAATTAAAATAACTGCCATATAAGGCCTTGTAATGAATTAAAAAACAAATGACTTCGTCTATAAGGGGCCTTGGACAGCAACAATCGAAAGCTATGAAAGATAGCCTACAGATAATGTTTCTGTGTTTGTATGAAGTAATATCAGAAGCTTAATTAACCGATTTGTATAATTAATTATTATTTCACCATTGGAAAGTGTAGTTTCTCTAGATGGACATAATGCTATAATGTTATCACAGTAACTCCTGAGTGAATCGAGGACAGGTAAGATTAAAATAGCTTCTTATGCACAGAAAACTTGATAGGCTATTCTGTATATTCGTTTCCTGTATTTCCTAAACTAATTTTTATGACCAAATGAGTGGTCTCTGGATCAAAATGATCGCATTTTAATTTTTTAATTAAATTTAAATTAAGTAACATAATAAACGATTTATCCTTCTATCAAACACGAATGTTCCCTGGATCGAATGTCCTATTTTAATTATCAGGGAACGGATTTATATGGACTAAAAATATATGAAATATGTAAATATATATGTAGTTATTTTTACCAAAATATGGAATTAAATATGGATTTTTACCAAAATATGGAATTAAATATGGACTTAAAATTATAAAAAAATGACTATGTACGTTAAATATTGGTACATTTTAATCAAACTAAACAAAAAATATAATGGACGTACCTTATCTTCCAATGTAGTTTCAACAAAACACAATTTTTATTGTCTGTTACCATAACAATAGGTTACAAACATTTCTTTCAAGTGCTGAAAAGTGAATCTTCTTCTATTGTCTCTGAGGATAGATTTATACTGACTAAAAGAGCGTTCGACGTCACAAGAAGTAACTGGTACATAATTCAATTTCACAATGTCTGCTGGGGATAAGTCCAAGTTAATCTTCACTGTTGATTCACCACTCATCACAGCAACAACCTTTTGTAGTTCTTCATATCCAGGGTTTTTGAAAGTACAGTGT
Source organism: Periplaneta americana (assembly GCA_025594305.2). Classification (NCBI taxonomy): domain Eukaryota; kingdom Metazoa; phylum Arthropoda; class Insecta; order Blattodea; family Blattidae; genus Periplaneta; species Periplaneta americana. The sequence goes on along the minus strand of JAJSOF020000037.1, from coordinate 2,201,529 downwards.
CCACCTTAGCTCTTACTGCATCTGCAACTTTACCTCTACCACGATTCAGTTGTTCCACAGTACTATTTATAATTTCAAAACTTTCAGATAGTGAAAGGTGCCTATTTTGGAGACTTTTGAGCGTTTTTATGATGCATGAAAATGTATGCTGAATGTGAGCTAAGTCATTCTTCACACTTATGTCACAGCTAACTGTTTTCGCAGTATCAATTGAGACTGCATCTTCAGAGTCCAATGCAAGGAGAACATTGTTAATAGAGTCTATATGTTCGGCATAATATTCAACTGCTTCTAGCCATGTACCCCATCTAGTTAAAATTGGCTTTGGTGGCAATGGAATTTCAGGGTACATTTCTTTCAACACGTTAACTCTACTGGGAGCTTTGAGAAATACTTTTTCACTGATGAAATCAACAAATCTACTTTAGGGAAATTGTCTCTGACCACTTCTGCCACACGATGAAATGCATGCGCCACACAAGTAAAATGAGTCAATTTAGGATATACAACAGATAATGCTTGTCCAGCTTTGACCATATAAGGGGCAGCATCGCTAATAAAGAATAACACATTATCGTACATAATACCCTTTGGCCACAGGATACCCATAGCTTCGTTGAACAGTTTAACTATAGTTTTGTTATTGCACTTTTCTAGAACATCACAATGTAAAAGAATTCGTTCAGAATATTGTTCACTTAACAAACCGATAACTACATTACCAACAAGTCTACCTTCTTTGTCGGGAGTCTCATCAATGGAAACCCAAATTGAACTATCTTTAATTTCATCTCTTATCTTCTGTATTGTCTCATCGTAGATGGATGGAGCATACGTCTTCCTAAGTGTTGACTCATCCGGGATTGTATGTTGAGTATATTTTTCAAGGAATTCCCTGAAGACCTTATTCTTTAGTTTGTAGAGAGGAATATCAGCAGAGATGAGAGAACGGCACAGGTCGATGTTAAACTCAGATCTTACATTCGATGTTGTTGGTTGTGTTAAAAACAATTGTCTCTGCTTGGAATTTAGTTGTTTGTTGGCCTGATGTTTACTAGTTGTAATGTGTTGTTGCACCAGGAACTTTTGTGTAGATGATACTGCACACTGACACAAATTACAAAATAATATTTTATTGTCAGTTGATAAACCATCTTCTTTCAATTCTGAAATGTAACTTGTTAGTTTTGATTTTAAATTGACTGAATGACGTACTTTTGGCATATTTACCGTCTTTATAGTATGATTTACAAAACTGAACCTATGTGTACTCTGACTGGCATTTAACTGTTGAGCTGCACAACTGAAGTCTGTTAAAAATTTTAAATTAAATTAATACAGTTTTGTAACTTACTTTCCCATTGTTGATAGGACTGCTAATTTTCAAATAACTCTGATGTTAAAGGGATTACTGAACATGTGTTTAAATCTCTATTGTTGAAATGTATTTTTAAAAGTTAATGGAATTTTGTTTTGTTTTATTGTTAAACCTAATATAATATGGACTGTTTTATATGAAATATGGAAAATATATGGAAATTAACGAAAATATGTACTAAACTCTAAAATATGGAAAAATATGGAAAATAAAAGTAGGATTTTTCAACCCTACACATTGTGAAACATAAAGATAATGCAAAATATAAATTATATTAGCTTTATAAGTAAATATGTATTTACATATAAATCCTTTCCCTGTTAATTATATAATTACTTTATATTTATTTCTAACGGGTGCAGCGGAGCGCACGGGTACGGCTAGTATTCCTAATAAATTAATTTAAGCTGTCTTCAGTGTTACACAGCTGTAGTATTTACACACGTCATGTAACTGTCTCAATAATCTGACATAAATCTAAACACGACGTACGATTCAAATCACGCTATGAACAACAATTTTGAATATCAATGAAGTTGTATTTTGAACATGATCGCAACGCTCCCGGGGTCTCAGAGTTTAATGTTGTGGTGAAAGATAATATTTCTTTGGGGGTGAAAGTTACAGATCAATCACTTTCTGGTAGATGAAAGTGTATTTTGTCGTGCTAACAGATATGCATTACGCTTGAAGTATACAATGTGGTTCACTAGACTTTTTATATCATTGCATGCACCGTAAATTATATGGTTGAGTGCAATAATAAGTTAAGGGTCACGTGCGATTCGAAGTCGAGTCGTTAAATGGGCGGGATTGTATTGGTTGTCCACTATAAACATTGCGTGACCTATCTCAACTCCCCAGCACAATAAGAATGGTAGTTCAAGGAATTTCACTGATGTTCTTTGAAGACCTTTATATTCTCTGTTGTCGCTTCTTTTAGGGCTGCTGTATGAAGTGTTTAGTATAGCTACTTTCTTCTTTGTTCGTGTAGGATTGTAGCAGTGGGCAGTGGAACAATTGACTTTCTTTTTTATATTTGATTTGTAGCTAGATATTGTCTTAGTAGCTGTCCAACCTAAATCCCTTTCCTTTTACTGAAAGCAAATTTAATTACACAAGTGGATATAAAGGAAACCTGACCTCTGTGCTTATGAATTCAGATTTCTGCAGTTGACTACTTTCTTGGTCCATAGCTTGACGTGCTTCTGTGTGAACTTCATTTTATAATAATTTTTTTCAGCTAATTTGACATAATTATTAAGTATATTAACATTTTGGAAATTGAGGGGTAAGTCGATGAAATGGGTATATTTTTTCTGTTATATTTTTAATAGATGAATATTAATTGTGCAATATATACTTACTTACCTACTTACTGGCTTTTAAGGAATCCGAAGGTTCATTGCCACCCTCACATAAGCACGCCATAGGTCCCTATCCTGAGCAAGATCAATGCCACATCCCTCAAATCCATTTTAATATTACCTTCCCATCTACGTCTCGGCCTCCCCAAAGGTCTTTTTCCCTCCGGCCACCCAACTAACACTCTATATGCATTTCTGCATTCGCCCATATGTGCTACATGCCCTGCCCATCTCAAACGTCTGGATTTAATGTTCTTAATTATGTCAGGTGAAGAATACAATGCGTGCAGTTCTGTGTTGTGCAATTTTCTCCATTCTCCTGTAACTTCATCCCTTTTAGCCCCAAATATTTTCCTAAACACCTTATTCTCAAACACCCTTAACCTACGTTCCTCTCTCAAAGTGAGAGTCCAAGTTTCACAACCATAAAGAATAACCGGTAATATAACTGTTTTATAAATTCTAACTTTCAGATTTTTTGACAGCAGACAGGATGACAAAAGCTTCTCAACTGAATAATAACAGGCATTTCCCATATTTATTCTGCGTTTAATTTCCTCCCGAGTATCATTTATATTTGTTACTGTTGCTCAGATATTTGAACTTCTCCACCTCTTCAACGGATAAATTTCCAATTTTTATATTTCCATTTCGTACAATATTCTGGTCACGAGACATAATCATATACTTTGTCTTTTCGGGATTTACTAATTGTGCAATATATACTACTATTAATATTAAATTTATATTTAAAACAAAACAAATTTTGAAAGCAATTTAATATATAGCTACGCACTTAATTTCAGTTTCATTTCATAAATTTTAACTTCAGAGCAAAAATAGTTTGTATCTCGAAAACAGGGAGGTGTCAGGAGATTTTAAAAATAAATTTGGGTGGACGCCCTGGTTGGGGCAGTAAGCCTAGCCTGATTCTAGCCCAGGTTCCTGGTTCTTATAGGCTGCTTTCGCAACTCTGAAAGTATATTGTGACAATATACCGATATTTACATGCCATATAGAAAGAAGAATTTAAGGACACCCACATTTTTGCGTTGTAAAAAGTAAGAAATCTTATTATTCATTATTATGTAGCTATGTCTAAGATGACGTAAGGAGAATGGGAGTAACCCTAGAAAATTTCTTCCGAGCCGTAAAATGGTGTACTAAAAAGTACTGTCTTATCATCATCATCATCATCATCACCATCACCATCACCATCATCATCATCCTTGCATGTATTGGGCCTAGTGGCCCGTTACGGTCTCTTGCCAACGCTTGAACGGTCTGCCCAAGGATCTCTTGCCCACAGGATGGTAATTTAAAATTTGGCGTGGAATTCTAGAACGAGGCATTCTGATGACATGTGATCTCCAGTTTTGTCTGTATTTCTGTAGGTATGCCGTAATCGGTTCAATCTGCAGTTCTTCCATAATGTCAAAATTTCTAATGTGATCCATTCTCGTGTATCCCGCTGTACGATGCATAAATCTCATTGCTGCCGCCGTTAATCTTTGTGAATCAATATTACGAATCGTCCAAGCTTCACTACCAAAACAGAGTATAGGTCTGGCCAATGTTTTATAAATTCTGATGCGCGTGTGTTTTTGTACTAAGGTTGGTTTTAATATCTGATTAATTATCCCCATTTCTCTGTTGAATTTAATAATTTTCTCATTCAAATCCTTTTCTTCTTCATATTGTAAATTTTATTAGTAACAACAATGTAATTTATTCGTTACAACAATAATTCCTTTCTACAATTCACCTTAAACGCTCTCGTCAACAATTGGATCTTCACTCAACACAGTATTCGTTATGGCACTACACCGACGACAATGACAATTTACTTGGACTATTACGCACAACAATGAACTGTTAATCTTAACTAATATTTACAAAGCACTATTTACAAATCAGAACTACCAGTTCTCAGTTCACAGTTCTTCTATCTCAGTCACTCGAGTTCATAGTATCTCGAACCACAGACCTTCAGAGACAGTTCACTGTACTCGAACTCGGGTCCCTCCAACTGCGGTCCACAGCACTCGAACTCAGGTCCCTCCAACTGCGGTCCACTGCACTCGAACTCAGGCCTTCGGCTGCTGACGCAGTTGCGGACGCACACTCGAGTCGAACTCCGGTACACAAGACTGGCTTCCTTGCTCTGGCTTTCTCACTGACGGAATAACTGAAAAACTCTCGAGTTCGCTGGCGCTTCTTCTTTTATAGCAAAATCATAGTTGCGAGAAATTTCTACAGGTGTGTAGATAATTATCTGGATATCTCCACTTCGACGGACTTCTCGAAGAGTCGGGAAGGTCCGTTCCCCATTCACTGCGTACGCAGTAGTTGCGCGCGCACTCTCGCTCCACTCTCTCGCCGCGTTGGCCCTTTCCCCTCTCCGCCGCGCGCCATTCCTCCGTGCTCCGCGCGATCTGCTTTCTTGCGGGACGCTGGTCGTGAGTTCGAATCTCACGTCGCTGTCACAATATGAAATTTGGTAACTGATATAACTAAAATTTTTTACTTGTTCGATGATCTTATTATTGATGCATATTTTGCTACGGACTGGTTCCTTTCCTAAAGATGCCATCACTTTAGATTTGTCAGTTGAAATTTCCATATTGAAACTTTCTGCCATTTGACTGAAGTTGTAAACCAAACGTTGTAAATTATCTTCTGAAGTTGCCATAAACACAATATCATCAGCAAATAATAAAGTATCTATTTGGGACAAACGGCTTATCGGTATACTTGCATGTGGTCTCAATCTCCATTCCTTAATAATGTGATTCATGTACAGGGGCATCATTTTATTTTTACTAACATTTTAATTTTAACTTGCCTATACCTCTGGACCAACACCGTTTGCTACCCCCTTCCACGACTGGAGTTCGATGATACTGACGTAATATACAAACAAATCACTTTACTAGGTATAGGAGGGAAGGAAAGTAGTTCATCCATTTACGTAAACTAGGAAATATTGCGCTTTTGAGTTTGATCATTTTTATTATGTTTTTGTTTAATCAAAATACAGTACAGTATTAACAATGAGTGTTTTTACTCACGAACTGAGCTGTCCATGTGGACGTATTCATTATGCAGTGTATATTATACTGTCTACAGCACATTAGCGTACAATATAGAGAATGAAGTTAAATTGAAAAATAATCATAATATGGATATTTAAACACATTTTTTTAAATGGTGGGCATTCATTTCGATACAGGCTTCAGTTCTAATGTGCATATTATCGCACTATGGATTATTGTACCTAATCCCGATTACCAGTTTCGTCCTTCGTACTAGTAACTCATATTGAAATAATTCTGTACCTACTCTATAAAAGAGTACCTTACGTACTGTAAATTCAATCTTCACTTCTGCCCGATCCGAAAAGATAAAATTACTCAGACATGCTATCTACTGTCCGTCCAAGTGGTTATGTCGTAGGGTCGTAGAAAGGGAGGAAATCACGTGACAGTTAATTACTTAACAAGGCCCTTTTATTTAAGTTATTCTAAACAGTTGTATGGGTATAATATTACGTAGACGTCCAATTCCTAACAGAAATTAATGTTCTCAGAAAAGAGCTAAGACAGCCCAGCCACTAGCTGGCGAATAAAAGCTGGTGGGGGAAACCGGGATACGACGTACGCTAATGGACGACAGTACCTGTGCGAAAATGATTCAATATTGAAAGCTCTTTCGTCACTGGAAAACGCAAACATATTTTTGGAACGTACTGTTTACTATGACCGTAACGCTACTATGACTGTATATGCGGTCTTGGTTCTGTGTGGAGGACGGTTGAACTTCATTAGTAGAAGGGGTGGGAGTGAAGTACATTAAAAAACTGAGGTACAATAAAAATTGAAGTAAAAATAAAATGATGTCCCTGTATATTACAAATAATAGAGGAGATAAACTACAACCTTGTCTCACTCCTTGATTTATTCGTTCCCTTCCGAATATTTGTTTTCAATCCTAACCTGTATATAATAATTATTATTATAAATATTGTAAGTAGCTGTTATTAATTGATTTGGAACACCAGCTTACTGTCTTATGATAAAGTGATTAAATAACGGCTTTGTTCCTACATAATGTACAACCACCGATTCCACACCTACGGAGTAACGGTTAGCACGTCTAGACGCGAAACCAGGTGGCCCGCGTTCGAATCCTGGTCGGGGCAAGTTACCTGGTTGAGATTTTTTCCGGGGTTTTCCCTCAACCCAATATGAGCAAATGCTGGGTAACTATCGGTGCTGGACCCCGCACTCATTCATTCATTTATTTTATTCCATAGATCTTACATGAGCAATGAAGCTTTAAGATGTGGAACAAGTCAAAATTTTACAATATTAAAATTACAATTTTTACAAATTTTTACAGTTTTACAATTTAGTAATTTTCTACAATTTTTACAATTTTGCGCAATTTTGTACAATATTTTGGCGAGATGTAAGTACAGATAATACAATATAATATTTGTTTTATTCAGTCTTATGACAAATCAATTATTAAAACAATGGCATATATTTCATAACATGTAGTCATTGAGTTTTATACAAAGTAAGTTACGAACGTTTTCGCCCATTCAGGCATCTTCAGGTTCAGTGTCCAATATCTCATTATTAATCTGTATGATAATTACAATGACAGTCGATGAGATGGACTGTTTAAAATTGATCATGATAAATATAAAATGTACAAACATATGCATAATTAAAATGTAATCATGTTGCAAGGTCATAAAATTGTGAAAATTTGTGAACACGTAGTGTTTTACATTTTAAACTTCATAATACTCAGTGTAGATCTTGTTTTGTAGATTCCGTTAAAATGATGAATTGTATCTGAAATATATAATTATGAAATAGAAAAGAGCAAACCTTCAAACTTAAGAGTGTGATTGGATTGAATTATCAAATGTAATCACGTTATTAAAACGTGGCAACTGCACAGGCTGTTGTGATATACCATTATGATCTGAAATAGTGTTTATCTGTAATGGAAACTTAATGTAAAAAATTTTGAAAATTTTAAAGTATCATGCAGATTAATAATGAAATATTGTACACTGAACCTGAAGATGCCTGAATGGGCGAAAACGTTCGTAACTTACTTTGTATAAAACTCAATGACTACATGTTATGAAATATATGTCATTATTTTAATAATTGATTTGTCATAAGACTGAATAAAACAAATATTATATTGTATTATCTGTATTAACATTGACAATCGGAATATTTACAACATGCTTTCTAAGTTAAAGAGATGTAATGAGATGAGGTGAGGTCCGAGGATTCGCCAAAAGATTGCCCGGCATTTGCCTTTTGGTTGCGGGAAACCTCGGAAAACCCAACCAGGTAATCAAATCAAAGGGGGGTAATCAAATCAAAGGGGTTGATGCCGAGGACTCGCCATAGACCATCCGGCTTCAGTCTCACGACTGGAGAAAACCTCGAACGGCTGGAAAAAATCTCGGAAGAAACTATTCAATGAGACCAAAGGGGGTTCCAACCCAAGCCCGAACGCAGCTCCTGATCAGCAGCCCAGCGAGTCTGCCGACTGAGCTACATCGATGGCTCTACTGAAAATATACAATACATAGCCAATCAGATTATTAAATTTACAAATGCAAACGATCATTCATCAGTTGAGCTATATATATAATGCAAAACAAGTAAGTTAATTAAGGGGAGAGGATGGTATTTTTTAAAACGTTTTTCCTATTTGGTGTAAAATATTAATTTTTTGTATTTAGAGAGCTCATAGCTGTGGCAACTCAACCAAATAAAAATATTTCGAAAAAAATTATTTGGGGGCCCAAATTTGAAAAAAATAAACCCAACGCAGGATTGTACTGAAACAGATATATCTAAACCGTTTTTAAAGATAGATTCAAATAGTTTTTTGCAATGTATTTGCAAAAGCATGTTCTACAAACTGTCTGTAACAGAATTTTGATATTATTCCCTACGTTTGTAAAATAAACAATTAAAATTTAATAACAATTTTCTCATTTCCTTTCTTGCAAACAAACGGACGTATTTTAAAATGAAATCAATTAACAAAATTCTGTTACAGAGGAAAGTTTCTTAATAGTCTAAAGAATGTGTGTTCTAAATTTCATGCATGTATCTTTAATAGTTCAGAAATTATATCCATTTTTGTCTGGCAATGTAGCAAAAAAATGAAGTTACCGTAAACCGATAAAAGGGGGCGAGTGATTTAAAAATCCGTAGCACAGGAAGTTTAAAAATGGCGTCTCAACATCCGATAAGGGCACAAATACCCACGAAATGTTATGCAATGCATTTCACACATATCAAAAAGTATTTTAAAGAAAAAAATAATTTAATTTACCAGAAACAATACATTAAATACATGATTTAAAAATACATAACGCAGGAAATTCAAAAATGGCGTCTCAACATCTGATAAGGGCACAAATATCCACAAAATATTATGCTATGCATTCCACATATATCACAGAGCATTCTAAGAATTTTTTTTTTTATTTACTCATTTTTCGCCAAAAAAATACCATCCTCTCCCCTTAAATTTAAGGCATAAACAATTCAAACAGTTGTGATATACAGAAATTGATAATATCATGCAAACTCATATCACCTTCATTTCATTCAGACGCTAAATAATCTGTGATGTTGATACAGCGTCGTAAAATAACCCACCGACCTTCAAGTCACCCCAGTTACTATCACGTTCACCAGTCACCCTCCTTTCAGTAGTGGACACACACCGGCTATGGATCATTCTAGATCTCACGCTACGATGAGGAATTAGTATTCGCCATGTAAATCCTATCCGTTCACCGGCTGGAAAGTGCGGACCATAATTCTTCACATGTCAATGAATATAATGGCCAGTTGTGCACCAATTGCTACTGCGAGATATGTAGCTGCTCCTTGTACAGATCCATGAATGGAACTAGTTCTAGACCGCGGCTAGAACAGAATCTCCACGGGTTAACGTTCAGACGGGAGAAAGGAGCGACTTTTGTGACATTGATATGTCTTTTACACTAGCTACATAACGAGAGATTGTGCAGGCTTCAATAAGCAGCGCTATTGTGTTTGAATGACGTATTACGTTCATACTTATGTGTTGCTATGTAACAGAGTACCGTCGAGTTATTTTTATTTGCTTCAAGTGATTGCTTTCACGATCAGATTGAAGTAGCCTACGTGATAGCTTCGTATATTAATTCATACTTGTTCTGTAGAGCTGGGGACAGAGCGAGTAGGACTGTTGAGTTAAGGCTGGTTCACAATAAACCGGAAACGAGAATCAGAACGAAAACGAAAACGGTAAAATTTTTAAAATGTGTACATTTAAATCTGAGCATTCACAATTAACGAAAAACTTTCCGGAGCCCGGGATCGGGAACGGAGAGTTGGCCAAGTTTCAACTTTGGCGTTCACGTTTCCGATCACAGTTCACTAGATTTATTCTATTGCCATCTAAAAGCTATTTTGTCGTCGTATATTTTGTAGCAATAAGACCGTGATATAACCTATGCATTATTTTGTTCTGTGCTGTGCATCATGGAGCAAGTTTTATTTGATGAGATTCTAATATTGAGTGTTGAGGAAAATCCTCACGTTTACGATAAGCGGCGCGCCTCGTATAAAGATGAGAAAATGAAGGAGAATACGTGGCTTTCAATAGCTGCATCTTTGAACACGATCGGAAGCGAATCATATTTTATTACTGTATTGGTTGTATTACACACTACATATTCATGCTTCAATTCAATAACTACTGTTGTGTTAATTTTTGTTCTATTACAAATATTTCTTATCTAATTATTTTACGTTATGGTAGACTTAAAACAAGTTGTGATGATAAAGATGCATGGGCATATTTATAGTAACGTACCTAATGAAATGTTTCAGATGAAATTTCGAAGTTAGTTAACCTGTGTTTATGTTGGCTGCCTTGTACTCATGAGAGAACGTCATTGGTCAATTAAACACAAATAACATCAGAATGCGTAATATCGACTTTACATACCGTTATTGACATATATATCGATATGCATAGTCGTCTATGTTCTCGGTTTATTGTGAATCAAAAATTTTCATATTCACGTCCTCTGTTTCTCGTTTTCATTCCGGTTCACGTTCCCGGTTTATTGTGAACCAGCCTTACTCGGTTCTATCGGTTTATGTGCTTGGCAGCGGAGCACCGAAGTTACTCTGTTAACCGTAGCCGTTACCGGTCAGTTCAAACATTCAAAAAGAGTTCACGTGTTTTACTTAATTCTAGCAGACAACAACGTAGGTACTGTTGTATTTAAATATTTTCTGCTGCAGGACAAATTATTTCCTTATCCCCAAGGCGGGCTGAAAGGCCTCTAGTGTTGAAGAGGAGTTCATCCTATTGTATGACCTGTCAAGTAGGTCTAATAAACACTGACAGTCTGAACATATTACTGTAAATGATAATAATAATAATAATAATAATAATAATAATAATAATAATAATAATAATGTAGTACATGGACACATAACCGTAACTTTTCTTCTACTTGTTCTTCACGAATGAGGCTTAGACCTAATTACAATTTTATGGCTTTATTTGATCCTTTCGTCTTTTTCTTAACTTACCCATCGGCAAGTTAAGGCTGGTTCACAATAAACCGGGAACGAGAACCAGAATGAATACGAGAAGCAGAGGACTTGAATATGACAATTTTTGATTCACAATAAACCGAGAACGTAGACGACTATGCATATCGATATGTATGTCAATAACGATATGTAAAGTCGATATTACGCATTCTGATGTTATTTGTGCATAATTGACCAATGGCGTTCTCTCATGAGTACAAGGCAGCCAACATAAACACAGGTTAACTAACTTCGAAATTTCAACTGACACATTTAATTAGGTACGATACTATAAATATGCCCATGCATCTTTATTATCACAACCTATTTTAAGTCTACCATAACGTAAAATAATTAGAGAAGAAACATTTGTAATAGAACAAAAATGAACACAACAGTAGTTATTGAATTGAAGCATGAATATGTAGTGTGTAATACAACCAATACAGTAATAAAATATGATTCACTTACAATCGGTGTTCAAAGATGCAGTTATTGAAAGCCACGTATTTTCCTTCATTTTCTCATCTTTATACGAGGCTCGCCGCTTATCGTAAACGTGAGGATTTCCCTCAACACTCAATATTAGAATCTCATCAAATAAAACTTGCTCCATGATGCACAGCACAGAACAAAATAATGCATAGGTTATGTCACGGTCTTCTTGCTACAAAATATACGACGACAAAATAGCTTTTAGATGGCAATAGAATGAATCTAGTGGGCTGTGATCGGAAACGTGAACGCCAAAGTTGAAACTTGGCCAACTCTCCGTTCCCGATCCTGAGCTCCGGCAAGGTTTTCGTTAATTGTGAATGCTCACATTTAAGTGTGTACATTTTAACAATTTTACCGTTTTTGTTTTCGTTCCGATTCTCGTTTCCAGTTTATTGTGAACCAGCCTTTAGAGATATTAAGACAGAAATCATTGTTTAAAAACCGAAATAATAATCCTCATAAACACGATTACTAAGAAAACGAGTAAAATTTAATATGTGTTGATCTTTTAATCTGTAGTTCTACTTGTTTTTTTGATTGTGTCACAATTGAGTTTTTATAAGAGTAGACAAATGTGACAGGAACTGGTGCAGTGGAAATTAAACTTCACCAAACTGCCAAACACACATCTATTGTAATTATTTGGCTGCCTCTACCTTACTTCTCTAGTTGTGTGTGACGTCATCTTGTTGAGCAAATCAGCTGGAAAATGGAGGCAATCTGCTGCTGAATTGCGGTTTATTGTTACCACGGCGAGCCTTGTTTATCTGTATGGCTCGGATGATGGGATTTGGAAATTAGCTCTTTGATAATTCACAAGCGTATTTGCCAAGTGCTCCCCAGAGCGCCACGCCGCCTCAGCGCTGGGCAATGACGTTTGCAATGAGATTCAAAACTCGCAGCAGAATGAACCTAAATCGCTGCACAGCCTTTGCTTGAGGAATATTAGATTCATCATTATATTATATACTTACATTTGTTTTCAGATAGAAAAATGTACATCGATAAAAACAGCATTACGAATGGTATCCGGTAGGATATCCATCATAAAATAGACTAAAAAATGTGTTACGAATCTATACGATACACTGATCGTCTCCTCTTCTGACAAACACAGATAAATGTTTGTATGTCTTGTCTTGTCCCTTGTGTTGTCTTGTCTGTTATCTTATCTTACCTTACCTTTTGTCTTGTCTTGTCCCTTGTGTTGTCTTGTCTGTTATCTTATCTTACCTTACCTTTTATTTTGTCTTGTCCCTTGTGTTGTTTTGTCTATTATCTTATCTTACCTTACCTTTTGTCTTGTCTTGTCCCTTGTGTTGTCTTGTCTGTTATCTTATCTTATCTTATCTTTTGTCTTGTCTTGTCCCTTGTGTTGTCTTGTCTGTTATCTTATCTTACCTCACCTTTTATCTTGTCTTGTCCCTTGTGTTGTCTTGTCTGTTATCTTATCTTACCTTACCTTTTATCTTGTCTTGTCCCTTGTGTTGTCTTGCCTGTTATCTTATCTTACCTTACCTTTTATCTTGTCTTGTCCTTGTGTTGTCTTGCCTGTTATCTTATCTTACCTCACTTTTATCTTGTCTTGTCTTGTCCTGTTATCTTATCTTACCATTATGTTGTCTTGTCTGTTATCTTTTTATCTTGTCTTGTCCCTTGTGTTGTCTTGTCTGTTATCTTATCTTACCTTACCTTTTATCTTGTCTTGTCCATTATGTTGTCTTGTCTGTTATCTTATCTTATCTTTTGTCTTGTCTTGTCCCTTGTGTTGTCTTGTCTGTTATCTTATCTTACCTTACCTTTTATCTTGTCTTGTCCCTTGTGTTGTCTTGTCTGTTATCTTATCTTATCTTTTATCTTGTCTTACCTTTTATCTTGTCTTGTCCTTACCTTTTATCTTGTCTTGTCCCTTGTGTTGTCTTGTCTGTTATCTTATCTTACCTTACCTTTTATCTTGTCTTGTCCCTTGTGTTGTCTTGTCTGTTATCTTATCTTACCTTACCTTTTATCTTGTCTTGTCCCTTGTGTTGTCTTGTCTGTTATCTTATCTTACCTTACCTTTTATCTTGTCTTGTCCCTTGTGTTGTCTTGTCTGTTATCTTATCTTACCTTACCTTTTATCTTGTCTTGTCCCTTGTGTTGTCTTGTCTGTTATCTTATCTTACCTTACCTTTTATCTTGTCTTGTCCCTTGTGTTGTCTTGTCTGTTATCTTATCTTATCTTTTATCTTGTCTTGTCCCTTGTGTTGTCTTGTCTGTTATCTTATCTTACCTTACCTTTTATCTTGTCTTGTCCCTTGTGTTGTCTTGTCTGTTATCTTATCTTACCTTACCTTTTATCTTGTCTTGTCCCTTGTGTTGTCTTGTCTGTTATCTTATCTTACCTTACCTTTTATCTTGTCTTGTCCCTTGTGTTGTCTTGTCTGTTATCTTATCTTACCTTACCTTTTATCTTGTCTTGTCCCTTGTGTTGTCTTGTCTGTTATCTTATCTTACCTTACCTTTTGTCTTGTCTTGTCCCTTGTGCTGTCATCTTACCTTACCTTTTGTCTTTTCTTGTCCCTTGTGTTGTCTTGTCTGTTATCTTATCTTACCTTACGTTTTGTCTTTTCTTATCTCTTGTTTTGTCTATTGTCTTGTCCCTTGTCTTTTGTCTTTTCTTGGCTTGTTTCTTGTCTTTGTCTTGTCTTGTCTCTAGTGATTAGAAGTTATGCACCGCCACCTCTCCTAGTCCCGAGGTAGAAATGTTACACGAAAATCTTTGACCCCCTCCGGGAATCGAACTCGAGCCGGCTACCACAGAACTAATTCGGCGGACTATTACTTCAAACTTTCAGGGTACATTCACTTAGTACATGACTTAACACAGGCATTTTATGATATTTAAATTTACATAGAAGTTAACCCCAGAAATCTAGCAAAAAATAATATACAAATTTGTATTAATTTATGTTAAAGAAAAGCATAACTTGGAAATTAAATTATATTTTTCCAAAACTCCTGTTAAATTAACGCTAGGAATTCCAGGAATAAGCTATAAAAATACCATTACTGTACTCCCAGAAATTTCTAAGAAAAGATGCATTGAAACCTACTAATTTAACATGGGTAAAGCTAAGACGGTCCAGTTCCCTACATAGTGTCATGAATTCTCAGTAGTCAGCTACAGCCATAGATTACCTGACATTCGCCTTACGGTTGGGGAAAATCTAGGAAAAAATCCAACCAGGTAATCAGCGGGAATCGAACCCGCGCCCGAGCGCAACTTCGGATCGGCATGCAAGCGCATTAGCCGACTGAGCTACGCCGGTGGCATTTAAATTTTATTAGTAATTAATTAGCCGTACAATAAACTAGAATTAAACGCAAAAGCAGGTGATCAGGAGTTCACCTCCCGGGCCTTAAAAGAAAATACAAAAATGAAACTGTCCTTCATGGTCAAACCTATAAAATAACCTGAATATAGACGCACTGAGGAGCGCTATTTGCGTAATGATGTTTCTAGTTTGGTGATTTGGGGACTGGAATTTTCTGCGATCTTGTTCAGTTAGTGTGTGATGCAAGTGGATGATAGAGATGGCTTAACTTAGCCTAACAGCATAGTAGGCACCAAGTTCATTCAGTAACGGGTGTACGAAGAGGCTACTTAACTGCAGTAGGCCTATATACAGTAGTGGTGAGCTCGTCCCATCCGGTATTGTATTGTATTTATTAACATTCCATGGTATTCATACATGCTTAATAATAATAATAATAATAATAATAATAATAATAATAATAATAATAATAGTTTTATTTTCCCTGGCAGAGTTAAGGCCATCAGGCCTTCTCTTCCACTCAACCAGGATCAAAAAAACACATACAGAAAAATACATACCGGTATACAAATATTAACTTAAAAATAATAATAAACATAATAAAATGGAAAAAGGGAGATTGAATACATATACACAATCAGTATTAACTTTGAAATAACAATAATAAAAATATATATAATACACTGAATACGTAATCACAAACAGAAAAATACATTCTAGTATACAGTATTAACTTAAAAAAAAATTAATACATATGAATATAATCTCACAACTAAAGGAATAGTAGAATTAGTATGATCAGCACAGCACGGGTTACATTGAGACAATGACAATTACCTAGATATTAGTGTTAATGGAAAAATAAAGTAATGACTGTGTAAAATAATAATAATAATAATAATAATAATAATAATAATAATAATAATAATAATAATAATAATAGTAATAATAATAATAATAATAAATAAAAATTATACCTAAAAACTAATTCTTTGCATTTAAAATATATCTAAACAACCTAATTTTAAACAACTGAGGACTAAGACTACCCCTGATTTCCAGCGGCAGCGAATTCCATGAGCAGGCCATGGCTATTGAGAAAGAACTTGAGTACAGAGATGTCTGATGACGTGGTATTGATAGCAACAGATTGTGCTGTGAACGTGTATTACGATTATGATGTGAAGCTAGGAGAGTAAACCGAGAGGCAAGGTAGTTGGGTGTGGAATCATGTATAATTCGATATAGCAGGCAAAGAGAATGTACTAAACGTCGATCTTGCAAGCGGAGCCAGGAGAGTCGTAGAAAATATTCCGATATATGATCATGTCGGCGGATATTGAAAATAAATCGGACGCAGACATTATGTACACGTTGAAGTTTTTGAGAAAGTTCATCACTTAGGTCGCTATATAAAACATCACAATAGTCAAAGTGAGGGATTACAAGAGTCTGTACTGTACAGCTAGAATATGGAACAAGTCAAAAAACTTAATACTATTATAAAGTCTTAATTTATAGTCACAGTCTAAATGAAATATATACAGACGAGATTTACAATATAGTCTACCAGTACAACACAAAGTTTTAGTATCAGTTTCATGAAGCGTTATTGAATGTCATGAATTCACCTACAGAATAGAAGGCGTAAGACATTAGGTACTTCTTTAATTTGGTCCTAAATAATTTTATGTTTTGAGTTTCACTTTTTATATCGATAGGGACGTTATTAAAAATTTTTACTGCCATATAACGCACTCCTTTTGATAGCACGATAGACTTGCCGATGGAGTATGAAAGTCATTTTTTGACGTGTATTTATGCTATGAACTGTTTAATTAGTTACAAAGGTTTCATGATTACATACGAGGAAGATTATTAATGAAAATATATATTGACAAGCCATGGGCATTATTTGTAGTTTTTTGAAAATAGTCCTACACGATTCCCTAGATTTGGCACCTACTATTATTCTAATTACTCTTTTTTTATAGAAATATATTGTTACTATCTGTGGAATTTCCTCAGAATATTATTCCAGAACTCATTACCGAGTGGAAGTATGCAAAGTATATTGTTTTTAAGGTATTGATATTCACTATCTTTTGCATAGATCTAATAGCAAAACAAGCTGAATTTAGTTTGGGCGTAATTTCTTTAATATGTTTTTTCCAATTTAACACATTATCGATTTTTAAGCCAAGAAATTTGGTTGTTGTTGTTTCTAATAGGGATCTATTGCTAATTATTGCGCTAGAAATTTGCGACGTTGAATTTGGACAGGATTTAAATTGAATTATGTTAGTTTTGTTACAATTTAATACTAATTTATTGACTGAGAACCAGTCGCATATTTTGAAGAGAATTTCCTCTGTTGAAGATTGGAATGTGTTGGAGTTATTGGCTTTAATTACTATACTTGTGTCATCTGCAAATAATATGGGATGACCTACATCTTTTATTGGGGGGGGGGGCAAGATCATTTATAAACACTAGAAAAAGTAGGGGACCTAATATTGATCCTCGAGGAATTCCATTATTAATAGTTCCCATGTCGATGTAGATTTCATAGTTGTATTGATTTCAACTTTCTGTTTCCTGTCTATGAGATATGAGTGAAACCATTGGTGTGCAACATCTTTAATTCCATAATAATCTAATTTATCTAGCAGCATTTTATGATTTATACAGTCAAATGCTTTGGATAAATCACAGAAAATCCCTCCAACTTGTAATTTTTTATTAACTGCCTCCAGAATTTGCGGACAGATACCAATGCGAAATTACGAAGACGCCAACTTGTTCTATTACCACATGATCAACATTTTAGCCTTGATGGAGTGAACTCCTATGAAATTTATTATTGCCAAGAATCGTCAAATCATGATGTACAATGAAAATGTTAATAACAGATTAATTTCCGTTCTCCTTGCTCTCTTTTCTGAACAGGTGACGTCTTCACGATATTCAGCAGTTTTCGGAGCTCTGCACAGGAGCCCTGAGATCTGGTCCTCATGTGAAATGACATTCCAGAGCTCAGGTGTCTGTCCGCCACAACTTTCATCACCTCCTCACGACGCTTTGCTCGCGTGTTTTGTTTCCTTGGATTTGTGATGACCCCGATGCGATCTCGAGAAGCCCTACATAAAATGTCACGACTCCTCTTCTCCCCTTTTGCATAACATCGTGGCGCAACTGAGTTCACATCAACTTGAACTACACTCCGCTGTGTTGGCGGTCACTTCTAATATTTATCATTTCGCAAACTGTTATGCAACTAGTTCAAATAAGAGAAGGCTCTCCTCATTGATTCTTATTTGTTTCTCTGCAGATTACGCAAAGGTGCTCGACTTGGAACCAGAACAGTTCACGACAGAGTCGAAGCGAACTCTCCCAAGAGAGTCTTTACATACGGAGAAGTCTATTCAGGGTTGCCATACGTACGACTATAGTCGTACGCACACGACTATTTTGACTATTTGTACGAGGTACGACCGAACTCTATGTCGTACGCTATTTTGTACGACTATTTTAATGAAGGAACAAAATTATTTTGGAACTTAATAATGTTGATCTATAAGTAAAATAAAATCAAAGATTAATTCGTCCCTTTTTAGACAAGTTTTCTTCATTCAGTATGTCGTTGAATAATATGAAAAAAACATGCTTTAAGGATATAAAAGGTGCTTTGAAAATTGATATGGTGGCTACGCTTACCATGTTAGTCATAATTGGTCATCTTCAGCTCTAGGTTTCATTGTACTGCGCGGTAATGTGAAAGTAATACGAGTTCAGAGATCTGCTATCTTCCTTATATATTCGGCAATGGAAGTCTTTTATCAACAGTAATCTCACTAGAGGTTTTGATTTATCTAGAGAAAATCAAAACTCGAGTGGGATTTAATTGACTATTACACGATTAGAAGAAAGTACATATATAAAGATTTGAAGTAACGAAGTACTCCAATACAATAAACTATTAATTGACTTACGAAAATAAAACTGTCTTCAAATGTATTATTGTACCATCTCAACATTACAAATATTATGCTAGATGCATGCTAGATGGCAGTTTTCTTGTTATCAGGTGTGCCAACTATGGAATCTTCATTGAACTCTGTGGACGGTTACTAGTCAAGAAGGCTTTGTTGATTCAATTTCATTTTTATTAAAACAGTTGCATTCCACTTCAATTATTCGGATCCCAGTAATCAACGTCACTTGACAGATGATTTTCAATAAATCTTAGTATTAAACAATCTCTGATACGTGACTATCCATAATATCATATAGCAAAAGCTGTAACAAACATAACCTAAATAATATAAACAAGTGTTAGAAAAGTTTTAATTAGGGATGATGAAATAAACAAGAAAAGTTTTAATTAACGATGATGAAATAAAAAATAAACATGAATAATTTTAAAAGAAGCAATTATTGAAAGTACAATTTTCAAATTTGAATGTTTTAGTGGTTGGTGGCAGTGTTTTATATTAGAAGTTTGCGTAAAAGAATTTGAACTCGTTGATGTACGTGGTGTATTCCTCAACTTATTCAGGATTTCCGAATGGTGCTCTTCATTTATTTGTAAATAGGATTTCAGGGAAATGCATAGCTATGACCAGTGATCTTTATTAATTATCGTTCTTGAATGCCAATGCGAGTCATATTTGAAACTGCTGTGCATCGACTGGAGTGGTTTGTAATTTTCTGTTTTTTGACGTCCAGACCAGTGCAGTTTGAAATATTGGCAACAAAGAAACAAATGCTAGGGACGCGATAAAATTGTGCGATAAGCAGCTATGATTGGTTGAGATACGTCCTTTCGTACCGTTTTATTGGTCAAAAGTAGTATGACGTAGTAAAAGTGTAATAGTCAATGAAATAGTACCGCAGTAGAATTAAGAAGTCTAAACGCGCCGATATTATAGCGTTGTCGGATTTGAGTGGACTGCAGTGGATTAATTTGATGAAGCATTGATTAATATTAGCCTAAATATCTCCGTCGCGCTGGCCAAAGACAAGTTTCTGCTGACTTTCAGTATAATGATGTTTCTTATCAAGCGTCATCGTGCATGTTTTACGGAGTTGACAGTGTTGATGAAGAAATGGTGATTTGTTTGAATGTTAAATATCATTGTGGATGTGAACAATAATTCGTAATATTCTTCATTTGAACAACAATTTGCTGAATCACTTTTTTTTAGTGTATTGTGAAATATGTTTGTACAGTACATTATATCTATAAAAATAGTAAGGTGAGAAATGTACGACAATTTTATGCTGAAATACGACATTTTTCATACGTTGGTACGACAGTTGTGTTTCCTTTATCTCGCAACCCTGAGTCTATTATACACAGGCAGTGTTCATACAGACAACCCAGAGGGTATGCAAATCAAGATTTCAGGTATAACTCCCTGTAAAGTTGATTTGAATTATTTCGAGGGAAAAATTGTCCCGGGGCCGAGTATCGAACCCGGGACCTTTGGTTAAACGTATCAACGCTCTCCCAACTGAGCTACCCGGGAACTCTACCAGACACCGATCCAATTTTTTCCCTCTATATCCACAGACCTCAAAGTGGGCTGACAACCGTCAAGCAACCAACATTGAGTGCACACTAACTCTGTGTGACTTAAATTGTGGTTTTCTGTTAACGAATAGTGACGTGTATTATGCAAATCAAGATTTCAGGTATAACTCCCTGTAAAGTTGATTTGAATTATTTCGAGGGAAAAATTGTTCCGGGGCCGGGTATCGAACCCGGGACCTTTGGTTAAACGTACCAACGCTCTCCCAACTGAGCTACCCGGGAACTCTACCAAACACCAATCCAATTTTTCCCCCTATATCCACAGACCTCAAAGTGGGCTGACAACCGTCAAGCAACCAACATTGAGTGCACACTAACTCTGTGTGACTTAAATTGTGGTTTTCTGTTAACGAATAGTGACGTGTATTATGCAAATCAAGATTTCAGGTATAACTCCCTGTAAAGTTGATTTGAATAATTTCGAGGGAAAAATTGTCCCGGGGCCGGGTATCGAACTCGGGACATTTGGTTAAACGTACCAACGCTCTCCCAACTGAGCTACCCGGGAACTCTACCAGACACCGATCCAATTTTTACCCCTATATCCACAGACCTCAAAGTGGGCTGACAACCGTCAAGCAACCAACATTGAGTGCACACTAACTCTGTGTGACTTAAATTGTGGTTTTCTGTTAACGAACAGTGACGTGTATTATGCAAATAAAGATTTCAGGTATAACTCCCTGTAAAGTTGATTTGAATAATTTCGAGGGAAAAATTGTCCCGGGGCCGGGTATCGAACCCGGGACCTTTGGTTAATCGTACCAACGCTCTCTGAACTGAGCTATCCGGAAACTCTACCAGACACCGATCCACTGCCCAGAGGGTAGTCGTTCAGTGTATACGAATCGCCGACGAAAAAATTGATCTGTGGTGCGGTCTGTGTGAATTCTGGCGTAGCTTGAAACGCAAACAAACCCGTACTTGTTTGAACATCTAAAAGCCACACAAGCATGCAGCATGATAGCACAGCCTTCTATCTAGTGACAATATGTTATCTACTTGAAATAAAGCAATGGGCGATTTTTCCTAAAATTCACGCATTTATACACGTGAATTTGTGAGTGAATGCATATCTTCATAGCGTTTACCAGTTGCTAAAATACGATCGATACATTCCTGTCAACTTTCAACTGCACACGTCAAAAATGTCGTAATATGTGTGGGGTAATATAAAGTGTGTCCACCAGTGCAAGTGTCACCCTTGAGAAATGGAATTCCCACTGCTTCGTGACAATCTAGTAATTGGAACCACGACATTAAGAGGGCACGCAGACACACCTGATCCGTGAGAATTTCACTGGCAAGGCGAGTAAAAGCAACAGAAAATAATTTTTATTTTGAGAACTGTCCTTGAGACCACGCAGTCATAATGATGACGGGGGATTTTAATGCTGGAGTTACGGATGTGTTGCTAAATGAACACTTACAACAATCGGAATGCATTCGAGTACAATTTTCTGAAGACAGAACCAGAAGCTATTAAAAAAGTACAACTTTCTCCTTGACATTATGCTAAGCTACACACTTTACAAGAAAATGACCGTTATGGAGCTTTACTAACTCAGTATCCTTAATATACTCGTATGTTACCTCTGTTCTGTTTTCAGCGTGAGTAACTCACCGGCAGATCTGAATGTTTTTGTCTTGGCTAGCAAGGACTTCGTAATTGGACATAGCAATGGGATGGTGATACAGATGTGGTAATATGAAAAAGAGGAAGGCAGAGTAACTCGAGAATAGATTTCCGAACATTGTTCGTGTCCACAAAAATTTTCACTTATATTTGCCCGAATTTCAATCCAGATTTCGAACCTACGTACATATTTCATGTGTTAGCCATTAGTATACAAAAGAATATGTCGTATACATGATTTACATTTGAGCAAATTTTTTTAATTTGGCATATATAAACTCCCAATATTCTTATACACAAATAAATCGTGAGCCATTAAGATTAAGATTAGTATCAAAGAACATCGTTATAAAAAATGATACGACCTTAAAACGGAGTCTATCCAATAGGAAGTTTGGAGTTTTGAAAACAGAAGATAGGCTTACTTATAAAATTATCAACATTTATCTATACTAATAATAAATCTGTAGCCAAAATTTTTCTGGTAATTTTCGATTTTCCAAAAATAATTGGTGTTAACATGTATAACTAACCATCCTGAAACCGAAAATCGCTTTTTTGAAATTTTTGTTTGCATGTCTGTCTGTCCGTCTGTCTGTCTGGATGTTTGTTACCTTTTCACGCGATAATGGCTCAACTGATTTATATGAATATTGGAATATAAATTAAGTTCGTTGTAACTTAGATTTTAGGCTATAGGCTATGGCATTAAAAATACTTTATATAAAACGGGGGTTATAAGGGTATTTGAATTAAATAAATCAAAATATCTCATTATTAATTTTCATGAACAATGTTACATAACAAAAGTTTTTTTAAACATTATTTCCGATAAGTTTTATTCTAAGCAAAATTTTGATAGGATTGATATTTAATGAGAGAAATGAGTTTTAAAATTTATATAACAACGCCATCTAAGGCGCTGTAATGAAATAAAAAAACAAAGGACTTCGTCTATAACGGGCCTTGGACAACAAGAAACGAAATCTATTAATCATAGCCTACAGAAAATGTTTCTTTGCTTGTATGAAATAATATCGATTAAAGGATATACAAGACTTTTAAAATAATATAATACATTTTCACCGCCGCCTCAGATTATAGCGTTATTGTTTCTGCAGTAACTCCTATGTGCAAAATATAAAATTTTTGAGTAGGAAGAAAAAACACATTTATTCATTCCATGGCAATGGTACATAGGAGATTGTGAATTCTTACATTTTCGAAAGAAAGAAATATAATTACATATCACTATTTATGCTGTATCACTATTTAAGTTATTTGAAGGGTTCAGAACCATAGTGGGCCAAGCGCCATTTACTGAAGACGTAGAAAACAAGGGTTAAAATTAAGTTATTACCATAATTCAATGGAAACATATAGCAAGTAATATAAAGTATACACATTAAATCTAAATGATGTCAATGTTCATTAAACTATGGTTGCATGTAATAACAATTAAGAAACATGTTAAAGGAATTGTCATTGCACCAAATGAGTGTCTCTGGACCAAAATGATCGCATTTTAATTATTTCAATACAATTTAAATTGAGTAACATATTAAACGATTTATTCTTCTGTCAAACACGAATGTTCCCTGGATCAAATTTTAATTATGTAATTACTTTATACTTATTTCTAACGGGTACAGCGGAGCTCACGAGTACGGGTAGTTAAGAATAAATAGGATACAAAGATATATACAACACTTAACGGACTAAAGAATGGAGTTCATTTATTTAAAAGACGATTGTCATGGAGGAGTTCATGATGAGCATTGATGTCTGTTGCTATAACTATATTTGGTAGTGCGCTGATATGACAATTGTCTCAATTCCGGTGGGGAATATGTTGAAAAACAGTCAACGATTGTTCTGTCTGTCCCAATAAATTTTTTCCAATGAAATTGTATTTTCTTGCTGTTAAAGGCCCCTGGCGAACTTATTTTTTACGGTCCTTTTAATTGCGTCGAGTGGCCAACATTTTTGACATTATTAACATGGTGAAAGAAAAAATTTAACTTTTTTGTCCGCCCCCATCAGAATGTTTGCTTGTGAGCTGAAATTGAATAAAATGAGATAGATATCAGAATGGTCAACTAGCATCTTTTTAATTGCTCACTTAACGACGTATATCAACTATGTCGGTGATAGCGAGATGGGATAATTGATCAACCAGTAATCAACCCAAACCCGTGCTCGAACGCAGTCTCAGATCAGAAGACCAGCTCCTTACACCTGAGCTACGTCTGTGGCCAGGTACATTTCATGTGATTATTAATTTGTATAATAAGATTTAGTTAGAAATGTACACAAGACTTCGCAAAAACTGTAACAAGACATTATTCTCCTGTTAGTGCCTTTCGAACTGCCTGCGTGTAATGCTTGCTAGGAATAAATTGTTCTAGTATGTAGGGCGCACACATTCCAGTGCAGAACTAGTACATCAAATTGCTAAGTCACATGCTCAAGTTCTTTATTTAGTTTGCCGTAATGAAAGGGAATAGAGCATAAATCGAAAGAAGGGCAGAAAGTTGTCTGGGCGGAGAGTTACATGTCAGCCTCAAGTCGTCCCAGCCTCTCGGAGAAACCTGCATTCATTTCCTTAACGTAAAAGTTGAAGTGCTTTGATTCGCTGATTAAAACAATTACTGGAAAAAATTCTCAGAACATATAATTATCTTCAGCAGTTCGGGGGAGTAAACTGCTTAGAACTGGACTCGCGCAATGGACTCTTGCGACAATTTTCTTCACTGTAAGTCATGTCTTAACTTTTCCTTACTTACATATGGCTTTTAAGAAACCCAGAGGTTCATTGCCGCCCTCACATAAGCCCGCCATTGGTCCCTATCCTGAGCAAGATTAATCCAGTCTCTATCATCATATCCCACCTCCCTCAAATCCATTTTAATATTATCTTCCCATCTACGTCTCGGCCTCCCCAAAGATCTTTTTCCCTCCGGCCTCCCAACTAACACTCTATACACATTTCTGGATTCGCCCATACGTGCTACATGCCCTGCCCATCTCAAACGTCTGGATTTAATGTTCCCCATTATGCTAGGTGAAGAATACAATACGTGCAGTTCTACGTTATGTAACTTTCTCCATTCTCCTGTAACTTCATCTCTCTTAGCTCCAAATATTTTCCTAAGCACCTTATTCTCAAACGCCCTTAACCTCTGTTCCTCTCTAAAAGTGCTAATCAAAGTTTCACAACCATACAGAACAACCGGTAATATAACTGTTTTATAAATTCTAACTTTCAGCTTTTTTGAGAGCAGACTGGATGAAAATAGCTTCCCAATCGAAAAATAACATGCATTTCCCATATTTATTATGTGTTTAATTTCCTCTCGAATGTAATTTATATTTCATACTGTTGCTTCAAGATATTTGAATTTTTCCACCTCTTCAAAGGATTAATTTACAATTTTTATATTCCTATTTCGTACAATATTCCGGTCAAGAGACTATTTATTTATTTATTATTTATTTATTTGTTTGTTTGTTTGTGTATTTATTTAGTTATTTACTTATTTACTTATTCACTTGTTTATTTATTTATTTATTTATTTATTCATTTATTTTATTGCTAGTAAGTTTGAAATGAGTACAAGTTAATAAATACAATGAAAGATAAACTAGCCCACTCCTGAATGAGTAAGACTCGTGCTCAGGAGGGGATTCCAATACAGACAAAAATAAAATTAAAATTGTGAGTGAATACAGATTAAATAGTGTTTAATATGTTTAAACCCAAACTATAAATCCAATACAATTTTTTTTATATTTTTTTTATTAATTTGGAGTGGATTCGTGGTTGAAATATTATTGGAATAAAATTTGTTTAATAATCTGGGACCTTGACTCATGCTATGATAAAATCATATACCTTGTCTTTAGGGATTTACTTCCAAACGTATCTATTTACTTGCTCAACTTTTCCTTAGCTTAGTGTAATATTAGAATACCACGTGATAGTACTCTCTGAATATGGTAATAACACGATACCGCTCCTCCAGTTGAGACAACATAGCACATCGTAGTTTTTTAATCCGTTATGGGGGATTTCAATGCTAAAGTAGGACGGGAGGATATTTTTAAACCGACTATTGGAAAAGAGAGCCTACACATAATTAGTAATGACAATGGAGTTAGATTAGTCAACTTTGCCACATCAAAAAATTTAATTGTCAAAAGTACAACATTCCCCCATAAGGATATACATAAATATACCTGGACTTCTCCAGATGGATTGACACATAACCAGATAGCCAGGATAACAGAGATGGTTTGGAATTGAATGGATTACATCAGCTGCTTGTCTATGCGGATGACGTGAATATGTTAGGAGAAAATCCACAAACGATTAGGGAAAACACTGGAATTTTACTGGAAGCAAGTAAAGAGAGAGGTTTGGAAGTAAATCCCGAATAGACAAAGTATATGATTATGTCTCGTGACCAGAATATTGTACGAAATGGAAATATAATAATTGGAAATTTATCTTTTCATGAGGTGGAGAAGTTCAAATATCTTGGAGCAACAGTAACAAATATAAATGATACTCGGGAGGAAATTAAACACAGAATAAATATGGGAAATGCTGTTATTATTCGGTTGAGAAGTTTTTATCATCCAGTCTGCTGTCAAAAAATCTGAAAGTTAGAATTTATAAAACAGTTATATTACCGGTTGTTCTTTATGGTTGTGAAACTTGGACTCTCACTTTGAGAGAGGAACATAGGTTAAGGGTGTTTGAGAATAAGGTGCTTAGGAAAATATTTGGGGCTAAGAGGGATGAAGTTACAGGAGAGTGGAGAAAGTTACACAACACAGAACTGCACGCATTGTAGTCTTCACCTGACATAATTAGGAACATTAAATCCAGACGTTTGAGATGGGCAGGGCATGTAGCGCGTATGGGCGACTCCAGAAATGCATATAGAGTGTTAGTTGGGAGGCTGGAGGGAAAAAGGCCTTCAGGGAGGCCGAGACGTAGATGGGAAGATAATATTAAAATGGATTTGAGGGAGGTGGGATATGATGATAGAGAATGGATTAATCTTGCTCAGAATAGGGACCTATGGCGGGCTTATGTGAGGGCGACCATGAACCTCCGGATTCCTTAAAAAGCCAGTAAGTAAATAAGTATTTAAATACGCTTTATCAAATCCGAGGTTACTTACCGTCGACGAATCCGTCATATTGCCTAACATTCGCTTTACAGTTGAGGTTACCAGACATCAGTATTTCGCCGGACATGTCCTGCTTTTTGGTGGCTCTCCGGCCAGGCATCTCCAGAGAAGAAACTTCATTCCGAATTTAACCAGTCTGTCGCGATAAGTAGGCATTGTATTCCTAACAATGGATTCATCAAATGGCAAGATAACAGGATCGTATTAGTTAGAAAGTTTGAATGCTGTTAAAATGATATCTGCTAGGTCAAAGGTTCAAAGAATCTGCCTCATCAGCTACCATTCTCCTGTCACATCTTACAATGATAACAAATTGAAATATTGCCAAAATCCCACGCTACCGCCGCGGCGCCTTGAGGGGAATGTGATGGTTCTTGAGAAGCGAGTGCTGGGTGTAGATTCCTTATGATAATTAACTCGTTCTTCTACTTAAAAGGCCAGCGTATATAATTTTATACGAATATAACAGCTTTCAATTAGTACTTCAGATTCCTCAAGCTGGATAGAAAGTGTTGTGGCACGCCTGAAAATAGCTCCTCAAACCGTTATGTTTCAGTTTCGCAAAGTATGTAATGTGAACTAATACAATTTCCCTAATTTAATGGCTTATCATTAGTAATGCTCAACTTTCTACAGTATATGTCTATCTTATTTCCTTCCAGGTGGAATACATATGTGAACAGTTACCATTCTCTCAAATTAAGATAAAACCTCTATGTTAGTGGTGTTTATTTTCCGAATACCTCAACTTTCTTGTCAAGCTTTAAAATTATGTTTCCCTAAGTAACTATAAATACAGCGATCAATTATGTTACGCTTCTGTCACTTTTTTTCCGGCATGGCTGTGAAAAAATTAGTTAGTGTAATATTTTTGGCAATCATTTCACAGTTCACAGCATTTCTACAAATGTTGTCACACTAGCTTGTACAGGAACATGATTTTATTTTTACTAACATTTCTAATATTAACCTGGCTATACCTTTGGATCAACGGTTGAGAACCGGAAACACCGCTTGCTATCCCCCTTCCACAACTGGAGTTCGATGATACTGGCGTAAAATACAAACAAATCACTTTACTAGGTATAGGAGGGAAGAAAATTAGTTCATCCATTTACGTAAACTAAGAAATATCACGCTTTTGAGTTTGATAATTTTCATTAGGTTTATGTTTGGTCAAAATACAGTACAGTATTAACAATGAGTGTTTTTACTCACGAACTGAGCTATCCATGTGAACGTATTCATTATGCAGTGTATATTATACTGTCTACAGCACATTAGCGTACACTATAAGGGATGAAGTTAATTTGAAAAATAATCATAATATGGATATTTAAACACATTTTTGAAAATGGTGGCCGTTCATTTCGATACAGGCTTCAGTTCTAATGCGCATATTATCGCACTATAGACTATTGTACCTAATCCCAATTACCAGTTTCGTTCTTCGTACTAGTAACACATGTTGAAATAATTCTGTACCTACTCTGTAAAATAGTACCTTCACTTATGCCCGATCCTAAAAGATAAAATTACTCAGACATGCTATCTACTGTCCGTCCAAGTGGTTTTGTCGCAGGGTCGTAGAAAAGGGGGGAAATCACGTGACAGTTAATTACTTAACGAGGCCCTTTTATTTAAGTTATTTTAAACAGTTGTATAATATTACGTAGACGTCCAATTCCTAACAGAAATTAATGTTTCCACAAAAGAGCTAAGACAGCCCAGCTACTAGACTTTACAGAGGGGCGAACAGAAGCAGATGGGGGAAACCGGGATGCGACGTAGGCAAACGGATAACAGTGCCTGTGCGAAAATGATTCAATATTGAAACCTCTTTCGTCACTGGAAAACGCGAACATATTTCTGGAACGTACTATACTCAGTAACTCAGTACTGCATACGCGGCCTCGGTTCTGTGTGGAGAACGATTGGAAGTTTACTAGTAGAAGGGGTGGGAGTGAAGTACATTCAAAAACTCAGGTACAATAAAAATTGAAGTAAAAATAAAATGATGTCCCTTTATAAAAATATAGGGGTGACATTTGAAATTTCAGAGTGGGGTGGCTGGGGAGTGGAGGATGAAATCTAAAATGCAATTAAGCATGGTTTCAGACTTCCCACTCATTATTTAAATTGAGATTTTTTTTGTTTAAATTGAATTAATTTAAGAAATCAGTTATTTAGACTGGGAATTTTGAAATGAAAGCTCTGTATAATATTTCAGTGGATCAGAATAGCTATACACCACTATATAAATGCAAAAACTTATTTTTACACAATCAATAATAATACTTGCCTCTTAATTCACAATAAGGTCACAAAAAAATATTTGAATCTCTTATGAAAAACACACAACCACAACAGAAACCGCGATACTTGATCCACTCGCTTAAAGGTTCAGTAACAAATAGGTATAGGAAGTTCTGCTAAGAGAGTGTTAAGTATTATGACTGCCAGACGATAAGGACTGAGAAGAACTAAAGAAAATACTATAAAGCTAAAAATTAAATAAACATTTTGGTCAGCTTTTGTGCTTCTAGGAAGCGCTGTGGTCCGTCTACGTTACAGACCCAAGTTCTGACCATTCAGCAGGAACAAAGTATCCTTTTAATGCCATTTTAATAACTTTTTTAACCCTCTACTGCAGTGATGTCAAAGCAAGCGCATTTTTCTGACCTTGACGTCGTGCGCGGGCAGCAAGCGCTAAGTATGGAAATAGGAAGGGTTGTGTATATGAATAAGCAACCTGTTGGATTAAGAAAACAGTGGTGCACAAACTTCAAACGGAACGTGAAATTTTATGTCGTTATTTTTATATGGCTTCTTTCTGTTTAATATTATCTATATTGTCTGTAAAACAAAAGTACTAAAACTGATTTCTTAATATTGCACTTGTGTTTTAAATCTTAATAACATAATAGAGAGTTAAGAAGGAATGTTCACTTAAATTCCATAGTAGTATAATATTATACTGTATTAAGTGGATGAAACATATCATTCATAAAGAAAGTGATATTCCAAAGAAAGAGATTGAGTATGACATGATAAGTTGGAATTTATATTGATGGTATCTTTAGCCTTACAAAAGTAATCAATAAACTAATCAAAACAATATTACAGTACAAAGCAAAGTTACCTAGGTACTGTATCTGTTTTAAGTGTAACTAATATGACACAACAAAACGTTTATCGCATTATGCTTTTAAGGTGATATTTGTGAGCAACTTCCTATCATCAGAATATTAAATTATTTTCTCGAAATGTGCTGAAGCTATAGAGCTGACATTTTTACAACACATCGGCACGTATCTTTTGCTAGTGATGTAACAGCAGTTGCTTTGTTAATTCATTTCATTACAAACAATTTCCATGCGAATATTTTCAAAAATTTCAATACATTATTTTCAGTAATACGTATATACAGTATATTAGATTTATGAAAACATTCTGTAAGGCTACTAAATAAATAGGCCTATACCTGAAAGTTTCACTTTTCTATACGAAAAGTTGAGAAAATATTTCTTTTGAATAAAAAAATCAAACTTGTGAAAAATGAGCATTAAAATTAAAACTTACATTCTTATAATGCACTTATACTTCTCAGGCAGATCTAAAAATCACCATGGATACAGTTTTAATAAGTTCTCTTCCCTTTATCTATTGAATCAGTGCTGGCCATCCCTGAATATAGCTCGACCAAGCGGCATATACCACCTCTTTCGTCTGTCTCTTTCCTTTCCGCTGTAAAGCGCTCAGGCTC
The DNA here is from genome assembly GCA_025594305.2 of Periplaneta americana. Lineage (NCBI taxonomy): Eukaryota > Metazoa > Arthropoda > Insecta > Blattodea > Blattidae > Periplaneta > Periplaneta americana. Next base: position 2,170,119 of record JAJSOF020000037.1, on the reverse strand, counting down.
TCCTGGGCTCTAAAGCGCGCGCTTGCTGCTGTGGGCATCAATTGACATGCGTGCTCTACTGCATGAGTTATTTTTTCTCAAATAACGTTCAGCTGTTTTATTGGCGCCATAGACTCAGAAATACCAACTTCTTAAATTTTCATCGACTCTGTCTTCGTTGCTAACTTCAGAGCGTTGCCTCAGAGCAACAGAACATCACACAGAAAAAATAAAAAAATAAAAATTAATGTGTTGCTTTGAAGCAACACTTTGCAGTAGAGGGTTAAAGTATATGACACATGTAGACATTGTCAGCCTCTTTTGATGCCGGTCGTACCTTGCGATGAGCTAAGAGCCTACCGGCTGTGTAGAAGCTTAAAGATTGCGAGAATGGAGGGTCTTAACTTTGTCAAATGAGTTGCTGAAGGAGGCAGTTAATTAAGTTTTCCCTCTCGGAGATTTATGCAAGTGCAGAAGAGAGCGAGCTGCGGGATGATTTGAGGCAGGGCACAGCCGGTGAGAGCGGCTTCCAACGACCTACTAACCACGACCGTCCGACAACAGATTAATCTGCACGCACGGCGGTGACAACTGAAAAATGTTGCATCTTGTTGCAGATGCTGATTGGTTAACAAGTTATGTCGTAACTGCGGTCAATTCTCCCTCGTGTCTCTCAATTAAGTGATCACTAGGTATTTCCTTAAGTAATTTATCACTCTTCTGGCTCTTATCCTTGTCAGGGCTGGCATTTTCCTCTCGGGCACCTTTAAACTTAAATGCTAGATCAGGCCTGCACAAGGTTTGCGCTCTCCGAGCCGGCTCACAGCTCATGAGCGGAATGCAATATTAGCTGCGCTCCGTATAAGGGTGGACTGGAAGAAGGGATGATCTCGTACAAAATAAACACAAAAGGAAATATAGTACTAGTAAGAGTGCTTATGAAATGAATTCCCGTTCAGTGTTTGCAAAACTATCTTGGACTATTATTAATTAACAAAGAAATATTTTTTTTGCAGAAGTAATAGAAATTCTATAGCTACTTAAATGTACAATATCATTTTGTTACATTTTTATTTATCAGTACATCAAAACGAGGTTTTATGCTGTTGGCAGCTGAAAGGAACAGTAGCCTACTGAACGTAATGAAACATCAGTTACAGATGTTCGATGTCTGCCTTTATTAAAGTTGATTATAGAAAACAGTTGCTCACAAATATAAATGTTGAGCCAAATATAGCAATCATTTTCACAGCCAGCCTGTGTAGTCGTGGATATTATTGCTAATGTTTAGTCTTGTAAAACTCAACCAGGCTAGTAGTATTATTCAAACGATCTTTAGCCCTTAGGCCACATTGAAAATCAATAAGTTCGAGCTGTAAATCGTTAAATGTTAAATGTTATGTTCCGTCTTTTAGATTCCTCCATACTGTACTGTAGCAGTAAGTAAGCAACGTGAAACAGTTACTGAGAATAGGCCTACACACTGCACTCCACTAGATAGCTGAGTGGTCGTTTCCCTCTCCTCTACCTATAGCAAGTCTATGTCATTCTGACGTATCTTCCTCTCCGTTTCGGCGAGCGGTAAACAGCGCTCTCCCGCTCCGAAGGAGCGCGTGCGCTCGTTGAGCGCTGTTTGTGCAGGCCTGTGCTAGACAAATACAATGTTCAGCAAACTAGCATGATATAGGAGTCACCACCTCGTGAGAGACACAGTATACAACAACACTTGGTGTAACGAATAGCATGTAAAAATAATAGTGGCAGATAACGTGGAACAGACGAAAGAATTACCTGTAAACGGAGTCGAGTGGATAGAGACGGAGATTTTTGAAACGTACTGTTTACTATGACCGTAAGGCTACTATGACTGTATATGCGGTCTTGGTTCTGTGTGGAGGAGGATTTAAATTCATTAGTACTGTCTTCCTCCGACGAGTTTAGCGCTGGACCTGAGGTATTCTTGCCATCGGTGCGGGGGGTTGCAGGTAGATTCTTTTGTTGCTACAGCCAAGCCGAGCCAAGCGGAGTGGGAAGTATTAATCGTCCAAAAATATGCAGTCTTCACTTTGTAGTAGTGTGTGAATATTTCATACACATATTGTTTACCTAGGCCTATATGGTTTTGTTATTAATATCTATACTAATAATAAATCTGTAGCCGAAATTTTTCTGGTAATTTTCGATTTTCCAAAAATAATTGGCCCTAACATATATAATTAACCACGCTGAAACCGAAAATCGCTTTTTTTTTTAATTTTTGTTTGTATGTCTGTATGTTTGTTACTTTTCACGCGATAATGGCTGAACCGATTTCGATGAAAATTGGAATATAAATTAAGTTCGTTGTAACTTAGATTTTAGGCTATATGGCATTCAAAATACATTATTTAAAAGGGGGGGTTATAAGGGGGCCTGAATTAAATAACTCGAAATATCTCGCTTATTATTGATTTTTGTGAAAAATGTTACATAACAAAAGTTTCTTTAAAAATAATTTGCGATAAGTTTTATTCCTTGGAAAATTTTGATAGGACTGATATTTAATCAGATAAATGAGTCTTAAAATTAAAATAACTGCCATATAAGGCCGTGTAATGCATTAAAAAACAAATAACTTCGTCTATAAGGGGGCCTTGGACA